>VWZO01000735.1:115188-228056 GCA_013396975.1 Bucco capensis
GGTGGGGGGGGGGGGGGGTTGTGTGTGTGTGTTATTCTTTATTTTATTATATCTGGGGTAGAAGATAGAGTCAAGGATTTAATCCCAAGCCTTAGCCATGCCACTGCTCCCATGGTCCCTGTTGGGGTTTTGTTCCAGTGCTGCCAATTCACTGGGATTGGCATCCTGCCATCAAGCAGAGCCCTGTACCTACAGCTCCCCATGCCAGCAGCCTTTGGGGGTTTCCTGCAACATCCCAGGCTCCTCAGGGCTGCTCCCATCACCAGAAAAACCAGAGCCTTTCTGTTCCCTTGCTACACGGGTGGGAATGACATTGGGACAGTTTTTGCACAAGCAGCACAAGAGCTGCTCCAGACACTGCCCTGTGGTGCCCACCCAGGAGCTGTATCCATATCCCTGAGCTCCTGCCCAGCTCCCAGCAGGACCACGGGGGTGTCCAGCATCCTTGCCCGGCCAAGGCCTCCCGGGAGCTCCAGCCAGCCCCAGCTCTCTGGTGTATCTCGGCTGCATGCAGCTCCGCACGGGTGTTATTTACCTTGTTAATTTCTGAGGGAGGCGTTTTAATTGCTTTAAATTACTGATGGAAAAACTGGACCGGTCACCAATCAATCAGGCTGATTTAGCACCCCGTGCCCATCCGCTGCGAGGCGGCAATCAGCTGCACCACCAGATCCGTTATTGATGAACTTTGCGGGGCTGCTAATTAGCGGCGAGCACACGTCGGCGGCATCGCTGTGCCCGCGGAGCAGCGGCACCGGCACTGCACCGGGACAGGGACCTGCGTCGGGACACAACGAGCCATGAGCCCCCATCCCACCCGGCCGAGGGGCTGCCACACAAGCTCAGCTTCCTGCAGAGTCTGCCTGGAAAAGGATTTAATCACTGCCCTTGCTCGATTTCCAGGAAATCTTCTGAATGGAGCTTCAAAGTAAGGAACTCCCTTTGAGCACTGGGCATTTATCTCCTGTACCATTAGCAAAACAGCATCAGTGATCCACAAACACCTTCAGGATTGCTGGTGCACGTTGCTCCCAGGGCTGGGGGTGTGTGGGGGGCACCAGGAGCTGCTCCTCACCCAGGCACTGCATCAACCCCTGCAGCTTTTTGGGACCATGGACTCTGGGTGTGGAGATGACTGAGCTGCTCCTGGGTCACTCAGATCCACATCCACCCTGGGCTTGGTGAGAAGCCTCTAGCAACCATGGGAGTATCTGGAGCATCCCCAAGGCCAGGAGCTAGCAGCTGTCTGTGGGCAGAGCCAAGGAGATGCTCCTGAACCACCATAGCTTTCCTTCTCCTCCTGATGTAGAAGTACCTGGTAGGATGGTGGAGAAAGCTGTACCTTCCCCAAAATGTAGATGACAATTGGAGGAGTGTGTGGGGAGGTAAAGCTGCCTGAGAAGCCAAGCCCCCTGATACAGACCTATATTTGAACAGAAGCAGTGAGGGAAGAGGATGGCATTGCAATTCCATGCAGGATGCCAGAGTTCCCATCCCTGCCAAGCATGCCTCAGCACGATGGGCACTTGTGTGCCAGTCATCCATCAGCCACTGATCTCATCCTTGATTTTCATGGACATCTTTGATTTTTCATCATAAATTCTCCTTGTTCCTGACTGGAGACTGACAGGGATTTTAAGTACAGAATGAAATGGAGAATATTAAAGCAGTTGCTATTCTATTGTGCCTGTTAGCTGCTCCACTTTAAATGCTGTCTGTATTAATGATAACCCCACAACACTTTGAGACCCTCAGCTAAGGCCTTCAAGGACATGGATTAAACACAGCTTCCCCTGGAAGATCTTTCCTTTTCCTTAGGTTCTCCCCATTTCAAAGAGGCAATGGGGGAGGGAGGGAGTTGCCTATGCTGTTCAAGGTCATTGCCAGGGCTACCAGCCACCTTTAGTCCTCACCAGCTCCTCCTGCCCAACAACTACTGGTAACACCAGAGAGCCACACTGTCCCAGCTCTCCATGCAGGCAAGGATGAGGCAGGAGCTTTGACATGGGTTACAGTGGGGCAGCTGCTGGAATGGGAACTGGCAAGGATGTGACCACAGCCACTCCTAAGCTCAATGATGTGACAGGTGGTGTGGGAGCAGCCAGGTCTTTGCAGCACTGGCCACGTGTTCCCCATCCCAAGGAATGGGGCAACACACCCACCTCACCCCACCATGGGGGCAAGGTCCTCAAAGTTCCTTGCCATGATCCTAGGAGCCCAAAGAGCAGAGCCAGTTCATGGGGTACCCAAGCAGAGTGGCACAAGGAGCCCTGCCTGCAGTCTCAGAGCCAGACCCAAGCACCCCATCCTTGCTGCCAGGGAGGCCACAGGCATCAGCTCCCCTTCCACACCAGGGAGAAAGCTTATCATCCTCTCCTTGTCCTAATCTCAAACACTGCTGGTGATGGCTCCATGTCAGATAAGGTGCTGCTCTGTACTGGCACCCACACAGCACCTGTGTCAGCCACTGCTCCCTGGCAAAGCCAGCCACAATTTTTTATCTCCAGACATAAAGCAGCAGTGCCCTGCAGCTCCTCCACTAACAGGTGATTAAAAGTGCATAAAGATTTACTCATTTCCCCTTCCTGGTGTCAGTAAGCAACATGAAAAATAAACATTCCAAGCACTCAAATATTAAGACTCCAGTTTCACAGAGGGAAATGAGGACTCCAGGCTATGAGGCAGAGGATTCCAGGCAGCTGCAGGAGGGGACTGTTTGCTAGTTCTGTTTCACAACCACTCACTTCATGCTGCTGCAGTAGCTTTGATTCTTTTTTCTCAGCAAAGGTGCTCAACCCACCAGCTGCCAGCAAGGCAGAGCTACTCCACACAGGGCATAGTCCCCAACAGGGGCTTCCCATAGCCTCCAGCCATGGTCCATCAGGACACAAGCACCAGCAGACTGAGCACACTGCTCCCTCCTAGGATGGGGCTGGATGTTGAGAGGTGCTCTATGGTTCAGGTACATGGACCAAGAGGCTCCATCCACATCCTCCACCCATGGCACTGTCCCAGGACACACTGACAAGAGTGTCAGGGTGGCCAAGGTTGCAGGCAGGTTGTTCTGGGTGAAGCAGTTTGGATGGGCAAGAACAGCTCTGGTCTGTGCCTTTACAGGCAGGAGCATGGCTGATGTTCAGTGCTTGCACAGCATTCCTGACCTGCCTCCAGCATCACTTATCTCTACTGTGCATCTCACTGCCTGGGCAGGAAGCAGCCCCAGTCCCAGCAGCAAGCACACCTGAAAGATCAGTTGTTTATCCAAAGCTATACAAACTTTGTAGGCCTGGAAACAAGGCTGAAAGCCTTATGCAACCACCATCTGAGCCAGGAACAGCCCAACACTGGCTGACACCATCGCTCCTGCAGTCTAACGCCTGCATGGTTTGGTCTGGAGCAAAGAGGGTGTAAAAACTGGAACAGAGCCCAGAGCAGGTCCATATGCTGAGCATCCCTGTGCCTCCAGAAAACCACAGCCTTCTGGGTGATGCTGAGGTAGCACTTCCACACTCCCAACGCAGCCAGGGGACTCCTCAGAGGCTGGAGAAGGAGATCCCACACCAAAGGGCTCTTACAATCACAGCATGTTAGGGGTTGGAAGGGACCTCCAGAGATCTAGTCCAACCCTCCTGCCAGAGCAGGTTCTCCTCTAGCCCATGTCCAGGTCTCATGCTGCACAAGGCATCCCCATGCAGAGCTGCCCTCTGCATAACCTCTACCCAAGAACAAAATCATAGAATCATTTAGGTTGGAAAAGACCTTTATGATCACTGAGACCAACCATTAACCTAACACTACCAGGTGTCCACTAAACAATGTCTCTAAGTGCCACAACTCCACTAAGTGCCAGTTTGTTGTGGTCAGATACACCAGGATCATCCTAAGACACAAACCTCTGCTTCCCTGGTCTCCTGGCCACAGGAAACACTCCAGCCTCTGGAGCAGGACACAGCCCCCACAGCACCCAGAGCCAAAAGTCCCCCTAAGCTTTTACAGCATGGAGCAGGGGGTACAGAGTGCAGCCCCTCATGGGAGGGTCTTCCCTCACCAGCCCCAGGCAGGGAAATCAGCACAGTTCACAGGCAGGGTACAGCACCAATCCAAATCAGACCTGGCAGCTCCCCAGCAGCAGCAGCACCAGCAAGGACTTCCCCAACCCCCAGCAGCTTCTCATCTCCACTGTATTAACTTCTATCCAAATTACAATGTGACTTGTCTATTGATTGGTAAATCAGCATAAACTCACTTCTTACCTGCATCCTCCTCATCACAGCCACAGAGAAAGGACAGCACCTCCAGCTCCCAGGATTTGCCTCTTCCATCCCAGCTCCTGCCTTATAAACCCTCCCCGACAGCCACACTGCACCATTTAGCACATGAGGGCTTCCCACTCCAGTAGGAACCATCGGTTCCAGGGCACAGCTGCTGCCAATTACCACTACTTAACTGGCACATTAAGCACATAGTAAGGAGTGAGGAGTTTCGCTCTGCTCTCGACTTAACAATAACAAAGTCACTTGACCTTTTTTCAGCCACCACAATGGCTCTGGAAGTGACTGCTTGACAAATGTGCTTTGTAATGGGCTCTGCTCTTTCTCATGCGGCTGGTGGAACAGTTAATATCTTCAGTCACAGCATTAAGAGCGCTCGTGATTAATTTAAGATGTCAATTAATCACCCCAAATGGACTGGTTTGTCATCACTTCCTAATGGGAAGATGTTGATTTGTCCCACAGAGTTTGTAACAGGAACCCAGGCTGAAGCAGCCTGGTTCTGGCTCTGGGCACAGCTACCTGGCCAGGAGTGCCACGAGATGGGACCAAGGGAAAGAGAGAAACACTTCCACAGAGTGCTCAGTGGTGCTAGCACTGATTTTTGACTTTAGACACCTTCTCTGAGCAATCCCAGGGCAAGAGGGGCAGGGCCAGGGTGGGCATCAGAGGTGACACCATCCCCAGTCCAACAGGCAGCCCCTGCCCTCTCCTTGCTGGAATCAGTCCTTCAGAGGCAGGTGGACCTGAGCATCACCAAATGATCCCCAGAGGTCCATTCCAACCCCTACATTCTGTGATTCCATGATCACTGCCTGCCCACCTTGATGCCCAGTGCTCCCCTTCCTGCCCTGCTCAGGTCACTCTTCTGTTGCCATCTGAGTGTGAAATCAGGTGGGTTTCAAGCCACCTCCTGTAGAACAATCCAGGCCCCACATTCTCTTCGCTGGAAGCCTTAGCTGAAGTCATAGAATCCTAGAATGGTTTGGGTTGTAAGGGACCTCTGGAGCTCATCTAGTCCAACCCCCCTGCAGTGAGAGGTCCTTTCTCATGTCAAATAATATGTTACCCTACAGACAGATGAAGGGGTTCAGGTGGGGTCCTCAGAAGCACCCAAGTCTCAGGAACATAAACCAGACTTGTGCTTCTAGGTCACATGCCAAAACCTTGCTGTAAGCCCTTGCCTCACACACACTCTGCTCAAGAGAGTCCTGCACAGCAGCTCATGCTGCAGCTACCCATGTTCACATGGGAAGAGTAGGAGGGATGCCAGGGAAAGGAGGCACACACTGGGATTCAGACACTGTGGATTGGTGCTGGGTCAGCATTACCCTGAGCCAGAGGAGCTCAGAGATGCTGTTCTCTAGCCATGATTTCTCACCTGTATGCAAACACCTCTCCCATTTGAGGTGTGCAGTGCATACTGCACTATAATTTTACATTGTATTGTTTGGATATAAACATTTCAGGCCTAGTCTTTAGGAACCCCAAAAATTCCCTCTGTATAGTATAGACAGCAAGGACTGGAAAAATCTTGGATTTTAGCTTGACAAAGAAGACACTGACAATTTCAAATCAGTCCTTGGTTTCTTTTTATAGAAACAAGACATGTGCAGCAATGATTCAGAAGTGGAGCTCAGAAGATTGCCAGTGCTGTTGTGTACCAGTTCCTCTGAGCTGAGAGCCATCCTTTGCAGATCCACCTTGCTCAGAGCTGCCTGCCCAGGGGGTGAGGATGAGGAGCTGCTCCAGGTCCCAGCTCTCATCCTGCCAGCTGTGGCCAGCAGAGGCCCATCAGTCACCAACAGCATTGCCATGCTCCACACTATCAAGGGCTAGGGCTGGGCTGCCCACTAATGCAGTGATAGATGCTCTCTATTATGACACAGGGTGTAGCTGTTGTGGAGGGGCACTGCCAAGCCCTGCAGCTCCATTTCTTAAACATACTTTATCTGCACTGGTTGCTGAGCCAAAAGTCTTGATGGCCCACGCATGCTGTCCCTGGAAAGTCCATCCCTGACTTTGGATTGTATAAGAACATCCTCCACTGGGAAATGCAAGTGCCTAAAATGACCTGCATCATCCCTCATATAAGGAACAAGCCCCAAGTTTCCCTCTGCTGGTCCTGCTGACAGGGTGTACAAAGGATGGAGTTGCTTTCCACACACAAATGACTGACACATTAACCAACACGAGGGAAAAGCTCTGTCCTGGTGGAAATGGAAGTAGGGGACAAGAGCTGCATTCTCCTCTTTCTGCTGGAGAACCAGACCTAGAGCCTCCAGCCAGCAACATGTGTTTGAAGATACCTCCTGCTCCTGAGCTGCTCCTGGTCTACAGCCTCCTGCAGACTGGAGGATGTGGATGTGTGTCCAAGCACCCGAGTGTTATTGCAGCATTGGGTGCATGAGCTCTGTGTGCTGGGCAGGCAGCCTGTGTCTGGCAGCACACACGTGGACCACCCCCCACCTCCTCTGGCACCAGCCTTAACCTCTATTGACAACACTGTGGAGGGAGCCCTGCCACCCAGTACAGGAAAACCCAGGGCTGTTTCACAGCACCATCACTTAGATATTCATGGAACAACTAAACAAAAATGCCAGCCTCTTCCAGATACAAAAAAAGGCTTCAGACTTCTCAACAGATCTGCTGCAGGAGACTGTCCAGGACCAGACTTTGCAGTCACTGCAATTGCCTGAGACCAACCTGCCAGGGAAGCAATCCTCAGCTCAGTTCCAGCGAGTCTCAACAGACAGCTACCCCCTGCAAGCCCCTGGCTGACTCCAAGAGGCTATTTCCTTGGCTGCACTTTTCCAGGATGTTTCTGGGTCACTTGCTACCGTATGAGGCATTACCTGGACTTGTGTGAGCTGTGTCACCCTTAATAAGCCTCACACCATGGCAACAAACAGAGTCCAAGTGGAGATGGAATTTTTTTTCTATCCTGAAGTCTGGGAGAGAAAGGACTGAAGGAGCTGGAGCATCACCTGCCTCTGGCTCCCATGCAGCTCCCAGCAGCATGAAAAACTCCAGGCTGTAAGCTCACAAGGGATATTAATCACCTAACAAAGAAATCACTTGAGATGTTAGAAAATAAAAGCAAGGGAGGAAAAATAAACTGGAAGTGGGGTGCAAATGAAAAAAGCCAGTGCAGGTAGGTACCTGTCCAGGAGCAGACCCTGCTTCACTGCATGCCCAGGGGCCCATGAAATCCTGCTCCCCATCAAAGTCTGCAAATCCTGCTCCTCTTCCCAGAGCTGCAGGCAATATGTTCCCATGAAATCACAAAAATGTTGAGGGCCTGGAGGGAGGAAGCACTGCCTCTGCCATCTGAGGGCCTGGAGGGAGGAAGGAGTGTTTCTCCCATCTGAGGGCCTGGAGGGAGGAAGGACTGTCTGTCCCACCCAGCCTCTGCCTCCCATGGCAGAGGGTTTACAACAAACACCATGGGTCCTGCTCCCCAGGCTGTGTGTGGCCACCAGCACTTGTCCCATGGGGTGGCTGTGTTGGGGACCTGCAGGAAGTGTTGGGAGTCTTTTTCTAATGGGGTGACCCCCAGGGAGTTGGACAATCTCCCTATGCACAGGAGAGGAGCTCAGCCTGGGCAGGAGCAGGCACAGTGTAGCAGCCAGTGTGCACTCACTGGGATTCCTCCACAGCTTTCTCTGGTCAAAGCTCCATGACCAAAACATTGAATCTGGAATTTTAACCCATAGCAAACCCATGAAATCTAAGCTGCATTTCCCTGAAAACCTCCAGCCCCCTTCCTAGATTTGCCTAGGCTCACACTGCAGGGTGCATTGGTGCCAGCACCTTCAGCTGAGTCACAGGGTTGTGGCAACTAGTGCCACTGGGGAAAGTGAACAGTGAGGTCCCAGAGTGGGAGGTAGGGATGGCACATCATTTCCCACCATGCAGAAGCAAGCCTTCCCAAGGGTCCTCTCTACCCATCACATACACACACACACATATGCTTGTTGGTCTTTTTGTCTGTAGTCATTCCTAATCCACACTGGCACAGGGGTGACCATGAGGTGGGAGGTGCTCTCCATCGGCACAGCTCCTGCAGCAAACACACTGTGGGAGATGCACAGAGACCCTGCACCAGGACAATGTCACTCTGCAGATCCTCCTCCTGCACCAACAAGGAAGGATTTCAGCATGAAATCACAGCATGTGAGGCTACCCTGCAGACAGCTGTGTAAATTAGGGAACAAAAACCTCCAGCAATTAATTTTCTTCCTTTAAAATCACTCTTGCAATTGATTCAGAAAAAGCAAAGCTGTAATAACAGAAGAAAATATTACTCTATTTATTATAGCTCAAGCCTCTTAGAATAAAAGTAATTGCACGTAACGAGCATCTGGAGAATGCCCAGAGAGTGGCAGAACCCAGTGGAATCACAAAAGAGATCAAGGTGAGCTAAGCAACAGCCTTTGGAAAGTTCCTGCTTTATTCAGACTTTGAAGTGGGAAAAGCCACTTGGCTCCCTGTTCCCAGCCTTAGGAAGCAGCAGAGCCATCACCCATTGCCCACTGCAACGAGGCACAGCCCCCATCACTGCCCCCCTTGCTGCCTGCTCAGCTTGACCCAGTCTCCACCTGGGACACTGCAAGCCTTGATCTGCCAGCACAGGCACAGAGAGACCCTTTTCTGTGCAGACTGGGGAAAAGAGTAAGTCTGTCCTTTGGGGTGGGCAGGATGTGGCCCTGCTCCCAATCCTGCTCCAGGTGCAGGACAGAGCTCACCCAACATGACTGCTGGGCAGCGGCAGGAGAGCCTGGTCACAATCCTCTCACCCATTTCAGAGCCACCTCCCCTTCTTTATTTGTTTGTTTCCCCAAGATAGATGCTGGAGCTGCAGCACTGTCATCTCCAGCAGCATCCTGGGAAGCGGCAGAGAGCATGGCCCTAGGAGGAGGCAGCTCTGCTCTGATCTAACCAGGAGTGACACGGCAGCTCAGGGGGCTCGTCTGCACCCACCCCCTGCTCTGTCCTTCTGGAGGGTTTATTCACAGCCCAGCCCCAGCCATGGTGGGCAGCCAGGCAGGCTGCAGAAGGCTCTTTTGTCACCAGAGCCCTGAGGCACAAAGCAGGCGAGGGGTAACCCCAAAGATAATTTCCTTATTCTGATCAAGGATCAATTGACCACTTGCTCCTGTTTGTTCCCCCCTGGGACCGGTGGCCTCCAGCTCTGAATGCAGAGCAGTCTCTCCTTATTTCCAAATGCAGATGAGGGCTGTGAAAGGCCTTGCTTTGAAACCAGTATTATTCCCTGGGGTCCCGACCCTCCCTACCACATCCCTCACCCCAGCCTCTCTGGCTGACTCTGCCTCAGCCTTCCCAGAGTAACAAAGGTTACGGGAAATAAAAGCTGAGCGATTACCATCTGGGAATCATCAAGCCAGAGCCCAGAGAGGAAGGAGCAGACTGCAGAGGCTGGGTTGACCCCACAGCCACCACCCATGTATGCCTGAGCCCAACTGAGCCCCAGCCGCCTGGCACAGGCAGCCTGGGATGGCAGCACAAGGTGATGGCTATGGCAGGGCCAAGAAGTGCCCCACAGCTCCATCTCACCCCATCCACATCACACAACCCCCTGCTGCCATGGCGCTGGACAGGCTGGCTTCTTCAGTCCACCCACCTCCACTGGCCCCAATGCTGGGGGTTCTGTGGGGATGGAGCTGGGAACAAGGGGGATAGGGCAGGAAATAGTGGGGATGAAGGTGGGAATGGTGGGGATGGGGACAGGAGCGAGATGGAGATGAGGACATGAGTGGGATGGGGAAGGGGATGGGGACATCCCGCAGCTCCACCCTCCCCATGTCCCCTCACAGGCAGCCATGCCCTTGAATGGGGTGTCTGCTCCTCCCACTCATCAATCAGTTCCTGCTCTGTCCGCTTCGGAGCCTGGAAATAAAACCTCCCTGTAAATCTCTGCCAGAGTTGCTCTGTTTTGGTGGCGAGGGCCCCGCATTCCTGAGTTTCAGGCTGCAGCCACGTCCTCAAGAGCAGAGCCACAAGAGCTTTCTGATGGTTAATTGCTGGCACACTCTCACTGAAAACATGAAACACCCCCTGACAAGCCTTGTGATTTATTACTGCCCACTGCAAAACGGAACAAAATCAATTGGCTATTACCTCACTTAGCGAAGGCTTGTCACCGCCTGGGAGCAGGGTGTTAAAAATAAAAGCCAGGCTCAGCCCCGGCAGAGAGCTCCAGCGCTGGGGCTGCTCCACCTGCTCCGGGCAGATAACACCAGGGCTGTACCAGAGACCAGCTCCGCTTCCCCTAATCATTGCCACGCTGGTGCCACACCAGCTCATTCCTGCCTTGCAGTTATTAATTACAGAGATGCCATCACCAGCGCCACGTGCAGTAAATTTCACAAGAGATGCAGAGCAATGACAGAATATTTGTTTATGACAGAAATATATCCTGTAATTAATCAAATCTGTGTGACCCTTCCCAGCCCAGAGCAGATCCTCCACGCCTGGCACTGGCAGCTGGCAGCAGTGCCAACCTGGCAGGGTTTGGTTGCCTTTTCTGGTAGCTATAGAATGGCCAGCAAAGGGACCACTCGCCTGCATGTCTGTGTGTGACAGCCATGGTGGGCTTCCTTGGCTGTTAGCATGTCTCGGAGAAGACAACCTCAGTGTGTCCAGCACAGGCTGCTGAACACCCACACTGTGGCAATGCTGCTATAGCCCGCCTCCGCCTGGCATTTCCAACCAAAACTGGCTGCTTCCAAATGCGCAGAGAAACCCACACACTGCCCTAGAAAACCTACCAGACAGAAAGCTGCTCTAACAGAAATCTGCCTTTATTCCCTCATTGTCAGGTCTCTTCCTTAGCAGGGAAAGGGAGCGAGCCAGAAACCTGCCACTGCAGCAGCCATCGAGGTCAGGGAGGGCTCATTGAGGCTCACAAGCCTGGCACAGCCAGAGGTGGCACAGTTGGGGCCATAACAGCCAGGACCACCACAGCCAGGAGTGGCACAGTTGGGATCATCAGAGCCAGGACCATCACATCCAGGGCTGTTGATACACAGTCGGTGCCAGTAAGAGCACAGTGCACCCAGGCAGCCCTGGTACAGTCACAACTACAGACGAGAGGGCAGAGCCGCAGGCAGGGGGCAGGGACACTGCTCCAGTAGAGGTTTTTATGGTCAGTTAGTACAGGGGCTGTTTCATGGGCTGTGTCCTGGTGCAAGTGGACACAGTCCTTGGGGTGTTTGTGGCAGGGTGGAAGCTGGCCATGAGCAGCAGAGGCATATTTGGAGGGTATTCCAGAAACTGAATGGTCCTTCTCTTCGCATTTCATGCCCTTTGTTTCACTCCCAAATCACTTACAGGCTCTTCCAGTCATTGCAGGGAGATGCTCCTCCCATGAAGCTCCGAACTGTGCAAAGCATAAAGAGGCTGCATTATTTATAGACTCCGGATAGATATTTCACACGCGGTCCAGCCCATTCCCAGCATTCCCTCCATTCACAGATCATTAAGTAGCACTTGCTGACATATAAGGCAATGCAAGTGGAGTGGTTAACTTTGAATATTGCCATCCAGCCCTGTGTTAAATGAGATTCAGGAAGTAATTGTCCAAAGAGAGGGGACAGCTTTTGCCCTGCCAAATAAAGCTCAGCTCGAAGCATCCACAAACGAGCCCAGCAATAATGTTAGGGTAGGGCACAGGGATGCAGGAACCATGAGCTGCCTGGTCACTGTTCTGGTGCCAAGGGGGACACAAAGGCCACCCGGGGTCCATTAGCATCATTACTGAGCTTGGAAGGGCTTTCCTGAACTCACCACTGTGAGGCGATCCTTGGGGGACAAGAGTCCTTCAAGACCTTTGGAGCAGCACAGGCACAGCAGCCTGCCCCAAAGAGCCCTAAGGGCAAAAGCAGATCCCAACTGTTTGAACACAAAGCCCAGTGGGTACTAGAAGGGGTCTCTGACGTGAAGGCTGTGTTCAGAGGTGTCTCTGACAGCCACTGAGGGGTTTATGCTCCTGGCACCATCCCAACCCCAGCCAGCAGCTCTGCTGCTGCCCCCAGCCCCTATCCCATGTGGGCAGATGCTCTCCCTTACTGACAGCTCACAACTGCCATGTCCCTGCCTAGGCTCAGTGGAAAACCAGTGGGCACATCAGTCCCACCTCTGTGAGCAGTTTGGAGTAGTCAAGCAGAGACAATGGCAGGACGTGACTGTGGGGACATCTGTGTCTGATCCAGGAAATGTTTTGACATCAAAATAGAAGCAGTGGGTTGTCAAAAAGGAAAAAAAGAGATGTGTGAGCACAAAAAGATCTGAGATACATCCAAAGACTGCAGCAGTGCGTTTGAGAAGAGGACAAGGCTGAGATTTAAGTTCCCAGGTAGTCTGACACCTTGTTTCAAGGACTGTGTCCCTTCCAGGAGCTGGTCACTGGGTGGGTGGCTTGTGCCACCTCTGTAAGGGCTCATCCCTTTGCCCAGGGGCTGCTGGTCAGGACAGTTGTCTGGGTTGTGGAAACCAGCTGGTAAGCACAGAGCGTGAGGTTTTCAGCAGCTTCTGATCTGAGGGGAGCTGCAGCTTGTCCAGTTCCCAGCTCAAAGCCACCCCATGCTGCAGCACTTCCATTTCAGTCCATAGTGTGGTGTGCTGCAGTGATGGGAATTGTGGGGCCAGTGGAAAATGGGGCTCTGAGCTCATGCATCTTATTTTAGCTTCTCATCCTCTCTGGAAGCTATCTCAGGCATGTTTTGGGAATACAGCAGGTATTTTTATGAGTGGGATTTGCAAGGGTATTTTCATCTTAGACATGGAGACAGCTGGGCCTGCTGCCAGGTTTAGGAAGCGCAGAGGCAAGAAACATAAAACTCGCAAGAGGTAAGCTTCCTACTGGGGCTTATATTTAGCTGAGAGGAGCAGGAGTGCTTGAAAACGTCCTGCTGGTGCTCCTTGTGCCAGACAGCCCCTCAGCCAGTTCACAGAGACCAACCTTGACCCAAGCCAGGAAAGGCAAGGGGAACATGGCCCAGCCCAGCTGGCACTGCCGAGACCCCGGCTGCCCTCCGGATCAACTGACTCCGGTGCAGCGGGTGCTGTGCTGAGCTGGCTGTCACCTGGGCACTGGGGAGAGCTGAGCTGTGCTCTCTGCATGCTCCCAGGAACAAGGAACACATGCATGGTCAGCAGGACAAGTACACTCCAGGGAGGTCACCTCCAGCCTTGGAGTGGTACCATGCCTTACACCACACATGGGCTCCCACAGCAAGCTAACTGCACACTATGTGTACACATCTGCCCTGGGCAGGAGATGCTCATCGCAGCACAGGGCAGGGGTTGAGGGCACAGTGAAGAGCTAAGAGCTGGAAACCCTTCCAAGGGGCTTCCTAGGCAAAGGCTCACACTGCACACCAGCCTGGTTCCTCACCCCATGCTGTAGCCAAGCCCCTGCCCAGGCACAGCAATGTCCCAGGGCCACTGCTGCATGCTCAGGGGGAAGCAGAGCCAAGATGCTCCAGGCCAGCTACACAAAAGGAGGGGCAAGTACAGCTCCACACCAGCTCCCAGCTCAGGGTGAACCAGTGCCTGATGTGGAGTCCCCTGGGTGCTGTGGGGCCGCAGGGCTGCCAGCCTGGCAGGGGATGACAGCTGACAGCCCAGTCCGAGGAGCCAGGGGCCATGCAACCAGGGAATAGTTCGACCTTGCAGTGACACAGGGAGCGTCGTGCCGTGCCATGGCCAGGCAACATGAGCCGAGCAGCTGCACGGTGCCTGGCTGGGGGCCGAGGGGCAGGGGCTGCTGGTGGCCAGAGCTGCTCTGAGCCTCCCTGCAAAGACTCTCCCAGGCAAGCAGGGCCAGCTCACTCTAAAACCAAAATGCCTTCCTTGGAAAAAAAAAAGGACAAAAAAAAAAGACATTTTCAACCAAGAAATAGCCACAGGCAGGTTTTGTTTTTAAAGCATTTCTATTTTATTCATTTTGAATTGAAATTTTCTGTGATTTGTTTCATGGGAAATGGACACATTTTGAAATGCCAGGAGTTCCCTCCCCTGCCCAGAGGGAGGTTGGCTGCTGACCCACAGCAGGGAGCTGGAGGGCTGCGCTGCTGAAGGGGGGAAGTGCCACAAGCTCTTCATTGTCTGCAGTAGCTCTCCTCCCTTCCCAAAGCAAAGGCAGTCCTCCACATGAGGGAAGCCTCCAGCAAAACTTCCACCCCTCTCCTGTACCCAGTATCGATTTTACTGCACCTGGCAAAGATGACGGACAAGAGCTAGGGGAGGCAGAGAAAGAAAAACAAGATTTCCTTCCATCTTCTTGTTTTTTATAAAACTAAGTGCAATGTCATGCCCCCATTGAATGGAATCTATCACCCCATGGGGGGTCTCAGGCCAGCACTCACTGTGCCCTCCCAAGAACCTCCTGAACAAGCAGCAGACCTGCCCTGGGACCCTGCTGAGCTCTGGCTCCATCAGCACAGCTCGATATTCCTGCAGCATTCCCTTGCCCTAAGCTGCAGAAACAAACCACCCAGCAGCCACACAGTCTGGCCCTGGGAGCAGGGTCTGCTCCACCACTCTGCACTGAGAGGACCTCGAAGGCAGGCACGTGATGATGTTCTGCCATTTTGGTGGCCCTGGTCTGCACGTGAAATGGTGGTGGGCACAGCTGCACCCATTGGTGGCTGCCACCGCGCGCAGCTCTGCTGATTACGTCTCAGTTGTCATGCCACTCAGCAAGAAGTGAAGCTAAATTAGAGCAACTAATTGCACCTCTCTTTGAAACAATCAGGATGACAAATCAGTGGTAATCTCTTCAGTTCTAGAGGGAAGCTATCGCAGCTCGCTTACAAGGATTAATCAGCTTTTCATCAGTGTTATTATACCAAGGCTGCCTTGGGAGGAGCCCTGAGGCCACACTGGCTGGGCTCACAGCACCAGGACACCAATGCCTGCGGCCACTGGTGGACAAGACAAGCACTGGCAGGTTGCTCCCTCCCAGCCCTTGTCTGCATCACAAGCCTGCCAGCTCACAGGCCATGGCATCTTTTGCTCAATGCAGTGGAGGTCCTGCCCCATAGGCTGCTCAGCAGGCATCAGGATGCCATATCATGCCAGGCAGGAGGACCAGGGCTTGGCTGCAGGAGCTCAGGACTGGCAGCCCAGGTGAGATGGTCAACCTGCAGACCAAGGAATGGCAAAAGGAGAGACAATGAGACAGCCTTGGCAGGAAGGGAGCCAGCACAGCCACAGGGTTTCTGTTATGGCAAGTAACCACTTTGTTTCCCACAGTCATTAAACTCTGTTAGATTTTTGTGGCCTAATGGGAAGCCCTGAGGCTCAAGTCTTGAGTGCACCTATCAGAATGACTCTCTAATACACGAACCTATCTGAGTTACTGCACTGGCATGGTAGAGATCAGACAGGAGTTGGTGTCCAGTGTAGCAGCTCCCAGTGGGAAGGTGCCCAGCAATGCAGTGGGAGATGGTCTTTGGAGTCCAGGAGACACTCAGCAACAAGGCTGGCACAAGGGGCACTGTCTGTGCAGGCATCTGCATGGCTCTGGGATGAATCACCACCTGCAAGGGATGGAGAGCAGACAGGATTAGCAAAACTCAGCCATGGCTATGGAAGCCCAGCTCCCTGCAGCCCCATTTGGCTTCAGACCTGGTCCCTGCTCAGTCAGGAGAGTGGCTGACGTTAAGAGGTCCTGGATCAGGGCCTGCTGCAGCATCTTCCATGAGAAAATGACCACATCACATACACCTGCCCATCACCCATTGCTGGGGCCTGTGAAGAGCTTCCCAGCCATGCTGGGACCCTACAGCATGCACACCAACATGCCAGCACCCAGAGGAGCTCAGCACAGTTCTCCTGCTGCAACCTCATGCACAACAGCTCTGAGCCAGCCCTGCTACAATACAGCACTTGGACTACACCATAAAAATGCAACGATGCACTTGAGTTACATAAAGATCCAACTCTTAGAGGAGAAAGTGCTCTTGACGTTTCCCCATGGCTTTTTAGGGTACGTTCTGAATGCTAAAAACCATGGATGGCAAGTGCAGGGAAGGTGAACCAGGAGTCAGGGCCCTCAAAACAGTTAAATTGAAACTGCTGAAAAATGAACAAGGAATTGGAAACCTGCAGTACATGCCTGCAACCAAGAGAGCTTCAGAACATGTTTATATACTGTAAAGGTACACTATATATCATATATAATTATAATTTCACTTTCCCACTGACACGTGTGTGGGCACACACCAAGTATAACATGTACATAAAATGCTACCAAGAGATATATTTAAGTCATCTTCACATGCACGCACACAGAAAGCATCCAGGCAGCAGGTTTCTCCTAGTGATTTCAAAGCACTGAACCAGGAGCTATCCTTAAAACCAGCAGAACCCTCTTTAACTCTTTGTCACTCACACAAGAACGAATACATCCATATCATTATTCCCTCCCCCCACCCCCTTAATAGCAAACCTGAGTTCCTAGAATTTACCTTTCTGCTGCTGGGGCCCTGTCACACACAGTTACTCTGTGGCACACAGCTGCCCACAGAAGACAGCATGATGAAGAAGCTGGGTTACAAATCCATGTCTGCTCTGCTCCAGAGCAATTCTCCACAGATCCCTGCTTGCATCTCTACTCAGGCCAAATCAATTAGAAATGTCTGAAAGTCAAAGCATCATTCCCACACGTGATCTCTGGGAGCTTCCCCGTGTACTCTGTACTTAGGGCTCACAAACACAATCCTCCCCTCACACGTTGCCGTTGTTGCCCGTAACAAAGAGGTTTTGGATCAAAGGAAAGGGTTAACCCCCATGCAGTCATCACATTGAATCTTAGAGGTCTGAGTGCTGCCAACTCCTGAAAAATGGCCACCAGGCAAGCTGCTGAGAATCATCAGAATAAGATTGGAAGGTGTCCACATCAATCAATCACTTGTTGACAGATGACTGGAAGCCCCTACTGTGACCATGGACAGCTGACCAACTCTGGGCTTAACCTGAAGTCTAACATTAGCCTGTTTGTTTCGTGTGGGTGGCTTCTGCGTTATGACCTTAATAGTCAATCAATCTTGCAATGAGGAGTCTGTCTGGCAGAAACATTAATTATCCATACTATTCATGCATTGAAAAGCTTTATCTTCAAAAACTCAGCATCACTTAGGGAGGAATAACAGAACCCAGAACAAGAAAGTAAGCCTAGCCTCAGCTCCTCAGGGGGGAACTGGAGGGCAGGGATGAGCCCCTGGGGCCGCTGCAGCCCTGACCACAGCCCAGGACCAGGGCACTTGCTTTTATTCCTGGTACCTCTTCAAGCAGCTCAGAGGCTGCTGCTCCTGCACCAGCAACTGCTGGAATCGGTGCCAAGAGGAAGACGAGGGGGAAGAGATATAAAAGGACAACAAACACACATCAATTAAACCTCACAAGCTGTTAGTCACACTAGTTAATAAGTTCTTTCTATCTGTAAAGTGCTCTTAGTGACAAATCCTTTAACTGGCACTCAGAGCGTTATTATGGCTTTCAAGATGCCTCTGTCTTTCATGTGCAGCTTCTTGTACACATGTGAGTGCTCCCCGTTGCGCAGTCTGTTTACACTAGTTGTGAGAAGACATCATCAAAGCAAACTGAAAGCAACACTAAATGCTTGAGAAAACCAGAATTCATTCACTGCTGGCTGCTCGGAAATCGCCTTTCAGTTTGTTTAGAGGCAACGGTAGCTGCAACCCGCAGCAGGAAGGGGAGGGGAGCCCGCCTGGCACAGCCTGCCCTCGGCTTCTCCGGGGCATCGCCACTGAAAGCATCCATTACTCTGGCACCGGGAGAGACCAGGGCCCCTTCCCACTTCCCAGGAGAGACCAGAGGCCCTTCCCGTTTTCCTGGTGCCAGGAGAGACTGGAGCCCCGTTGCACTCCCCTTGGCATCAGGAGAAACCAGCCCCTTCTCCAGTAGATTCCCATCCTACCCTCTCCTACTGCAGTTGATTAATGTTGTTCTTCACCCAGTGCTGCAGGAGAAACAGAGCCGGGATATCCAGCAGGCATGGGCCAGTCTCACCTCAGTGGCCATGGCTTTGGCATGGCTGTTTCAGAGCGAGACATCCCTGTGGAGCCCCGTGTCAGGAGCCAGCTTGATGCCAGGACACACCATACCCAGTGTCCCTCACAGCAGGGTCAGGATGCCCTTCTCCCCAGGCAAACCCTCTCCAACACTAGGCTGCTCTAACACAAGGAGCCCTTCAATACTAGCTGGTCCCTTTCCAGGTGAGGAGCAATGAGAAGTTAGGTACACAGCACCCTACACAACCCAAAACCCAACCAACATCCTGGTAGAGCAATGTGGGACCCAACCTCCACTTCTGTGCCTGGGGCAATGGCTGCACAGGCAAAGCACAGCTCCATGGGACACCCTCACAGAAACCATCTTCTCTTTAGTCAAAGTCAAAGCAATTAGGGCCCTGCAACGTTACATTAAAAAAAGAGACAGCTAATCAGAGATTGTCCATAATCTTTCACACTCTGGCTGCCAAAGCAGGCCACAATTCAGCAGGTCTTGTCTGGACTGATTATATTTCCTGAAAAATGAACAGTAACTCTTGTGTGGAAGCAAGTTATGTTTCTGCAAACTCTCTTCCACACAAATTAAAGAATTAATCACCTTAATAAACATTAATGTAGAATGGTCATTCATTAAATACAGGAAAATAGACAGCCTCAAAGCAATCATTTCACAATGTTGGTACCCAGCACACTAACAACACAGCACTCATGCCCCTCTGTGCCCCAAGCTGGAGGTGCCCAATGCCCACTCAGCTCCATCCTGCACCCACATGTGCTGAGAGCTGTATGGCCAAGCCCAGGCATGGACCTGGCAGCAGGAGCAGCACCACTGCCTGTCTTCCCCATCATCACTGGTGCTGCTCTTTGCATACCTGCACTTCATCTACCAGCACAGCCAAGGAAGCAGAAAAAAGGAGTACAAGGGTAAACAGCAGAAGTTTCATTTAGCTTCTCTTTTAAGCACAAAGGTACCAGTTTCCAGCTCTGCTGGTAACTATCCAGCCCAGCCAGCCTGTCTGGACAACACACAGGGCAGCCTCAGGACCTCCAGACCCTCTCAAGGACACCTCCCCAGGTCTCCTGTCCATGTGTGGCAGAGGAGGTGACCAGCTGGCTGTTTGTTGGCTCTGCTGTGCCACCTCTTGCTCCCAGACACCATGTGTCCACATCTGCCTACAGATGACACAGCTCATGACATACATCCAGGAACTAAGAGAAAGGGAGATTTCTAGGGCCATAAGGCCCCCAACACCTCCAAAAGCCAGGACTGCCCACAGCTCTCCACCACATGCTCTCCATGGCTATATTGCTGCTCTCCTGTTGCAGTTGAGGCAAACCCTCTGCACACCCCACGGCGCAAGACAAAGTGCACGGAACTCATTTGTGCTCTGTCTTGAGCAGCTGCTCCTGGAGCAAACTCCACGAATGTGCAGCATGAGCAAGGATGGCTCCAGAGAGCTCTGCCCAGGGGTGAATGATCTGCAGCACTAACCCAGAGCAGGACTCTGCCACGGCAGCAAACAGAGCCAGCGACTCAGGCTGTGACTCTGGCTTGGTTGTGCTGGACCCTGCAGAGCTCTAGCCAGCTCTGCTCAGCCAGAACACACCAGCTTGGCTGCCCACGCTCACATCTCCAAGTGTTTATTTAAGCATCTGTACAGAGTGCTCACATCATTGTCATGGCACTAGCAAAGCTACACTAATGGTGGTCACTGCCTGGAGTCTCTCAAAACATGGCACAGCTTGGTGCCTTGCTCAACAGCATCCAGTGTCACAGCTCCTCCAGCAGCCTGCCCCCTCAAGAGAGGGTCTATGGGGCTGAGGAGCAGGGCTGGGGCAGCAACAGCAGCAGCAGCTGTGAGGCCTCCAGGCTATCAGTTGCAGGCAATAGTGTTAGATCTCCTGCCCCAGAAGGTCCTCAGTGCAACCTGGCCTCCTCCGGCTGGCTCAGGGCTTCACGGCTGGTGTCAAGTGGCAACGTTCTGGATTCTGACCTTGTTGGAATTTGTTCCTGGGGGGGACACACCAGTCCATAAAGTTCCCATTAGTGTAAAAGCAGATGTAAGCACTTTGTTGGCAGAGTTCAGCAGCAGGGAAGCCTGCAGTTGATCAGTTCTGCCTCGCTGGTCACTGCAGTCAACAGGAATTACCACAGAGGATTTCTGTGCCCCCTCTCCCAAAAAAGAAGATTTAAAAGAAACCAGCCAAGTTTGGGCACCACTCCAACACAACGCAATAAATCTGCGTGGTGCATGCCGAGGGGAGCTGGGCCCATCCAGGAACAGCCAGCAGGAGAGCAGCATGGATTTGTTTATTGTATGAAACAAATCTTACTGTGGGGACTGGATGCAGCTCAGCATAGGGAGGGAGTGGTTCTGGGGCCTGTGTGCCAGGTGATGACACAGGACTGAGGAGTGGGTGGCTGGCAGCTGGGAATGGCCTTTGCCGCTGTCCCATGAAGATAACAGATGCCCAGCGCTCCTGGGTCTTCCATAGCCAGGGAGCATCACCCTCCCCTTCCCACAAGCACTGAGGAGGAGAGGGGACAGCCAGGCCTAGGCTAGGGACCTGAGCACAGCCCTCCCCAGGACCCTGCCACCCCTGGGATCTGTGACCGCAATATTCAGCTGGAGGGAGGGAAGAGCAGCAGGAATGATGGCACACTGCAGTTGCCCATGTCTGGAGCCACAGCAGGAATGATGGCACAATGCTGCTGCTCGTGGCTGGTGCCATGTTGCTTCCTGACACAGGCAGAGCAGGATCACTGGTGCTGTAGGGTGCTGGGGCTCACAGCTCCTCCCTCAGCCCCCCCTCCTTTCCCTCTCCATCACATTGCACCAACAACCAGCACCAGCTGACCTGGTTTCAGCCAGTTTTCCTTCATGATTAACACTCTCTAGGCTCCTACTCACTCTGTTATTCTCACCAAATTAAAGAGCAGTCCTGGATCCTCGTTAGATTTGCTCACACTCAAGCAATGTCATGTGGTCAGTAGCCCATGGCAATACACTAAATTAAAGGCCTAATGCAGAATCCACCTACAAGCCTGACAACTAATGAATCGAGGGCTTCAGGCCCCAGAGGACCCGCGCTGGGATGAAGCCACTTCACACCGAGCCAGAGCAGAAGTGCAATCCCTGGGCTGTCATTCAGAAATAAAGAGTTGTTTAATTTTATTCACCACAGGACACAGAAACAACAGCATCTCTGTAACTAACAGCTGGTTTGCAGAGAGCCAGGCAGCGACGACCTCTCTCGGCACCAATCCCTGGAGCACAGCAGCTCCTGTCCATGCACCATAGGTGCTGGCAAATCAGTTCCCATAGGTGCCAGCAAATAAACTCCTGTAGGGGCTGGCAAATAAATTCCTGCTTGGTTTCCCTGAACTGACTTTGAGTCCCCAGCATAGACAAGCTGATTGTCTCACATACAGTGAAAACAAGTACTTCCACCCAGCCCTCCAAACCAACACCAGCTGCCCAAGGCCATGCAGCTCATGCCCTCTGCATACCCCTGGCACAGCACAGCTCTACCTCCACACCAGCACCCACTGCTACCCAAAACAAGGGCCCAGGAGAGCACCCAGCACTCACAGGTAAGCATTGCTGCCTGCAGGCACCGCTCAGCGCCCATCAGGCTATGTGTGAGGAAAACAGACTGTGGCTCCCACTTTGGGCTTTCAGAGCCCTCTCCCCCTCCTCCAGCAGCGGCTGGGTGAGCACTGGATATAAACACTGGGGCCAAGGCAGCAGCCATCAATTCTGCTCTGAAGCATTTTGAGTTGGAGTCTGGAAAGGTTCAGGCTGCTTCATCAGACAGCTCCAGCCCCACAAAGGTCAGTGCTGTTTTGGTAAGGGAATGCTTGCTGAAACCTTCCCCTCCCCCAGAGCTGTGCTCTCAGCCTTACTCACACTCACTCACACACACACACACACACACACACACACACTCTCACACTCTGCCCCAGCCTACAGACAAGGAGAAGCTGCACAAAGTGACACTGCTCCTCACAGAGCACACACACATCCCTACATTGGGAAACCAGCAGCGTTCCCCTGGCACGCTGCACAGGGCAGATCACAACGACAAGGTTAGGAAGAGCCTTCCAATCCCTCTCCCAGGGAACAGCCAAACAAGTCCAGGGCAGAATCAGTGGTGAAGGACCACTCATGTTCCTCAGTGACCCAATGGCACTCCTGGGAATCACTGCTGCCCCAGCAGCAGTACCAATGGCGAATCCAGACCCCAGCAGACTAGAGGCAGCACAGATCATTGCAAACAGCTGTCTCTAGAGGAGACTCATCTCTCATTATGGAGTTACCTCCTCATGGGCAATCCCCCATCTCTTCTGCATTTCTTCGTGTCATCTCAAAGGCAGGAACAGCAAAAGGCACTCTGGGCCCCAGCAGAAGGGATACCCTGGCAGGCTTCACCCACAGCTCCCAAATCACAGTGCCCACAGGTGATGGGTCATATTAAGGGGAACCCCACACCAGTGGCTCTCAAAGCAGCCATGACAGTGCCCAGGCAAGGCAGTGGGGGCCAAGAAGCACCAACCCAGCAACAGGCAGTGAGCTGGAGCCTGACTGGGCACTGCCTCCCACAGAAAGGCTGAGTGGGCAGGCACAGCATCCACAGTATGAGCTACTCCAGTCTGGTTTGGCTTAAAAGCTTGCATTTTTTATTAAGTGCTGGCACTGCACATAAAACACCTCTGAAGATCCTGGTCTCACCCCTAGAGCTCCATCATGCCTTCAGATGGCAGCATGGCCAGAGCCCCACTAGGGCACAACTCCCATGCTGGACCTACTCCTTTGGAAGGGGGATACCAGAGTGTCACTGCTGGAAGTGGCTGTTTCCTCACTGAATCTTTGGACATCAGAGACCCCTCAGCAAACACAGCTTTACAAAAAGCAGCTCTAACTGAAGGTTCCTCAAAATGACAAATGCAGCTATTTATACAATGCTTACAAATGTGTGCACACAATGGACTTGGTGCCTAAACACTGTCAACACTGACAACATTTTTATTATACTGGTAAATAATTTGTTTTGCTGCTGCTTAATTGGGAATCAATACAGTGCCTACGTTTAATTACAGTCCCCATTTCAGAATGGGTAGGATGAGTTAGTCTTTTTCTCTCTCTGGAGGGATTAGGGACTTTATATTTAGGGTTCAAAGAGCAGAGGGACTGCCTATAGGAGAGAGCAGACCCCTGAAAGTAGACATAGTTAGCAGGATCATTATTAACTACAAACAACCAGCATGAAGGAAGGTCAGGCACACACTTACCCTTTCTCATCAGCAAACAAGCAATTATTCAGCTCATCAAACAAAATAATGCACAAGTCTTTACGTATGTGTGGGGTGCATGCTCAGGTGCATCTGGTGGAGCTGGAGGAAGCCCCTCACATGAAGGTGTGCAGGATCCAGAGGGCACCTCAGCATACAAGTGACTGATAAGCCCTGTTCCCCCAGCAGCAGATCCTTCTCCAGGGGAAGGCAGCAGCTCCCGGCACAGCCAGGCCGATGCCATTCTGAGGTAGTGGCTGGCAGGCAGCGGCACAGCTACTCTGCCTGGAGGAGGGATGGAAGGGTGGGATATAAATAACAATATCCTGTGCTGTCTGGGAGACAGCTGGGTGGTAACTCCTGCAATTACTTGCTTGTAAATGGCAACCTTTACACACTCTTGACTCGTGACATCTTTACGGGCTCCATCTCCAGAGAGCTCCCGGCACGGCTGTTGGAGCTGCCTCCCTCCACAATGCCAGTGCTCCCACTGCCCCATCAAGGCCTCCCCAGCCAGGACACATGGTGCTGGGGATCCCACCTCACCTCCCCACCCCAGGGCATGGCTCTGCAGCCACCCTGCTCCAGCCAGGAGCCCAGGTAGGAGCCCAGCCCCAGGAGTGGTGATCTGTCCTGGTATGTGCTGCCAGTGCCACCCTCCACTGCATGGTTCAGCTAGACATGACTGTGGACCCAAGCTTCCCTCCTCATCTCCAAATCACTGGCAGAGCTGTAGCACACAGAGAAAGGACCATCCTTACTGTCTGTGGCTGATCCAAAATGCCTCAGCACATGCCCCCCAAGAAATGGCTGTCTGAGAACAGCCCTAGAAAGCATCATGGTGCTGACACAGGACACTCAGATCCACAGTACTTTGGGGACAAAATCCCAGGGACCCTCCAACACACTGTATCATGGGTTCTGCTGACCTGTGGCTCAGCTGCCCAGAGCATGTGTGCAGTTCTGGGAGCAGCCAGCAGGAACTGGGAAGGGGGAAAGGCTGGAAGACTTGGAAATGGGCTGTACCACAGCCACCTCTTCCAGCCAGGCTCAGGTGAAAGCTTTCCTCTCTGCTTCTGCTCCCATCAATTCATCCCTGCACGAGAGGACATTGGGTAAAGAGGAGCACTCAAACCCAGATGTGTTTATAGGATGCTGGTACACAGCCCACCCCCCCCAACATTGCTCCATCTGGACAGAGCATGACTACTTCTCTGAAGCAGTTTTTTCATCCTTAATGCAAGACCTGCATTTTAGTATTAATTTTTTTCCTAGACAGACTTCAATCTCATTAATTTTAAGACACTCTAAGCTCTCTTTAGCAGTCTCTAACATAATTCTCCTAACTTAAGATACACTAGATAGAAGTAGTCAATCCTGTTCATAATTGTATATATGGCCAGCAATCCAAACCCACTTCCCCTGATTTAATGTCCTATTTGTATTCTATCAATAAATGAAGTTCTCAGGACCATACTTAAATGGAAGCAGCACTACGCTCTGATAGCCAAAGCCAGCAAAAAAACCCTCATCACTAAACCAAAAACGTCTTGTAGTATATGATTTCTTGACTTATTGTTCTCTCCTCTTCACTGCACTTGAATATTAAATGTTGTATTAATAGCTCACTCTTAATTATCCATGAGTAATGTACTACAACCAGAAAATTAATGGAGGGAAGCACCACAGAAATGGCAAAATATCCTTGCTATCCCTGACAAATTTTCCAAGTGCCTGTGAGAGGCAGAGAGGCACAGAGCCTGCCCTCAACACAGCAGACAAAGCCCAGCCCTGACCCCTGTGACCACGACTCCTCACCCCTCTGGACATTGCTCACCATGGGAAGGGGATTATGAGCAGGGATAGGATAATGATCATATAGATCTAGGGTGGTCTAGAGAGGGGAGGGCAGGGGAGACCTCTGCCACTGTCCTGAAGCCCAAGATGGAGCAGATGAGTGAGATCAGAGTGAGAAATTCAGGACTGCTAAGGAAGGATTTTTTTTTTCCCCGCAAATGTGTAATTCAGCTCTGGACTTTGCTGCAGGAAGGTGTTGAGACCTGAGCTTGAAAAAACTGACAAAGAATTAGGTGTTTCTACAGATAAGGTGAATTCTCTGAGTTAAACACAACAGCTGGCAAGTGTGGGAGGAGATGCAACACCCTCACCCCATCACCGTGGTTTGAAGTGCTCTCCCCAAAAGGAAGGACCCTTGTCTCTGCCAGGACACATTCCCCAGGGCCAAGGGTCCAGCTCAGTCCTTGAGCTCAGTGGGCAGCAGAACAGACCCACAGCACTCATCAGTTCCCAGGTTTCACATCCCATGGACAGAAGCCAGATCAGCTAGGCATGATGGAGCTCAGCATTCACTCACCTAAATCCCACCCTGGGTGCCTGGCTGCCATGAGCCTCCTACCAACTCACCCATGCCTAGAAACTGAGCCCTGTGAGATGTCACCACCAACTGCCCTTCCACAGCAGACTCCACAGAGCAGTCCTGGAGCCTGTGGTCCTTTGAAGACAGCCCAGATTGAAGTGCTGCACAGAAGATAGGGTCATCCCACATCCCAAAGGCCATGCCACCCTAAGGGCTATGCTGCTGGACAGCCCCAGGAAGGGTTGCACCATGAAGCCATAGCACAGTGCTAGCATGGCTTCTGCAAGGCAGCCAGGGCCACCACAGCATCCATCTCTGAGGGTGCAAGCCTGGGGCTACTCCAGAAAAGTGAGATGGTGAGGTGTCTAATTAAATATGTGCCTCCCATTGCTGGAGCCTGCAGCAGCCATGAATTATGCAGCAGCTCACTTACATGTCAGCAGGATCACAATATTGATGAGTTATCCCGTGTGTAATCTGATAAAAACCAAGATAAACTCAGCAAAAAGTGAGTGTAATATGATCCTTTCCTTTCAATAAACAACTTCCAGCCCAGCATTGGGAGGGTCTCTGCTCTCCCCTCTGCCCAGGGCTCTCTCCTCCCCTTGGGCAGCCCAACCCAGTGGCTCCTCAAGATGGGCTAACACTGGTGGAGGAAACAAGCTGCAAGACAGTGCTGAGTGTCTGCAGGCACTACCTGGGGACATTTCCATGCTGGGGCTCTCTGCAGCACTGGCACATTCCAGAGGGTCTGTCTTTTGGCAGTTAGATTCATGCTGGAGACAGGGAGGAAGAAGTTGCCATGTCTCACACTGACTCTTTCCTCTTCATCTGAGCAAATGACAAAGTGCAGCTCTCACTTGGAAATGCTTCCCAGCACTGCCCAGACCCAGGTCTGACTCCAGCTTCCACAATGAGCCACCTGCTTTGTAATCCTGGCCCAGATGCTTTTGGTAGCCTTGGAGCAGCCAGTGCACAGGCTCCCACCCTCAACCGTGAGGAAAGGGGAAGTACTTGCTGCTTCTGGCCATGTCTAGTCACCAGGCCTCTGAGACACAGACAGAGGACACTGCTACTTGCTTCAGCATTTCCCCAGTGCAGCAGGGACTGGTGCTGCTCACCTTGAACTTGGTGAGACCTTCAGGCAAACCCTGAGCTCCCAAGAGAAGGCAATGTCCATCCACAGGTCTGCTCCCCAAGGTGTGGACAGCCAAGCCCACCCCTCTTTAACAGAGCCAGAGCTGATGAACAGCAAGCAGAGTGACTGTCCTCATCTTGGGGACACACACCAGGCTCTGCTCAGCAGAGCAGTGCCATCAGCTGCAGGAATAACATGAAGCAACCACTTCATTAACAAGAAAATGAATTTATGTGTGGTGCCAGGTTTGCCACCTGCAAGAGATGGCATGGGAATACCACAGGGCAAAGCAGAACCCAGCAAAGGAGACTCCAGAGCCTGCTGGACACTGCCCGAAACAGGAAGCCCTGTGTCCACCCACAAACCCCACCACCAGCCCCAACACTGGTGGGTAATGTAGAAGAGGATCACAAGTAGGCTTGTTCAACCCTCTCCCTTGTTCCTTTCATTGAAGAGCACAAGAGCCAAACTTTAAAAAACAGTATTTCAAATCCATAACTTAGAGACAAGAAAAACAGAAAGACTAAGAACCAAACTGGTGAGACAAGGGGAAGACAGCAGGAAAGAAGTTTTCCCTAGAGAACCAAGAAACTGCAGAACAAGTCTTGTAAACCTTAATGACTTTGAGGAACTCAACAGCCCCAGTACCAGAGTGAGCACTCAGCTCCCAGCTCTGCCACTCTTCTCTCCAGACCTCTCTGCAGCAGGCTGGCTGGCAGCAGCAGGACAAACCCTGGCAGGGTGGCATCATCAGGGTGAAACCCCAGGCTGGATTACTTCCAGTCAATGGAGTGGGGACAATCCACAGACAGCCCCAGGGCTCTCCACAGCTACACCTTCCTCCAGTTCAGCCCCAGTCAGTGTAGGAGGGGTCTGGATCCAGCCAGGTCCTCCTTGCCCCAAAGGCTACTCACTCACTATGCCCAGGGGGGGCTCAAGCTGTCAGGGCTGATACTGACCTGGCAGATGTGGAGAGCTGCTGTGAGGTGGGGGAGGGATTCAGGCTGGTTCAGCACCCTCAGAGGGTCTTCATCCCTGCTGATGAGCCTGCAGGGAGGGGCAGGAACGGTGCTGCCTAGAGACTCTTCATTTCACAGATGTGCGTGTCTGTGTGCAAGCAAAACTTTCACAGTTTTACTGCTTTTCAAGTATTTTAATGCAAGCCATTTGGTGTCATATTTGTCAAGAATGGCTCCCAGCCTGAGCTGCATGCGCATTAGCAAATGTCTCTACTTTAGTGTAAATACAAGAAGCAGAAAAGCACAGTCTGACTCCTAATCCATATGGTTATTCCAAATAGATTGCATGGTCTTAAACCTTGGCTTATTAGACTGGATCTTACATATGGAAGGAATTAAAAAGCTGGATTTACAGTGCAGGCTAATCAGAACATGTTTAACTTATGATGCCCCAGAAGACCCAGAAGGTCAGAGCCTCCCAGACACCTGGCACAGAGTCGGACTCTGCTCATGCTAGTGTAAGCCTCACAAACCCCCAGTGTTATGTGGGCTTTACCACGGCGTAAAGCTGGGCAGGATCCGACCTCCAGCACTCTAATACAAGCAAGCTGCAAAAAAGGAAATACCTCATTTCCCACTGACTAGTCCATACAAGAGCAGAGACAATGGGGCCAAGTGTGTGTGCCGGCAGCGCTCCCACACCCGGGGCCTGGCCAGGGCTGGGGCTGCTCTGCCCTGACTCTTCCTATCTGAAAAAGCCATCAGCCTGCCTCTTCCTTCACTTCCAATAAAAGGTCACTTCAGGGCTTTTAGGGCTTCCCCCCACCCCAAACAAAATAATTATCTTGATTTTTTTGTTTTAAATCCTTTGCCCCAAGATCAGAGAAGCTGTTAAAAGCAAGGAATGATATCACTGGTAGTGAAGCCAGAACTCACAGGAAGGTGGATAAATGTTATTTACTTCTGCTCATTTCTGGACAAGGTTAGACTCATCTCAGATGCTTAAATACCTGCATTTCCACCACCACAGACATAAGCACACTGAACTCCCCCACCAAAGAGTCTCTCTTGCAGCAGCCTGAGCCTCACCCCCTTTGGTTTTGTGTAGATTTATTCCACTGATGTTGTTTCCATGTGAGTCAGTTGCATTTTATTACTCCTCTAACAACAACTTTCTCCAAAGTTGCCGAATTTCTGGACCTGGAGTTATGACAAAAGAATGCACTGTTTCACCCTCTTTCACACTGCTCTGTCTGCTCCCTGTCTGACATCTCCCCATAGGGATCTTTTCATATATTGTCTCCAGTTTGCTTGTTTTTCCAGCACTGTTTTTCCTACAAGAAGCCAAATTGTTTGATTCCAAGCACATTTTTAAGTAAAAGGCTTCAGAAGAAGCCTTCTGCTTCAGCTTCACCCTGGCTCTCTTCCAAAAGCTACCTTTGCTTCATCTTTTACACACAAGGAAATTGTTTATTACCAGCTTGAACAAACAGGCACACTGCTAAAATGCTTCAGCAAGGCTGTCCTCAAACTCAGCCTTCTTCATGATGAGGTATTAACAACTGATGGGGAAAAAAACCAACATTTTAACAACCTGTCTGCACACACGCATCACAGGGGCTGAGAAAAAGCAGGGAAACTTGCAGTCCAATGGGTCACTGCTTTCAAAGTCAGTACAACAGCCCAAAGCAGTCTGGCTGTGAAGAGCTGCTCTGCTCGTATCAGCAGCATCTCTGCCACAGCACTACAGAACTTCAGTGCTGAAGAAAGGCATGAGGAAAGAAAATTTTCACTAAGCACCTCTTACCCTGGTACTCTGGAAACTGCACAAAGCTGCTGAGTCTGGGAGTGTTCAGCTCTGCCACATGAGGTTATTTTCATCATCTTACTGTAAAAGTAAGAAGTGGTCACTAGTCCCTGGCATGGCTTTGCTAAAGGAAAACATGCAGACTGTGTTCAGAGGTATCACTGTGGAAATCATCTTAAAACCATGTGTTTCTTTTTCTCTCTAACCAAACCAAGGCAAAACTGACCTGCCAGCCCTTCTCAAATGAAAAGGAGAATTTATGGAGAAAACCACTTCCAGTGCTGTGACCTGAGTCCAGTTTACCTGGGTCCTGATGACACAGCTCTACTCTCAGCGAGTCTGCTATCTGTTTTAATCTCCACACCTGATGGTTACAAAAACCCCTGTCAAGTGCACAGGATGAAGGGAAGCTCCAAAGGCAAGGCAGTGGCTGGAAGAGTTGAGGTGGCCATGCCCTCCCAACACTGTACCCAGAAAACCGCACCAGAGCCAAAGCTCCTGGCTAAAGGGCAGCAGAAACCACCCAGCTCCTCCCTGCATGTCTCCAGGCTCAGGCACGCTCCCTAGAGTGCAGGAGCAGCTGTGCCTGAAGCTGCTGAAGACTCCTTACCATGGCCAGTATGAATCCAGCAAAGGAGGTGTGGACTGGGGAACCAGCACCGCCCTGTGCACGGGCAGCCTGAAGGGTACAAATCCTTTCTCTCCCAACTGCAACCCCATCCCATCTGGGTTCTCCAAGCTGTTCCTCTGCTGACCCAGATAACTCTCAGCTCCAGGGCTGGTCCCATGGTGTGCCACACTACCTGAGCTCAGCTCTGTGTCCAGAGCCAATGCCATCCACAGAACCCAGCTCCCTTGGCTCCATCCCACACCCAACATCATTAATCAATGGCACTGCCTTTCCTGGAGGGTCACTGGAGACTGTGCAGAGCAGCAGGGGAGAAGGTTTGCACAGCACAGCAGAACCCTTAATGGGTACATGTGCTGAGTTTGTTGGCAAGGTTTTGGTAGTGGGGGACTACAGGGGTGGTTTCTGTGACAAGCTGCTAGAAGCTTCCCCTGTGCCCACAGTGGTAATTGCTGTGAGTTCTTCTTGTTCTTATCTCAACCCACAAGCCTTCCATTACATTCTCTCCCCTAGTTGAGGAGGGGAGTGATAGAACAGCTTTGGTGGACACCCAGCATCCAGCCAGGGTCAACCCACCACATTACATCTAGTGCCAAGTCACTTATTAGTCTCCTTAACTGCCAGGAACCATCAGCTCAGAGACCAAAGCACAACAGAGCACAGTATCTACCATCTCCTAGTCTCTCTGGTGCCAGGATGTGCACAGCATGCCAAAGGGCAGCCAAGGAGCAGGGTCACATCCCCAGTCCTCCTCAGCCCTAGAACAGACCAGGGGCCACATCTCAGGCTCACAGAAAGCCACATGCTGGGCTGAGCATCTAACAGCTCTTGCAGTCAGGAGCAGAGGACAGCAGCTCTGTGGAGCTGCCCAGGGCACCACAGCGCTTGCAGGTTCCTGCAAAGTCCTGAGAGTGCAACTGAAACCCACAACAGTTTCTCCACATGGTCCACACTGCCAGCTACAGCAGAGGAGCACCTTACCTCTGCTGAAACTATCATCAGATTTTGCTGTCAAACAATACAGCAGAACTTGGAAAGGCCACAGATGAACAACCATGCTCGAGCCATCATCCACTTTGGTACTGAGCACAAAAATACACATTAGGGAAGAACCCTGCACTAACTATGGCCTAACAGGCTCTTCTTCACCCTAGCCTCTCATTACTGAGCACCAGAAAAAGATAAGGAGCAAGTTGTCCTTTTGGTTTTCAAGGAATAGATTAAATTGGGATCAACTTTTCATCTTCCCCACAAAAAAGTGCTCTGTCATCTGGTGCCCGTTCACCTACGCAAAGACGAGCTGACATCTCTGGCTAAAGGCCGACAGTTCTGCACCTCCTTGTCACTTTTAACAAGAAAATGATCCTGCAGAAACACTTGAAAAACAAATCTGTGTTGACACTCCTCATCTGCTAGGTACATTCTACGAAAGGAAAGAAATACTGCATTAGCACTTGACCTCCTCACCTTTTTGACATTGGAAGAAAATAAAGAGGGAGATGCTCAGAACAGCTGATGTTGGAGCAACAAAATAATGAGAGCAGGCAGCACTCCAAGGCAGCAGCTCACCTGCCTCATGGGGAGGCCAGCCTGGGCAGAGGGACACTGCAAGCCCAGAGCAGGAGCCAGCATTGCCTTCTCCAGACACCAAGTGAGCTGCTAGGGGCGTGCAGTGGGACCAGTGCTAATGCTCACACTCCCTGCCACCTACCACTGCCAGCATCTGGCTTCCACCAGTGGTGCCAGAGGCTGGACCCAACACAGAAATGCACTGGAACCAGCATAGGGAGGTTGAGATGCATGCACTGCAGCTCTGCCTGTTCCATAGTGAGCCTGGTACCACTTGGCTCGTTCATTACTAGAGAAGCTCACCCCACCAAGAGCTGCTGCTGTAGATGAGACCACAAGACTGGATTTCTGCACCTTAGAGAAGGACCACACAGGGCATCACCTAAAAGCTTCTCAGCACAAGGCTCTTGACATGGGCTGCAGTCCCTCCACATCAGTGAGCATGTCATCCCACCACATCTCATCTTTCCCTCTCAGGAGCCTGCTCCAGCTCCATCCTCACACAGTTACATAGCAGTGCAATGCTGAGGGACTACCTGCATTCACTGACTGCTCTGTCCTGCTCTAAAGGTTCACAAACCACCCAGCTTCTGGTCTTTGTAGCTTGTGGGCAGGAACAAGAGGTCTTCCTCAGCTCCCAGCACTGCCAGCTGCTGCCCTCGGTCTGGGCATGGTGGATTTCACCGAATAAGTCACGCCAACCCCAACTCCTCTCCCCCGAGCAGAGGTTACCACCAAATAAAACCCAGCTTTGTCTTCTGAACAGCCAGACACTTTCTCCATGCCTGTGCTACCAGCATAGGCAGGCTTGCCCTTTGGACACAGCACTTGGATGACTTTCCACGTACACAGGCACCAGATGGTCTCACTGCTTCCCCAGGACGGCTGGGCATGGCTCTGCTGCTGCCTCAACAGGCACAAGTCTTTGCCTGTAGGAGCTGGGGGCACTCGAGGAACTCGCAGAAATATTTTCCCACCGGTAGCTGCTGGCCTGAGCTAATGCAACATGACACATATCTGGCTAGGAACAATAGGCTGACATTCAGAGCCTGCTCACCATGTTCCAGACCACTCCATTGTCACTGCAGCGTGAGTGCAGGTGGGGGAGACATCTCCCCTGTGAGCTCATTTCAAGCACCCCTCTGAGGTGCTGTGGAAGACCTGGCATTCCCTCTGCAAGACAGCTCTGTAACAGGTAGCACAGTGCCCTTGGTAATGTCAGCTGGAAACTGGAGGGCAGAGAGCAAGGCAGAGCTGCCTGAACAAGGAGGCTCCTGCAGAGCTGCGCTCATTAGCGTCCAGGCATACCAACAGCTTCTCACCCTGTAAAGACCAGTTTGGTCCCTACCACATCTACTGTCATCCCTGGAGAAGGTACTGCTAAGCATGGGAGCAGGGACCAGCCACATGTGCCAACCATCCCCAGACTAAAGACAACCCTTCCACAAACAACACACTCTGAGCAACGGCTCTAGTAGCTACCACCACAACACCACTGGGAAAGCAGATGGGAAGTTTCTGGGGTAGGATCCCCTCCAGGCTGCAGGTGGGGAAATAGGGAGCATGGCTCAGGTGCCAAAACCCTGACATTCACCCATGCCTTGCTTACACAACAGCATTATACAACACAGCACTTCAGCAGATTGCGTAAGGAGAGGATGATCACGCCTCGAAACCCCAGAGCCTGCAGCGTGCTGGGACAGCAAATCCACCACTGCCACCCAAAAGCACATTCCCCACTGCTCTGCCCACTCACCCTCTCAAGGCAGATCCTGAGGGAAGGCAGCACAGCACAGCCTGGCAACACCTGAACACCAGGAAGCACGAGAAGGAGCAGCTCCACCACACACTGGGAAGAAGCTGATCTGACCCCAAATCACAGAACCAGGGGAGCTCCTTGTTGGACAAAAGATGTTTTAACTTCTAGAGAATAAATTATCATTTCTGTCAGAGATGGGCTGGAGGGGCAAACAGCAGTTTGATGCAATCTGCAAATTTTGGCTGGGTGACAAAGGCAGCACCATGGTCACCAGCAATCCCCAACTTCTACTCTAAGCTGCTACAAGCAGGAGCAGCACTGCAAGGCACTGCCATACAGCAGATGGGAGGTTCTGGTCTCTGTTTCAATAAAATCCATTCAGTGCATCCTAACATGTAAAAAAAACAAGCATCTACCACACAGCACATGGAGAAGGATGAGGTTTGAGCTTCATCAGGGCCACTGAACTTCCCATTTTCTGCACCCAAGCAAGATGCCTGCAGCCTGAGCAAGGCTTTAAAACCAAGTCTGCTTTGGAGTCCCTCTGCTTCTCAAGGAAGTATCAGGAAATAAAAGGGCAATTGCATTAGTCAGTCATCAGGAGCTCAGAGTTTCTGCTTGGTTTCAGATGACAGCAGGTAAAAACATTGCTTAGCTGCCTGACTGCAGGCAGCAGTATCTGCACAAGGCACTACAGAGACCCCTTCACAACATGCTGCACACACTGCTCAACAAGTGAGAGGCCCCACAGCAGCACCACAGCAACATCTCTGTCTTCTGGTAACCACCAAGGCCAAGTTCAGGTAACTACAACAGAGCTCTCCCTCCCTGAGCCTGGCAGGGCAGGTCCTGGCACATACCAGTGCTTCACTCAGGCTCTGCTCCAACAACTGCTGTCTGTGCAAGGGGTGGATGGAGAGGAACACAGCACCTGCAGAGTGCAGGCATCCCCATGGAGGTCCTCCCCATCCTGGGAGCTGGCACAAGCACAGCTCCATCTCTCCTGAAAACTCTTTCATGGCTGCATCCCACCAGCAGCTGTTAAGTCCTCACCTTCTCACAGCCAGTGAGAGCAGCCCACTCCTGGCCCTGGGCTCCTCACCCCATGTTCTCAGCAGTGGTAGAAGCACCCATCAGCACCCACATACCCCTGAGTCCCAGCCCATCTGTCATCCTACAGCCTGCTCATGAGGATGGACACTCACATCTATCAAGAATGCCTTTCAAGGTTACATTAGCCTCCAATTTCACAATCCAAGTCCAGTTTTTCTTGCAATACTATTTAACCAAACACTACCCAGACCCAAGACTAATCCTTGTAAACCTCCCCAGCATCCATCCCCCCTCCACCTTCCTTGTGCCACCCTCCACACAGCTCTCATTGGTGACATGCAGCCACTTCCACTCACAGTCTTGCCCTAACTACTTTGCTTCTCATCTCACTCCTCAAAGGCCACTGCAAACCATTTCAGCAAAAGCTGAGTTAGCCAAATCCAGCTCCTGCTAGCCTCTTCCTCCCCTCTTCTCCCTCAAGATATAAATTTTATACTGGAAACCACTAAAGTTGGCTGAAAATAATGGTAACTGACAGATGCTGGGTTAAATAGGCCACGGTCTTTCCCTCAGGCCTAATTTAGACCGGATATCAAAATGATATAAAATATCATTGCTTGCCTTCACTCCATCAGGACATCTGCAGACAGACCACTATTAACTCTTTCCTAGGAGTGTTTTGTTTGTATTGTCACCTTGGAAGAAAAAGCATGTTTTATCTGACCTCCTCCTGCCCTAAAGCCAAGCTCCAAGGGAGCTCAGGTGCTCCTCAACAAAGATGCTGAGGTTCAAGCTCAGCACTAGGTAATGGGCAAGTCACACAGGCCTGAACCTTCACAGGTATCAGAGCACCTAGCCATGATGCTGTCAAGGCATTCAGATGTTTGCACCTAGCCACAGTGCTGTCAAGGCATTGAGATGTTCAGTGTATATTGGGCTGTGTGCCAACAAATAACTCCTGGCAGGAAAAGAAGACCTTGAGAAGGGTTTAAAAATGATAAAATCTAAGAGGAAAATGGGGTATTTTACACCCTTTTCCAGACAAATGTTTCAGCATTACACTTTTTTTTTTAAGTAAATATCTCCATCAGAAAATCTAGAGCTGAAATGTCACTATCCTTCAGCAGGAGCAGGCACCACTTCTGGGTAGCTACCACCTTGTGCTGTACTAAGCATTAACATCAGTTCTCTACTGTGCACTGGTGTCAGAAACACTGGATGAAAGCTGATGCTGGACATGAGGCCATCTGGCAGCCTGAAGACAGAGCCCAGAGCTGCCCTCATCCTTATCAGCAAAGAGCTGATGCTCACATGTCTGGCAGGTTTCCTCTCAACTAACTAGTATTAGACATCTAAAAGCTGTTCTCAGAATGGAGTAAGTCACCCACTTCTCTGGTTGGAGCTCATCCAATCAGCTTTAACCAACATCTGGTTCCAAGTTAATCAGGAAGAGACTTCACCCACAATACCAAAATGCTACCAACTATTAACCCTCTTCCTGCTGGCCCCAGATGGACTGGAGAAACAAGAGAGCCATCACAGCAATCTGCAGCCTACCCTGAGTAATGTCTCATAGAAGCATGCCTGCAAGGAAGCCCACCAGCACCAGGTCACACACCATAGATGTTCCTGTTCTTATCTTCAGTATATGAGGACTCACCCCCACATATCATAACTTCTAAACTTCAGAAAAAGCCTCCTCACAGTGATGGTAAGCCCCTGAGCTGACTGCATGTATCACCTGCACAAGATGCTGCTGGAACTTTCATTTATCAGCCCTTTAAATGGACAGCTGAGGGAAGACACATCAGGATAAAACTCAACCAACAAAGCTCCACAGCTATGGGGCAACGAATAGTGTTTGCCAACCAGGTCAACAGCTCTGCCTCCCAGGATAAAAACCCCCACTCATAGGCAGCAAAGAGGTGCAAACCCTCACCATGTTCAGGCAGCATCCAGAGGATTTCTTCTGAAACACCCTATGAATTTGCTTTCAGCAGAACTCATCCCCATCCGCTGCATGGAAAAGCTGGGCAGGGTAAAGAGCTCACCTGAGCTCCTAACAGAGGAGCAGAGACACCACTGAGACTTCACACGCTTCTGGTTGGCCTTAAATAGGATTAAGCAGCATATAAGCTCATTTCAGGCACTGTATGTGAACAGGGATCACTGCTAGTGCAAAGTGTGTGGAGAGCACAGGCAGAAAATCTCAAATGCAAGAGCCAAGAAAGTTCTGATGTTTCTAGGAGATCACCAAAACCATTTCCTCCCATTTTTGTCAAATGTGCTACTTCTAATCAGAAGGATATTCTGAACAACAGCAGCAAAATTTTTCAAATCCTCTAAATCTATTTTCTGAGGCCAAAAATGCCCAGCTGAAAGTGCACAGTCAGATGGGTGGCTGAGCCTGCAAGGCACACATGGCTCAGCTCAGAGCCCTTTGTGCCTTGTGGCTCAGGTCAGTCCATTCTTCTGTGCTTGCACTTCACCAGGGAGGTGAGCATGGACTGGAGTGTCCCATTTCCCTGGAGCCCAGCTGATGCAGCATGAAGGGCTGTCCATGTTGGGGTGAGGGCAGAGCACTTGGCTGGGCTCCAGTCCAACCCACCAGCTCACTTTGGGTACCCACCACCTCCAGTCCAGTTGCTCCAGGTTTCTAGCAGAGCCAAAAAGTCAGAATGAAAAGAGCTCAAATCTTAAAAGCAAATGTCTGTAGGGTGCAAGAGCATCTCCACCACTACACACCAGCACAGTGACAGTCCAGGAGGTGCTGGATCTGCTCCATGGCCACACAAAGGCAGAGCAGACATGGCTGCACAGCAAGGACTCACAAGTCTGCCTTGGCAGAGCTCACAGCAGCAGCTTTTAGCTCAGCATCCTTGTGGCCTCAAAGTGATAACCCACCAGCAGCATCACAACACAGTACAACAGAACTCACACTTCTGTACCTAAGGACACACAGCTCAGACAACTTCAGACATGTAATTAGAGACTGTATTTTAATGAATATGCACAAGGGGGCAGAGTCAGAGTTCTGCACCTGAGGTGAAGTTTTGCATATTTTAACTTTTCAACACTTAGCAGTGTAGTCTCACTTCATTAACTTGACCTTCTGCATCTCATTCCCTAGGAGACTTGTTGGGTTTGTTTCTTGTAAAAGGAAAAAGAAACGTTCCAGGAAAGTTCCTTTTGTCTCCAACAGGCACTGAGGATGGGGGCCAGCAGAGCCCTAACTCAGCCCTCCCTAGCATCCATCCTCACCACACCACAGCCTGGTCTGGCCAAGCTGCACAAGCATCTCCTGCACCCAGCTCCTGTCCCAGCCAGAGGTAACAACCTCTCTCACTAATGAGCCTGTCTGGAATGAAAGCCTCAATTCCAGCTGGTTATAAGTTTGGCAAGGGTTAACTGAGCAGACCCCACTCCTTCATGGCAATTACACTGGCCAAACTGAATATATTGATTTGAAGATTTAATTCAGAACTTCTTGGTTATTTCTGAGAAATATTTCTAAGGCAAACTCTCCATCTCTCTCCACTTTACTGAGCAAAAGCATATTCCTATTCTGAAAAAAAGGTTCAGGATCCAAGAGGACTAAGGATCCCTGGCCACTTCAATACCAGCAACAGCCTTTTGCTGTCATCCCATGAAAAATGTACAAGCTTGCCCACTTCCTTTTCCAAACTCTTTCTCCTTCCTTGCCAGCGCTCAGATTTTAGTAGTTAAATTCCCTAGAGCAGTCCTGCTTTGAGATGCCCAATGCAAAGGACAAGCAGGGCTGGCTTTGCACTTGCACCCTGAGCTGCTGGAAGCATCTGGAGCAGCACATTCACACCCTGGCACCCAACAGCCAAGGAAATGGGGACCAGTGCCAGTGCCTAGCACCATAGGGAGGAAGCCATCCTACCACCAGAGAGGGTCCCCAGTCAGCCCAGAACCAGCTGCCACCAGGCAAGTTGCCCCACCACTTCCACCATCATGACCACTTGTAAGCATATGTTGATCACTTCCTCAATCTATCCTGGAGTTAACTGATCCATCTGTGATATTGGCAGAGATAAAAATACAGTTTCTTCTAACTTTGGGCACAATGAGGAAAAAAAAAGGAGGAGAGATTTCTCCCCCTACAAACCTACCTGTGGCATGTCAAAAAAAGGTTTTGGTAAAGATGGTTGTAATGTAAGAGGAAAAAAGAGCATTGGATCCTTGATGAGTTTGATTTACAAAGACTTCACTCGTAGATAATTACTGCAGTAAAACCTAGCTCAAGTCCAAGTAGCATCTCTACAGTCACCTCTACTCCACACCCAAATCTGCAGCTGGCTGCACACTTGCAGTCCTCAGAGCTCTCCAGCTCCAAACACTCCATGCTCTTGAGGTCTTGACAGATCCTACAGAGCTGGCCAAGACTGAAGAAAACAGTCAGTGCTTTCAATTGAAGCTGAATTCAGAGAAAATCAGTTTGTCACTTTTAAAGTTATAAATGTTAAGCTCAGCAAGGGGACCATTTGTGCTCCCATGGACTCATAAAACTGTATTACACATTAAGTGCTGTGTTAAAAGGACATTATTTCTTCGTTTCAAATCCAGCATTCAGGAGTCAGGAATACCTCTGCAACCTAAATTTGACCTTCTTGGGTTTTTTTGATTGCAACAGACCTTTGGTTACTCTGGTTTTCCTCCCAGAAGCTGAGTGCAGCCAGTGCACTGGGTGCTGGAGCTGCTCTGGGAAGGAACTGGAGATGTAGTGGTGGACACTGATGTGTCAGAATCCAGCTCAACTTGCTGGAGCTGGTAGGTGTGTGTATAGGAGAAAAAAAAATGGTTGTTAGGTTGAGGGAAGACCACATGCCTTCCCAGAATACCACTTGCTGCACTCACTGCTGGTGGATCTTGTGTGTGGTGCTACCCAGGCACCACCACTGCTCTGAGATCCCACTGGGCCAACAAGCTAGGGGCACCCCAAGGGATGAAGGGAGGATAGGACAGGCTGGCAGCAGCCAGGGAAAAAGCTTGCTGCCTACAGAGCTTCCTGTGGAGGCAGAGCACAGCCCTGCAGACCAGCCACTCTCCCCAGGCCCAGGCTGGGAGAGCCCTGCTGTGTGTGTGACCCACTTTGCCAGGCTGCAGGGCAGGCAGCACGAGGTGGGAGCAGCGGGAGCGGCTGCACGCGGGCGCTGATGGATTGCACACTCAACTGGACACCGAACAAGGCCAACCTGTCAGCGTGTCAGCATGGGGACTCCTAATCTGAGCCTGTGTTGGGGACAGCCAACGGTCTAAATATAATTACAGGGAGGCACATGCTCATGGTCTGGCAGCAGAGATGTTGCTACTGATCTGACATGACGGAGCAGGGAAAGGCGGCAGCAGCCACCGGCACTGGGCACCAGAGCCTCTGACCTGCTGTGTGTAGAGCAGCCCCACAGTCCACAGAGCTGCTCCACCTGCCTACCAGCCCATGCCAGGTCATAGCTCCCCACTGCAGGCACCCCAGCAGAGCCCAGGCCCTTGCTGTAATTAGGCTCTCTCCTTCAGAGGGCAGGGAAACCAGGGATGCCCCAGAAAAGGGATTGCCTCAGCCTGTGGGCAGCCAAGCAGTGTTTATACCCATTTTAAATCAACAGCAGGGTGTGCAGTACCCATCGCTCTGCCAGACGGAGCTCAAGGCTGCCTGTGTGGAGATGTCATGTTCTAAGAGCCAAAGAGTGTCAGAGCTCCCAATAGCAGCTATGATGCTTTTACATCATTAATAATTACACTTTGAGAACTCAAGAAGGAAGTGGCACAGCTCTTCACTGGAATTGAGTGAATGTACCTTGCCTGCCCCATGACAGTGTAAAACACACAAAAGCAGGATCATCTTCACTCACAGCAAAACGCAGCTTCCATGATTCTGTGATCATGTGGGAAACACCACTTGGGGACAGCTGTAACAGTAGGGAGAGGCAGGAGAGCAGAGATCAGTGCTCCATGTTGTCTTGACTCATATGGATGGGTTGCTGGGATTCCCAACATCCACAAGCAGAGTTTTCCAAAGGAGAAACCCAGTTTTCTGGAAACACTATCAACTGCAGACAATGGTTAGGATGGGAAGTGCAGGGAACAGGCTTGCTCCCCTGCCTCACATTGCAGGGCTTTTGACCAGGGCTGGCTGAATGGCAAAGGCAAAGCTGATGAGACAGACCATGGCCCTGAAGGGCTCTGCTACCGAGCACCTTCTCAGCAGGAGAGCTCAGGACTTGGATTTGTGCTCCCTACCTGGCGAGGCAGAGGCTCAGGTTGCACTAAAGCACAAGGAATAAATCTCTCCTGCCAAATGAAGCAGTGTGCACTGCACAGCAGGATGTGGCAGTGAGCTGACATCACACCAGCTCTCAGACAGCACGTCCATATGGCAGGCCGGCAGCGTGCATGTTCTTTCACTTACATTTCCCTGAAGTTTTGATATTACACCACGAGCTGCAAAGCAGTTTAATGCCTGGGCTGATCTTGTAGCAGGATCATGGCAAGAGGGTTTTCCCCACCAGCAGTACAAGCAGTGATGAGACACAGCATTGCCCATTAACCAGGTTCTGCTCAGTTCAGAAACTGACATCTGAGCAAAATACAACTACAGAATTATTAAGGTTGGGAGAGACCTCTAAGATCATCAAGTCCAACCACACCTATCACTAAAATGCCACTAAACCATGTCCCTAAGTAGAACATCTATATGTTTCTTAAACACCTCCAGGGCCAGTAACCTCTTGCCTTGCTCCACCTTGTACCTCCACCCTGTCCCACACACATGGCATGCTCCCAGCAAAAGGAAACACAAGCATGGCATCTGAAGGTCTGCTTCCTCCCTCTCCACCACCAGCACCTAGGGTGCAGGAGCAAGCACAACCCAAGGGTGCTCCCACAGATGCCAAGGACCAGATCCCAGTGTCCAGAGGGGCAGACCCAGAGCATGGGGCAGGCTTTGGGGAAAGCCCTTCCACTGACAGAGACCCAGTGGCAGCTGGGAACATCTCCCCTTTGTGCTTGGCAGGATTCCCTTGCTGCCCACTCCCACCCACACCAGGCAGCCTTATCCCTGGCTCTAGCCACGCTCCCATGAGACAGAAGAGCCATCTCTTCTCCCAGGCTGAGTGGTCTCTCCTCTGTGAGTAGAGAGAAGGCAACAAACTATTTCATTTTTACTATTTGTATTTGACCTTTTTATATTGTTTGCTTTTTCCAGCATAATCTCTTAAGAACACGACTCCAATGATTTATAACAAAAGAATATCTCTATAGTGGGTGCCTTGCAAGACCTCTCTCCTGCTGCTTTAGAGTGATTTACTTTTGGATTAGCCTCTGATAGAGAAGGGCTCGGCTGACGATTTGCCCTCGTATATCAAAAGGGAAATCCTTAAGACATCACTATAAAACAGCAGGAAAGAGCACCTGCCTGACTCATAAACTTATATGATGTGGTTTAGTCAGATAGGCCATCTGCTTCCCTTACATACCCATATGTCCTTTGCTGTTCCCTGCTACCTCACTGCTAACTTCACTGATTTTCCTCTTCACTTCTGCAAAGCTAAAATAAAGAGAAATGAATCGAATGATAAACTTTCACACACAGCTGGGAACAAGTGAAGTAGCCACTGTCTCTGCCTTGTTAACACAAATAACAGCAGTGGAGTTGAGGAAACACACATCTTCTCTTAATTAGAGACACATTATAAACTTAATGTGCCAAATCCTGCCCTAGCTTACACCCACACAGTTCAGCTGACTCAGGTGAAGACAGAAAAGCCCCACTAAGTGTATCCTTGCCAAAGGCTGGTGTTCCCAGCAGGAGCAGGGTCTTGTCCCCCAGCCCAGCTCTGCTCCTGCACTGGAGCCCACAACCAATGGAAGGTTGACCAGGTAGGGTCTGCCTCAACCATGGTCCATCCCAGTGTTTAGAGAAAACATAGAAGAAACTGGCCCCAGAGAAGTGCTTCTTGCCCCAGGACAGGATAACACCCTCCTGCATCATGTTTATCTATTTAGAAGTTGACCAAGCCAAACTGTTTATCAAATTATCATCACCTATAACCACTAACCAATTTTTGTCCCATGAACTCACCTGTTCCCCTTTTGAATCCATTTCTGCTTTGGCTTCTACAACAATCCATAACTGTTAACTTCACTAACAAACTATAATATAGAAGGTACTTCAGTTTCAGAATTGCTGGCTAACTTCATGATGTACCCCCAGCAGCTCTTGCACTATAAGGCCAGCAATTAATTGTTTTCTAATGAACCTTTGTCTTCCACACACCACTATACACAGCTGGCTAGCACACCCAGAACCAACCCAACACTCCTCTCCCAGTTGGTCAGGCATGTTTTTCTAGCCTTCCTAGCCCAGAAGCTGTTCCATGCCACCTTCTCCTCCTCTCACCCTCTTGAGAGATGTATTCTGCTTTTTTTGCCACACAAGGTTTTGACTAGAACTGCACTCACTATATTTAAAATGCTCATGCAAAGATCACTGCAACCTCTTAACAGTGTCATTTTGCCTGGTCCTCTACCTGTGGCCATGTATGGCTGTCAAACACTTGCACCTCTCATGAGGAGGCAACTGATAGATCCTGACCCCAAGCAAGATGCCAGTGTCATTCCCCATTCCTGGCTGGGGCTCAGAAAGGCACTGGTGGAGCAGGATAAGTCCTTCAAGTCTTCCCCACAATCACTACTAGGGTTCACAGAAGGGAGAGGAAGCCTTGGAAACACACAGGAACCTGGATAAACACCACAGGGCTGCCCCAAAGAGTGATGCAGAAGTTTATAGAAGGGCTTGAAGTGGATAGTGCTGGTGCATGCTGCTGGGCTGACTCATGCTGCACCCTGTGCAATAATTTCAAATGATAAATGCATTTAAAGCAATCATTGTCTGCTGGCAGATAATGCGTGGCCAGCAAAAGAGGCAGCAGTTCCTGAGCAGGCTGCTGGCTCTACCTGGCCCCTTGCTGAGGCAGGACCCAAGGAGCTTTTCAGCCCATGTCTCTGGAGTGTCTAGAAGCAGAACAACTGCAAATAACTTCGGGAAGTTCCCTCCATGGAGGCAGCAGGAGCAAGCCCAGGGCAGGCATATGCACAGAGAGTATGGCTGCATCCAGCCAGCTCCACAGGGCTCAGAGAGAAGGGGCTCACACAGACCACCTCAGGGGCACAGAGAAACCAGCCCCTCCACAGCTCAGTGGGGATGAACAGCCTCCTGTTAGTCACATTCTTAACGTTCATCTTGCTCTTGCTTTCTCATTTCCCAAAACCAAGGCTCTGCGAGTTCATTTTTTCTCTCTGCAATAGGGTAAAGCAAGCAGAGGTTTTTCTGGCTCTCTGGAGAGCTGCCTATAGCCTACCACAGTGTGGATAAAAACCTGCATAAAAAGACCACCCAAGGGACTGGGAAAAGTGGTCCCCACAGCAAAGAAAGAGGCATTTTGTTTAGAAAGGCTGAAGTGCAGACAATCACACGAAGCAGAAAAACAATGGCATGAGATCTGCTGCTTGGCTTTCCCCTCTGAGAGCCCTGACCAGGAGCAATGGCCAGCACCAGGCTGTGCCACAGGCCAGAGAGCTGCCTGCACAGCATAGGTACACATGTGTATGTACACACATATGTGCATTAGCATGTCCTTATGGAAACACACTGAGTGTCTTTGGCACAGGAAGCACTTCCCTGCCCAAACACTTTACACTGCTTTTGCCCTCAGAGACCCTAAATTATTGCTCATTAACGCTGTTGAGCAAACGACCCTGGTGAAGCAGTTGATCTCTAAACACATTCAGCTATTGCAACACTCAGTGTTACCCGCAACCTGTCCTCCATCTGCTCTTACACACCCAGCAAGGGACATGCACAACCATTAAGGAAGGCAACAGCCTTACCAGCCACCCCTTGCCTCGCCAGCCCCGACGACGCCAGCCACCCCTTGNCCGCTGCTTGCCCCCATCCCTGATGCCAGCCACCCCTTTCCCCCAGCCCTGATGCCAGCCTGTCCACGACACAACCACTGCTTGCTCCCAGCCCTGATGCCAGCCCCCCTGCCCAGAGGAGCAGCCAGAGAGGGCAAAGCAAGGCTCAGGAATGAAGCCTTCCCACCCCACTCTCCACCAGCCTCCAAGGACATCCTAGAATTCAAAGAAATTAAAAGTGGAAAAGGCACCACATTAACCTCCTTAATTTTTCATTTCTGACACAGATTGTTTTCTCCTCATTTCAAAGAAATTTCAAGTTAATGTCTGGAGGGCAGAAAAAAATCCATTTCCCAATACGCCTGCTGCAGCTTTTTCCCCAATCGACTGCCCTTCCTGGTACAATCACTGGGACATTGATTTTTTTTTTTTTTGCTAGAGCATCATCCAAAAATCTATCAATGCAAACAGCATCTTTGAAAAAAAATATCCACAATCCAAGACAAGTTCTTTCTCCTCCCTTTAACCCCAGTGCTGCAGAAACACCTCTGCCCAGTACCTGTTCTCCCAGCACCGCTCAGCATTGTGCAGTATGGCAGCGACCAGAGGCAGAGCCACATAGCACAGTCAGCAGCAGCCTGTGGCATGTCTGCTCAGCAGGGACAATGTCCCACCCTGGAGCAGTGGGCTGTGAGGGATGGTATTCATGGAAGACCACCACAAGCAGTACCTGACTCACCAAGGGACAGACTCAACCATCACCCCAGGGCCACAGCCTGGTCCTGGGGCTGCTGTCTGTGACACTGGGCTCACCTTGGAAGTGAGACCCAGGGAGGGAGAGTGTCATCCTCCCTCCAGCCCACTTTGGGAAAGCAGAAGCATGTGGAGGGCAGCAGGCAGGGGGCTGTTCTGCCCAGGCACTGCCCTCAATGGGGCAGAGCTTGCAGCACAGGCTGCCCAAGGTGACATGTACAACAAAGCCTGGTTCTGGTGAGGTTGGCAGTAACTGCCTCCTGTTGCTATGCTAAATAAACACTTCACTCAACAATCTTGGCACTTAAAGCACCTGGGAGAGATAGACTGCCTGGTGTTGTCCAAAACACTCTTAATTACCATTTAATCAAGATCTCTTCCCTGCTAGAAAGAGAAAGAGGTGACTAAACATTTGCATGCGTTTTCCACTGCAATCACATTACACATCTCTGTGACAAGCAAATTCTTGGCAGTGCTTAGGAAGAAGGCACTGCCTGTGCAGGAGCATCACAGCACAGCGTGCTAATCCAAATAGCCTTAGGTCTCCCCTTCTTTAGGTAAGGAAAGGAACCAAGAGGATTTCCTGGCACATGGACTAATGCTATCAAATGGTTCTTTTATTTGTTGTTGACGCATGTATAACAGTTGAAGAATCACTAAATAACCTTGTAATACCTTGATTTATGGATTATACTTCCATACGAATAGCACATGGTAAGGACAACACACATTCAGTGCCTTGTTGTATCTCTGCTGGTACAGGAGCATTTGATTCCTGCTATTAAGCACTCCCAAATCCTAGGCAGCATCCAGGCTGAGCTGCAGCAGTGCTCCAATGGGATGCCCAATCCCTTGCTATCGGAGCAGCTGAATGCACAAAACCCTGCGTGGGTGTTCAGGCACAAATCTTTTTCCTTTCTGTAAACCAGCTTCTGGAGCTGGATTTTCTCTAAATGCCTCTGGCATGCAGCTTTAGAATCCTGCCCAGCAATCTGCAGCTGCATTCCCAGAGACCAAAGACCTTAGGAGTGCTCTTGATGTAGGGTAGGCAGAACCAGCACCTCCATCCTGACCTGCCAGTGAACAGCATAGAGGCTTGGGGTGCAAGAACCTGCAGAGCAGAATCTTCCTTTTCCTCTACTTCCCATGCAGCCCAGGCTCAGCTCTTCCTTAAGATAAAGGGGATTTGTCTTGATCAATTTAACTGGCAGCCACAGTGCTCAAACAGCTCTGGCAAAAATGAATTGACATTTGAGCAGTGTGAGGAAGAGAAGGGCCTTTGGAACAGCATCACTGCATCAGCTTGCACCCAGGGCCAGGTCCTGAATGGGCCAGACAGGGCTCAGCCTGGGGTGTACCATCTCCATCACAGCTGGAAGCACATCAAGCAGCAATAATAAAGCTCAGAGAAGCAGATGTGGCAGAAAGGTGTCCAGGGCACTTGCCCCCACCAAGCACTGGTGCCAGTGGCACCTCATGTTCTACACTCAACTTGTTATGGTGACTAAGTAACAACTACCCAGGAATCACTGCTGGTGATCAATTCTCAATGGCGTATGACTTTGCTGCTAATCTTCCTGCTAAATCCAGAATATCAGGTTAAATCACCTCATGTGATCATCTGAGTAAAGTAGAGTTCTATGTTGATAATGATCTAAACACCATTGTGGTAAAACCATTTCAAGAACCCAGCTGCAGTGTTCTAATACAAATGTCCACGCTGTGCAAAAGGGACATCTGTACTGGAAGAGAGTGGACAAACTGGTACCTTTTACTCTGTGACTTCATCCAGAAGATCCAAAGCTCTTCATAATGACAGGCTTTAGGAAAAAGACAAGAGTTTTCACAGGAGCTGGGCACACAGGTTTGAGTCTACAAGGACGCATAAGCAAAACGTAGGCATAAGGATCTGTTCATTTATCTGTTTTTTATGAGTCATATCTTCCATTTCTCCTCCCCACCCATGGTACAAGGGTCATCCTCACACAGACAAGAGGCAATCAGATACATGCCCATCCATGTTCATGTGACTGCTACCTGACCAGGAGCTGCATGACTGACCCCAACAGCAGGCTTCAGCTCTGAAGTAGTATTCAAACTTGAACTGAGCCTGCATCAGCCCTCATATGCCAACCCAACCAGTCTAAGATTATCTCTGTTCTCAACCCGTTTACCAAATAGGTCTCGTGGTGAGCATGTGCTGACTCTTGATCTAGGGAACACATCCAAAGAAAACAGCTGCCAGAGGCTTCACTGCGAATGAACGCTGTGTGCTAAAGGAGTCCCTTGCCTGACACGGAGCTGGAAAGCTGGCTGCAAGCTTTAAGTAGGGACAGACCAAAAGCCAAAGCTCACTCTCTCCTGTGCCACCTCTGAAGTAAGCCACACATAGACACAGAGCAGGGGCAGCAGTTTGCAGGAAATCCCAAGCTAGAAGAGTCCTCTGCAGCTTGAACAAACCACTTCTCCTGTCCCCAGAGAACCCCCCTCAGCCCAGCTCACACCCATGGCATGCACGCCAGGTACCCTGCACAGTACTGCCCCCCCACCGTGAGAGCCTTCCCCATCTCAGCTCAAAGGAGGGATGGATGGATCACCCTCCACCAGCAGCCACTCTAACCAACAATCCCTCCAGTCCCTGGGCAGCAGCACTGCCACCACTCCCTGAGCATCCTCCCACCCAGGCAGAGCTCAAGGACAGCACTCTCCCCTCTCCACAGGAGCAGGGAGCCTGAACCAGTGCTAACAAACCTACTAATTAAAATCCTTGCAAAAATTCACTTTCCTGGGAAATGAGAACAATTCAAAAAACTAAACAAATAAATGCTTCTTCCATGAATATAGCCAAGATATCACCATTCTGCAGCCAGAACACCATCCTCAGGCCCCTGCTGATGCTCCTCACTGCTGTGCTGCAAAGCTTCACCACCACCAGCAGAGACACCAAGAGAAATAGGCTGGCTGCTGCTCTGCCAGTTAAACGAGACATATTTCACATGTTTCCAGTTGTGAAATCAGCATCTGACTTCATTAATTTCCCCTTCCCTCACTCTCCAAAAATCTACTTTCACCAAGATTTTGAGAACCTACAGCAAGGAAGACGGAAAACCAGTTTGGGGTACACAAAAGAAGGGCCAGCAAGTACATCTGGATAACTTTTACAGATAATGACTCATTTTCATATCCTCCTTCCGTTCTTCTGGCTGAGAGCACCAGACACCATGCAAACAGCCTTTCCTGGAGTATTTTCTTGGCACACCAGGGTACCAAGGGTCTTCAGAGGAAGCTCTGAAACCATTCAGACCTGGGCTGTGATAACCCTGCACCTCATGCGTCAAAAGCCAAAGTCTGGTGTAGAAGACACATCCATTTCCCAGTGAGCCCACAAGAGGATTACTCTAGGCCTGTTCAACAAAGTCCTAGCACAATAGTCTTGCAAGGCCCTTAATCACGCTGTGCTGTAGCAGCATTCCTTGGCCCAGAAGAGCACATCAGCAGTATGAGACACAAATGCTGGCCAAGCTTTGTTTCCATGTTCCTGTCTCCTGAGCCCATGAGGAACATCTGGTTGCCTTTCTTCCATTGCAGAGGGTGGGCATGGGTGGGTCTCCACTGACAGCAGCAAGACTACAGCTAGCAGCACACCCCAAGCAGCCTATTGATCAACACAAGATGAGGCAAGACGAAGGACGTGCTTGGAGAGGTGCCTGCAAGACTTTTGCCATGCTGGCAGTAGAAGCAAGGGACACAGAAATGAGGATATGCATGAATGTCAGCACTGCAAAGAAAACCAGGATAATGCAAGATAAAAGACATTTGACCATGGCCTGCAGAGAAAGTAGCCACCCATTTCCTCATCTCCACAGACTAACGCAGGAACCATGGAACTTTGCTGCAAGACGCTTCTCATCCCTGCCAGGACACGAGCATCCACTCAGAGGGGCTTCAACCACATCAGAGGGTCAGCAGCAGGAAGGCACTTGGGCTTACAGCCTACTTGAATAGGACAGCAGGAGAATAAACCCAACACCCTGCAGTCTGTGTTGGGTCTTAGGAAGGTTCAGGAGGCCTCTTCTACAGAAGTGTCACAAAAAAACTGCCTGTGCAAACCAGAGACCCAGTTCTGTTTCTGAGGGATGTTCCCCACATGGGACTCTCATCACCCAAGGAGAGGACAGCCCTTTCTCATCCAGGAGCACAGCAACAGCCAGTGCACTCCCTGCTCTGGGGGGCTTTAAGCTCTAGGTTTACTGCTCTTTGAGGGTTGGGTAGGTGCTCCCTAGGATACAGAAAGTGAGAGAGAGCATAAGCACTTCTGTACCCCTGAAAGAAAGACTTCTAGAAAATAAAATATCTTGATCCTGTGTTGTCCTAAAAATAATTCATATAAAGTAACTTCATATAGTCAGCTTGTCTGATTGGAAAGTCAAGGCATAATTCAGAGAGGTTTGAGGGCTATGAGGTCTTGGCAGGAGACACCAAGTCCTAAAGAGATCTCAGACATGCCTGCCCTACAGTTTTCTGCTGAGGAACTGGGGTGGTTCCCCTGCCAAGCTGGCTTCTGCAGGCCACATCTGCAGGGCCACACAACAGCCAAGCCAGAACTGGGACCAGAACTGAGTGTGCCAATGCCACGGACATTCAGTGTGCTGGGCTCAGGGCAGAGACCTCACCCACTGGCAAAGGGTGAGGAAGGAAAGGCACTGCCCTGGCATGGCTCTCCACCAGTGTCACCAAGCAGTCTGTCCAGGGTTGCAAGGGCCCTGCCAGCAAGTGACACATTGGCTGCCCGCTCAGCAGCTCTATGCAGCTGAGAGCTCAGCACAGAGGGAAGCCTGGATTAGCTCCTGGCACTGTAGGAAGTGCGATAATAGCAGAAGCAGAGCAGCAGGCAGCAATTGTGGAGCCTGAGCAAAATCCCCTGTTTTCACTGGCTAGTTCTGGTTTCATGTTTCTGATCTTTTAAACATCAGGCACTCCCCGAGCCCAGCCAACAGCTCCCTAATGCAGCACTCTGCTCTCTGCCAGCAGCCTGACCTGTGCCAATAGGTTCCTGCAAACTGCCAGCTCCCGGCTGGAGACAGAGCTCCAGCCCCATGTGTAAAGACTGGCAGCATCCCTCAACAGCAGCAGCAGCTGGGCCCAGCTCCCTGGCCAAGAGCAGCACCACCCCACTCTCCTCTGGCCAAGGCTCACCACAGAAGAAGTGTCTTTTCCCAGCCTATCTCTGCAAGCAAGCCCACAAGGATTCCAAACCAAGGCAGTCAAGGCATGGCAAGCACTCTGCAACTGCACAACACAAGACCAGTATCAACCAGTGCCACTCATGGGTACTAATACACACTCTTCTCAGGGCAGCCACTTCACCAGATGGTTTATTTCTGGCTGTTCAGGCAGCCACTCACACAGATCTGCCTCTCTCCCTTTCCAAAGGGGGAAGAGAGAAGAGAGCTTTCCAGCCTGGAAAAAGCTGGATGTTAAGAGCAGGGTGCAGAAGGGATAAGAGGTCACTCAGGTAGGTGAAGGGTTAACAGGTGGAAGTCAATGTCCCTCTACCAGGCAGCCAATATTTCTATCAATAAATTATGCATCAGCATCTAGTAATAATGACCTAGCAGCCAGAGCTATTTAAAACAAACCAATCAATGGCATTAACGTAATCCCCAGGAGAAAACAAGACACCAGGCACAGAGCTGGGACAAGAGCAGATCAGGCCAAGGAGAGAGGGACCTTTCGCTAGGAGAGCAGCTGGTTGCAGGGCAAGGAGAGGTCCCTGTGCTGAGAGGCCAGGCAGGGGCTCTGGCCAGACCAAGAGCACAGAAGAGAAACTACCTCTCCAGCCCCTGGGACACAGACACCATGGCCTCAGGAAGGGCTGGCACTGAGACCACCAGCCTGGCTCATGTGTGTGGCAGCTGCTGTGACCACACTCTACCTGAGCATGATCTGGGCAACCCCACACCTCAGTATGTCAGCCACCAAGGCCTGGCCCCTTTACAAGGGCACTGAGCTCTCCTCAACACCAAGGCTACACCCTATGCTCCCCATCTTATTTCTGATCTTCCAGAACAGACAAGGGGTATCTCTGGTGCTTGCCTGCATGAAGAAATGGTGGTAAACAGCAGCCTATGTCCAGGTGTTTGGTCCTGCAGCAACCCATGACAGCTGGTGGGTGAAGGACAGTAAGGCACAGACATCCCTGACAGCAGGCAGGGGCCAGCCTGGGTAGCTGCTCACCCAGGACCAGTCTGGCACTGAGGGCTCATGTGCTGCTGTGCCAGTGAGGGGTCCTGAGAGAGGAAAGACACCCACAGCTCCAGCAGAGCAGAGCACAAGGGCAAAGCCATGCTCCCCACCAGCTCACCCTCACCCATCACCACATGCCATCCTGGCACAGAGGAGTGTGAAGAGGCAGCTGGGCAGGGTGACAAAATCAGCTGATTTGGAGAGGGCAGATCTGGGACTGCCCAAACATCCCCTGAGGTGCCACAAGGCAGGAAGAACATTCACTATTTGCTCAGATCTGCATGTGCATCCCTGATATTCATTGCCACTAAACACTAAAAGTCTTATGATGCACATTAACTGTGTAAGTGAAAGTATTCTTGGCTGATTTTTAACCTTTTCAATAACTGGTCTAGATCTTTTACCCCATCTGATCAGCAGATAAGTATCACAGGGGATTCCTTTAAACATCTGAAAGAGAAACCCTCAGATAAGTCCAGCACACAGAACTGCTTCCACCTTTCCTCACATCAGCCCTGTCCCATTCTAAAAGCACCTCCAGCCCAGGGATAGAGCAGAGGACAGGCATCAGATAGGCATGGCCACTGCTAGCATGGGGTGTGCTGCCTGGAGATAAGGCAAAGAGCTCACCCGCAAACACTGAGAAAGTATTTAGAAATTGATATTCCAGGATCCTGACCTACAATTCACAAGGTGAAATAATTGGAGAAATTATATTAGTTTGCATCATTTTCTTCAGTTCTTCAAAGATGCCAAATCTTTTGCCCTAACTGCTCAGGAAGGGGACATCTGGGCACTGAGTCTGCTGGCTGCTTATCTACAATGAGCATCTCCACCAGCAATCTCAAGCAGAAGGGCTTAGTTTTGCCATTGCAGTCCTTTTGAATATTGCCCAGCTCATGACTACAGGAATATCCTGAAGGGTTTGCCAACAGCATTCAGCCAGAAGAAATGACAACCATCCCAACTGAGACAGTCCCAGCACTGGTGGAGGTATGGCCCTGATACATCCAGGCACAAAGCTAATTCCAAGGGACAGGGTAGGACCAGGGTGCTGGGTATCCACTTCTAATGCTTCTAACTAACTGGTTGTGAAATCCCTGAAGCAGCTCTGGCAGAACTTTGCTTGGAACAATCAGTTCCTTTTCCTCTGACATAATTAAACTGAATCAGCTGCCAGGTAACCCTACAATAGCAAGACAAGCAGCACAGACATACAGTCCTGTAGAACCAGCACATGCAGCACCTTTGTCCAGAACACAGACACATACCACAGGGCAGTTTGCAGCTGAGCTCCCATACAGCACATGCTGTTTGCACACAGCAGATGTGCCATGGAGAGCAGCAGACAAACTGCTTCCATCTCACACTGTTCAATGCAGCAGCACATCTCCTGCCTTCCCCTGGGACCTACACCTCTACCCAGCCCTGGCCCACAGGACACCTTGCCTGGTGGACTGAGCCCTCCCCACACCACAGTAGCCCTTGTTGCAGGGCTAGGGCCATAACCCACCCATGCCAGGCAGAGAGTATTTAACCCTGCAGTGCTACTCACCATGCAGGGACACCAGGACCTGGAGGGACAAGAGGGATGAAGGAGCTGTCACATCCCCCAGGAGCACAGCACCCGTGCACTAGCCAAGGGCTCACTAGCCCATAGAGGGAACACACTTCATGTGCATTCTCCATATTAATAAATGGGGAAAGAAGGAACCATAAATCTATGAACTGCCAATTTGCACAGGACTAGCTCTTTTACTGGCTACGCACTAGCACCTTTTACAGCCCATTAATTACTTTCTCTAATAAAGTTTGACAAAATGATAACTTGCCCATGAAAAGTGTTGTAATAAATACATTTTCTCTAACTTTGGACCATTCTTGCATGTCTGCCTCATAAACCCCTCCCATGGTTCAGTAACTCAGCCTACCTGTACTTTTCAGCCAAGGAGGGGGCTGTGGTGTGACACCCCAGTGCATGCCAAGCAGTATAACAGCACCAATATCACGACCAGTGAGCAGAGTTCCTCCTGAAAACTGGGCAGGAGTCAGTTCTGATTCAGCAAGTACAGCCTCCAGCAGCCTGGGATGAGCAGTGGAGAGTGCTTCCCATCACATACCAGGGTCCCTGCTTGCCTGCTACTCCCCAAAGCCTGAATGCAGGGCACTCCCTTTGTTTCTCACTTATGTCACACAGAAAACACCTCAGCTCAAACCCCAGCAATGCCCACAGAAGGGTTAACCAGCTGCAGCATCAGCTCTGAGCTGAAGCAGGTCAGGGTCTCCAGAAGCCCAGGGTGCCATCTCCATCTCCAAGATGCCACATACATGGCTCCCACACACATGCAGCACCTGCACTGCTTTACACACTCCTTCTCCTCCTTCCACTCCTCAGACCAGGCACCATGAGCTATCAGCATTCCCAGCCTGATGCTCTCAGTTTGGCCTATCACTGCTCACACTATTTCTTCATGTGCACAAAGACACAGCTGAGCTCAGCAGAGAATACAATGGCTGAGGCTGGTCTATCCTAATACAGAAATGGGAAGCAATAGGTATGTTTTAGTCTTAATTCTAAATAGTAAACTATCTAAAGACTCCTTTCTTATGATTCAGAGGAGCATGAAGAGACCTGACTGACCTCTTGACACAGAAATTCAGATCTCTTATCTTACACCAAGCCAAGTCTGTAAATCTGAGCACTGGAGACTGGCCTCAGAGCTGGTGGCCAGCACAGTTGGGCCTCATTGCAGCCAAGCCACAAAGCACCTTGGTTCTTCTCCTGCCCTTCACCCTCACCCAAGAGCAAGCAGCCAGTGCTAATCTCAACTCCAATGCTTTGCTGCTTGCTCTCACCCAGCAGTGCAGTGCTCAGAGCCACCACTGCTGCAGAGGACCACAGCAAGTACAGCAGCTCCTAAGGAAGGTCTGATCAGGCTGGTACCACAATGCCCCAGCACACCCTGGCACGTGCCCATGCTGCAAGCCAGCCACATGCACACTGTGCAGGCTGTACTGCACCCCAGGCAGCCAAAGGTTTCTTTCCCTGTTTAATTAGTTGAGTGACTCTGCTCTGCCCAATAAAATCATCACCCCCCTCAGCAGTGCCATGCCGTGGAAATTTATGATCATAATTTAGAGGCTGAATTACCACTGTCAGTACCTGTGCCATATGAATTACTCAGTCATATTAAATTCAACTGTTGATTTTGCAGGGTTATATGAAGCGGGAACACTTAGAGCCAATGAAATAATGGAGGAGAAAGAATTATGGTCAGGGAAGTTACACTAGCTATTCCAAGAGTCCTGTGCAGAGCCACCTGCCTGGCCAAGGACTGTCTGCCCACAGCAGTGTGCTGTGCTGTGCCAGCAGGGAAAGGGCTCCCCAGGACCCTCCAAGCAGTGCCAGGACCTGCAGGTGGTCATCTCCCTGCTTCACCCTCCCAGGTGGCTGCAGACCCTGCAAGCCATGGCCCTGGCCACACACAGCTCTGCTGTCCGAGGAGCAGGATCTGTCCTCAACAAAGAGTTGAGCAACTCCAGAGGCCTGCATTGGCATGAAGAAGTCCTTCCATTTCTGAAAACTGTTCTCCCCAGGGCACATGCTAAGACTTTTCTGCCCACACATACACAGAACTTGCTGGTCTGTGAAGCCCCAGCAGGCAGCTCAGGCAGACTCAGCACAGTCCTCTCGGCACAACACCAGGGATCTCAAACCCTAGTGTGACCATCTGAATCTAGCACTGACCTTACTTCCACAGGCAGAAACTTTAGAAGAGTCACTTAGCCACCATTCTACCCTATAAAATCAGATCAATGAAGGTGAATTACAGCCAGCCTCCAGACACCGGGTCCAGCATTTCACATCCTCACAGTACAGCTTGACCTGTATAGAAAAGACTAACAACCTGGAGCCCTGCAATGCCCCAAACTGGAATTCAGCATTAGACAAATGAAAAGCCTTTGACTTGACAGCCTAAATATCAACAAGCTGATTTTGGAGTGATGACTAACAGTATGTCCAGCTTTTGGGTAGGCAGGATTTCTGACACAGAGACAAAAAAGGGCAATGTGCATTTGTACATGGAGCAAGCATTAAGCAACCACTGCAGAGAAAAGGTCCACGGACAAAAAAAGAGCATAAATATTCTCACTTATCTCCTCTCACAGGCAGCTGAAGCTCTAACACAGAATGATGGAGAATGAGGATGTTTTCTCTCTTTAACAGGCAAGCTTAATTTACAATTTACAGTGAGTAGCACTGCAGGGGACAGCAGCTGAGCCAACTGCCAGAGAACACAGCCTCAGAGTTCCTGCTAACCCATGGCTGGGCATTTTGTTCAGTCTCTCCCAGATCTCCAGCCATGCTCTCACCATGCCCCATGCCAACAGAACCCTCCTCTCCTCCTGCCATGAACACTTGCTGACCCCATGTCAAGGCACAGGAGGTGCTCTGCTGGACCCTGGGCAATGCCCAGGGTGGCACATTCACCCACTGCCCTGCCATCTCCCTAGCAAAGACATGGATCTCCAATTCTTGTATCTTCTTCTTGGGAAGAAGGGCATGTATTCTGAGGTTCAGCACAGTGGGAGCTCCCTGACCCATGCAGAGGATCTCCTCTTCCACCTGCAGGCATAGTCCCATGTCTGAAACACTTCATTCCAATGCTGAGGTTCTTGGTACTGGCAAAATAATTTCCTTAATGAAAGTGAAATCATGCAGGGCCCTCTCCCTCAAGATTGCAATTTATATTTGTTACAAAGCCTCATTTTATACAGATCTCCTAATGTCCATCCAAGACCTCTCCAATCATGGAAAAAAGTGCGTATAAAAATTCACGTGCATGATTTCAATCAAGTACATTTATCTGTATAGATAGCCCTTTTTTGCCAAGATAATGTCAGAAACTCTACACAAATCACCACAATTTACACTCTCCTCCTCTTTAGTAGAAGGCAGACTCTGCCAAATCAAGGGCTAATATATCACATTATTTCTAGCAATCCAAGGGCTGCCTCCTGCCACCAGCTTTATGAAATACCTATGTCTTTGATTCATTGATTCCTGCCTCACCTTGTGGGTACAAAAGCTTTTCTCCTGTCTTGTACAACTTCCACTTTAACACACCACATACTGTGCTGCTTGGCCAACACCAGCCCTCTGCCCTTCCAGCCAGGATTAACCCCTCCCTTGCTAATACAAGACCACATATATTATAGAAAGCTTGCCAAGGATGTATTTTAAGAAAGAAACAGGGTTGGTTGGTTTTTTTTTTCAGTCCTTCCAGGGGAGAGCACAGACATTCCCTACTGCCACAGTCAATGCAGTCAATTATGCATTTGAGGAAACTGCAGAGGAAAGCACAGCTGGAGGGTGTCCTGCCACCATGGTGCATCCCCTGCTGCAGTCCTACCTCCCCCAACCTCTCTGCCTAGCAAGAGCATATAGACCTCAGGACAGAAATCCCTTCTGTTCTGGCCATGCAACACTAAGCATGGCATCAGCAGCTGTCACCAGACACACTGTTTGTTCTAAACCTTCTTCCCCAGCCTATTCATAGGCAGGCATTGGAGTTGCTTCCAGGAACCCAAAGAAAAACACCAAGCAAAAGCAACTTCCAGATAGTCACACTGAAAGAACCAAATCCAGCTGACCTGAGTACCTAAATCCTTGTTCTGGACACTTCACAGAGTTCCCAAGCCTTGCAGCAGAGTTGGGCAGAGCACAAGCCGCAGCATGGGCATGGACCACAGCAGCACAGCTAGCAGATCACTGCCAGACACCCCATTTCTGTGCACCCACCAACCTCTTCTCCTGAGAAGAGGACAGAGCAGAAGGAACTTCAGCCACTCAGCAAGTGACCCTCCAGCCTTCTACAGCTATGGGGGGTAGATGGTCATACCCAAAAAAAGCATTTGGGAATAGGGTTTATCAGGTCTTTGTCTCTGTTAGCAAGGGTCTGCAGAGTGGTGCTCATGGTGTTGTAAAGCAGTACCTCCTGCAAGCATCAGCCAAGCCTTGTGATGGAGACAGCTTAGTATTCCAGCTGTGCAGCTCAGCACCACACAGCAGATCGAATATGCATTGGTAAACACTGCTTCTGGAAGAAGAGGAGTTATCAAGAGGAAAAGCAAATGTGTACAGCAAACAGTGAGTGCACTGGAGAACACAAGTGCAATACAAAGCATGTCCTTCTTCTGACGCCAGCTCCACGATGACTAATTCTGTGCAAGGATGCCAGTCACTGAAAGACCTCAGATGCCCTTCTTCCACAACACTTAAAACTGAAATAAAAGTATGAGACTGTCTCTGCCGTGCAGATTTGATGCCTGCAGACCCAGGATCTCCTGTGTACCCCCCTCCCCATGCAAACAGGCCTATCACTGCTCTTCACACTAACTCAGCATTCATCCACCTTCAGTACAAGCACACACTCAGCTCTCATGAAGTCCCATTCCCCATCCCCTGCTGCATCCCTGGGCTGGGAACAGCCTCCCCTGTGCCCCATATGTCCACAAGGACAACAGATCTTAGGCTCCTTGTCCAGACAGACTGGTCCTTCCCCAGGCTACGGCTTAATCCTCAGCTTTTGGAGAGAAAATCCAGGGCCAGTGGGGGACAAATGCTGAGCTCAGTTCCTGGTCAGGTATTTTGCACATTGTGTGTATTTGTCAGTGGTTTCCAAGCCTTTTCAACAGCCCCAGCAGGACCCTCCTCTCCTTGCTGTTGAAGACTTCAAGGAAAGGAAGCCAGGCTTGAGCCCAGCCATGAAGAACAAGCTTTCTCACCTCCTGCCCTTTCACAGATGTCTCAGGCCCCTTTAAGCTAAGAATCTTGAAAAGCAAGGCCCTCTCTGCTCTTCCTAAAAGGACTACAGCCCCTCTTCTAACAGCTTGGAGGCAAACTTTCCCCTTGTGCTTCTCCCTCTAAATGCACTCTTCCCATCCACAGCCATGCAGCACCCTGGGGAGCAAAGGAGGCTGCTCATTCTGAGCCCAACAGGAAGGCACTCTGGGGCCAGGAGAGCACATGAAGGATGTGCACTTTGTCCACTTACAGTCTCTATCAAAGGTATCATTTCAGGCTTTCTTGCAGATTACAAAAAAAGAGGGATTTATTTTGCAGGAAGCAAGTCCAAGGCCAAAATCTTTCCTTGCATCTCGTGTCCAGTAGCAAGGTCCCCTCTGTTCATTATAATCTTCAGTGTAACTTCTGCTCTGCAGCTCCTTTAATCACATCAGATATGGGAACAGAAAAATGTCATTGTTCCTTGGCCACGAACAATGCCATTCGTGGAGCCATGAGAAAGCACAAGATGGATATAAAAAAGGCAGGCTCTTGTCTCCCCATAATCTCTTCTACAAACTGACAAAAGAGGGTTTTGTATAGAGAAAATTGTCACATACAGAAACAAAACAAAAATAGAGCATGCGAGCTGGGACCACTTTTATCTGGAGAGGCACCACAGGGAGATATGCCAAATGTGATTCATTTTAACAAGTTTAGCCCTTGAGAGACAAGAGCAGAGCCCCCAGTTAAGAATGAGGAGGTTAGCTGGGAGGGTCAGGGGTGACCGAAGCCTGGCACAGCCAGGGAGGGTAAGTGACCCTGAAGACTGCTTCTCCCCTTGTTACAGTGCAAGGAGCTCCAGCATGGGACCAGCACGTGGAAAAACGACTGGTCTGGGGCAGGGATGGGGTGCTTAGGGTATTTTACTGTTGTTAATTTTGTTAGGTTAGTCTGTGCATCAGCTCCTTTGCAGTGCAGTAATTAATGTATATAAACAGATAGCAAGGTTCTTGTTCTCCCATCTATAATGGGCAGCTAGCAACGATTAACTACATAACCCTTTGGGGAGACTCTTCCCCTAAACAGGCACCTGAGCAAACACCACAGAGCTACTGAGCAGCTGAGTACAAAGCACCAAGAGGCTTTGGTAAAATACCACACACATGCTCACGTGTGTTTGGGACCAGCCCCCTGCTCCTCAGGCTCTGCAGGTAACAGACAGACTCAGATCAATACCACTGAGAGACCCTCTGAATGAAATCAATGCAGCTCAACAAGCCTCTAAGTCCTGGTGTCATCACATTATTTATTCCCCCAAATCCCCATCCCACTTCAGTTGGAAGAAGCACTCCAACACACTCCCTCCCTTTGCTCTACAGCATGCAAATAAACCAGAGGCTCAGGTTCTGCTTCCTGACATATGACAGGACTAGGAACCGCTGGAACCAAGCACTCTGCTAACCACCACCAGCTCAGAATGAGCAGAGAACACAGGATGGTGGCACTCAGAGAAGGTGAAATCAGCAGCACCCTTCTGCAAGCAGCTCCATGCCTGCACTCCTCTCAGGTTTTACTCCTCCAGCTCTTCACTGCCTCCCTGGGATATCACTCCCTTCAGTGCCTCCTTTCAAGCCATTGTTAGTTTAAGTGCTTTTTAAGAGATGCAGTTTGTGCCCCAGGAGAAGGAACTGCAGAAAGAGCTCCACAGTCCTGGTGGCCTCAACGCACCAGCCAAATGTCACATCCAGGCCCAGCAGGCAGCAGCATGGAAACAACCAGGGCCATCCCCCACCGTGCCTCCAAAGAATGGGTGAGATGGGCAGAGCCCCACCACTGCACTGCCCACCCACCATGGAGAGGCCAGAACACAGCTGCAGCACCACTAAAACCGTGGAGCTCAACAGGAGACAGCCACAGGGCCAAGCAGCTCAGCCTCCTCTGGAGCAAGAGGGGAGATGGGGAGGTACAGCACACCTAGCCCTGGCCCCATCCTGCCCTGCCCCTCAGTCAAGCAGTGCTCAGGCACCTCCAGACCATTGGCCAAGGTCCTGTGCAAGGAGAGTTCTCTCCGGGCTCACATGTCTACAAAGCCCACAAGAGCAGCTGCCAGCCCTGGCCTTCCCTCCTCTCACCCACAACAGCACAGCACACACCAGGGAAGGATTGACATGACTCCTCAGTGTGACACACTGGCTTCCCTCGAAGCAGCCCTGGGCCAAGCACAGGGCCTAGGAAGCCCCCAGTCAGGGACTGTGGGGGAAGAGGAGACTCCTCCAGAGCCTCAGCTCCACCAGCATGGACAGGAAGCTCAAACACTCCTGGCCTGGAGATGCTGCAGGAGCCCACAAACACCCACAGGGTCCTCCCTTCCTCTGCTTTCACATTCATTAAACTGCAGTTTAAGTGACTTGTTATACAGTCATTACACTAGACCATAAACATTCTCCAGGTCCTGGGGAGCTGATTCTCCACACCTGTGGGCTGCACACTAATTCATGAGCAGGCCACCATCACCTGAAGGCCCTTCCACCAGCCAGGCAGTACAGGGCTCACTGAAGGCTGTTTGATGCCAGCTGTTGGGCTGGGAAAATGCAGGATTGCTGTGCACACACTGCCATCTCCAAACCTGCCACTCTGCTCCCTCATGCATCCCAGGGACAAGCAAAGCAACCATCCCCCAGCACACCATTGCAGCCCAGCCCTTCACCCTGGTGTCAGCTTAGAGCTTCCTCGTTCACCCCCCCTGGCCATCAGCACCCCCAGGCCTGGCCTCCTGGAAATGCCTACTTGCTGCCAAGGAGCATCATCAGATCAAGAAATTGTCCATGAGTTGCACAATATAAACAAGCACACATCCAATGTACTTCCACACAGGTTTCAAACCCACTGCCTGAAGGCTCAGAGTGACTCATGTCTCAGAGCCTCCTGTACTAGCAGCATCTCACGCACACTTCACAGGCATTTGCTCTCTTCAGGTTAATCCTTATTCCCACCCATGAACAATGTACAAGTGTCTCACTTGCCACCTTCACCCGACCCAGTCACTCAAATCCCCACTCAAAAGCTGTATCACCGCACCACATCTTTAGGATTCCTAACCAACACCATTAGCTAAATCCCTAATGCTGTTAATTATGTTTCCTATCACCAATTTACAAAGCAATTTCATTGATCTTGCTTCTACCCTGCAAATTACAATCAACTGACCAGAATTAAAACCCAGGAAGGGGATGAGGTGCTGCTGGATCCCTGCACACAGAGCACCAAAGATGGGTTTGTCTGCAGGCAGCAGCTCCCATGGTAGGCTGCAGAACTCCAACAAGGACCCAAGAAGGAGGCTAAGAAACCAAGTCAGTGCCAGCCAAGGAAATCATTTCAAATAACAGGACTGGTTAGGAAAAAAAACTTGACTATGCCCTCAACATCAAGGCACCAGCCACAGGTCCAACTCACCCCAGCACCATGCTCCCCTGCCGTGGCTCTCCCTGGAAAAAAAGAGTCTGCATGTTGCCATTTTTCACTTGGGCAATGAAGCAAAGGTCTAAGGAGCAATGTATTTTTTTAATTGTGGTTTTAGCTTGGAATAAATCATCTTCCCACAAGCACAAAGCTAAGCAGAGGTAGATGTGGCATTTTCCATGATCTTATTGAGAAGAATACCACAGAAAATATCTCTAAGTGCACAGTGCAGGGAGGTAGCATGGGAATAGTAGGGAAACTGTAGTTAGTTGCTCAGAAAAGTGTTGAAGTTTAATTTGAAACTGGGAAGTTTCCTCGTTCCTTAACTGGACAAATCCCCACCACAATCTTCCTGTAATTTTCTGGGGACATAGCAACACCCTAGGGCAGGTGGATGGGCCACACAGCCAAAGTCAGCACTGCCCTCACTCCATGTGGCACCAGGGCTGCAGACCCAGCTCTCAGCAGCACCTGCCAGCAGCTGAGCTCAGCCCTATAACCTAACACTCATTTTCTTGTCATTTGCTCAGGTAGGAAAAGGCATTCTTTGTGATTAGCTCTATCCAACCCTTGTGAACATCGATCTCATTACAGCCAGAAAACTCATTTAGACCTTCCACAACAAGGGGAAATGAACACTGATACTGAGCAGAGCCCACCAGCAGATCACAAATCCTCTTACTCTGAGGATATAGTTCATATTACATCCACACAAGAAATCTATCAACTCACTTCAATTAATTCCTGTCCTCTGAAACACTTGTATGAGGATTGGAAAGGTCACATCCTCCTGCAAGGAAGTGCTGTTTGCTCACCTGCTCCATTCCCAACACCTCCAGCTCAGAAGCTAGAAGCCACCTGGCCACAGACACAGCAGCAAAGAGCAGTGAGAGTCCCACAGCTGCACTGTTAGACCAGTGCTGCAGGAAAGTTGGCTAATGGTGTCCTGACTGCATTAGCCAAAGCATTGTCCAAAGGTCAAGGGAGGGCTAGGGCCCTGACTACCAGCTGCTGGCCACAGGGCAGTGAGGCACACAGGAAGACTCCTGCCCTGGCCATAGGGACCATGTCAGACTAGAGAAGACTAAAGCAAGACAGTCTCTCCCACATGTCTTATGCTGAGGATAGCTGCAGGAACATGCCAGGGCAGAAATCTGCCTGCACTTTCAAATATTGTTTAGTATTTCCCCATCTACTTACAGCTGCAGGTAAAAAAGGTTGCAAAACACCAGCAGATCACTCACCCAGAGCTAGGAAAGATGAGCCTAACCAGAACATGGGCAGAAAAACTAGGATTGACAAAGCACTGCAGAACTAACTCCACGAGAGATGCTAGAATTGCCTAGCCTCAAATATAAGTGTTTGGATGCTTCACTGACAGTACAGAAAGAAACCACTGGGAATGAGAAGCTTTACAGAAACCAAAGGGATCTGAAACTGTCATGGGAACACAGAGGGAGGAGCAGGCCAGGGATAAATCCCAGCTAGAGAGCAGAATGAAGTTTCCACCAACAGGAACAAGAATGTGCCAGAAGAGAAGGTCATTTTTGCCCCCTCTTTCCACATAGGCTTTGTGCAGTTTTTCAGTAGAAGCTACAGATTTATAGCAGCATATACTAGACATGTGGGCCTAAGGATGCTCTGAACCTGTTCTTCCCACACCACTCCACCCTCATCACCTCAACCCCATCCAGCCTCCTCCCCCAGCCCCTCTTTTTTGCCTTGTAGAATCATTTTGGTTGGAACAGACCTTTAGGGTGATCAAGTCCAAGCATTAACCAGCCCTACCAGGTCACCACTAAACCATGTCCCTCAGCACCACATCTCCACAGCTTTTAAACCCCTTAAGGTTTAAACCAGACCTTAACACCTCTTAGTTAACCAGTACTGACCCTAGTCCACAGCACAGGCCTGTCCCACCCAGCCCCACACCCCCAGGCACAGGACAGCACCGGCCTGCACGCTCCGAGATGGAAACCACAGCAAGGGCCTACCTGTGTGGCTGTCTGTGCTGAGGCCTCGTGCAGAGACACCCTCCCCAGCTGGGAGGGGGAGCAGGGCTGCAGGGAGCAGGCCTGGACGAAGCCGAAGACCCAGTGGTGTGAAGGCCGCGCTGAGCCTTATATAGCTGCTGGGGGCGGGACCATTCGTGAATGGTCAGTGCGCAGCCAATGGAAGCCCAGGAACCCGCTGCCACCGCCCCTGTGCGTACCGAAGGGCTTGGGACCGAGAGCGGGGCCTCAGAGCCGGGCCTGACGTCTTTGCCACGGCGAGTCGGGCTGACCGCGTTGCACAGCCCCGTTCCGTTCGGCTGGTCCGGTGTAGCGCAGCCCACACAGGGTCTGTGTTCAGTGGGTCGGGAGCTGGGGACAGGGTCCCCGCGGTCAGCACCGGGACCCACCCCGCCACCACCCGCCGCCCCTCTGCCTCCGGGCCGGGGCTGGTACTGGCGTCCCCGGCCGCAGCAAGCCACGTGTGAGACCCTCGCTGTCTGCAGCACTGAGAAGCATATTTGACTTCATCCAACAAAGGAGCAAGCATCCAAGGCTCAGCTGGAGGAGGCCTGTGGGAAGGGAAGTGTGTGGAGCATAGAGCCAAGGGGACCAGGACAGTAAATCTATCTCAGACAAGATAAAGTCTGACATCTCTACAGAATGTGAGGTGATGACAACAAGGCAGCCTGGAAGAGGAATTCAACCCCACCACCTAATCCTTGACAAATCATACCCCTTCACCAGCACATTTATCTTACGGGCATCCACCAAACACCATGCCCTGGGAAGAACGACAAGGCAGACAGAAACACCTGGGACTCCACAGAGGAGAATTTACACAGTAAATCTGTCTGTCTGGACACACAGACTGTGCTCAGCACCATAATATTCAAACAAATGCCCAAGTTCTCAAATTAATATTGACAGATCCTAAACCTCTGACAGATACTGCACAGGAGGATGCCTGGGAGATGTTTTGCCAGACTTTAGAAACAAAACTTCCCTAAGTATCAGGAAACATTAAAAAAATCCTCATGGCTGCTGACATACTTGCAAAGCAGCAACTGCACTGCTACCCTGCACACTCAGCTGGTTGGGTTTGGGTTTTCATTACAAATCCATTCAGCATCTCATTACTGTCCATCATGAGTGCTCCAACACCAAGACCAGATTCACTTAAGCAGCATGAGCCTTGCACTGTGCTCCCTAATGCAGCTGAATTAATGGGGAAAGCATCTTGGGGGACATCCTCACCAAACAGAGAAAAACAGTAACACCTTCTGACAGTTCTTAGGCAGCAAAGCACAGATTCCCAAAGGGAGAGAAGTTCAAAGAATCTCAAGCCCTGATGGGGCAGGGACATTGTGAAAGACTGCTCATGACATGCCTTCCTTTCTGCAAAAAGATGCTCACAGCTTGAGCTGCAAGAACAGGAGGTGCATTTCCACTCTGCAGACACAATTCCACATGAAAAGAAGATGGTACAGTGTCAAACTCTCAGCACAGCAGAGTGAGAACGAAAGGAAGGTGGAAAAAATACAAGTGTAAAACACAAATACAAGAGCTAAATTACAGTAATCCAGTATGCTAGAATTTTTTTAAGGAAAGAAATGTGTTAGCTGGAGGACAAATATTTGCTGTCATTAAGGAAAGCATTCAAAACACAGATGAAAGAGACAGGCTGCTGTCACTGCATTACTCTCTACCTTTGTGTGATGTTTTCTCAGAGCCATGAAAATAACTTTGGGGGCTTGAGTCACCTGTGTTAACCAAAAGAGATCAAATTTTTAAATTTATTGCCTTGCTTCACTGGGCACCTTCTCATAAAACACAAAAAGAAATCATGGACTGTTAAAGCAGGGGGTTTGGAGCCAGAGCTTCCATCTGCCAGTCCTCTGCACAGGCTATCAGTAAATGCATTTGATTTCAGTGATGGTAAGGGACATCAAACTGGCACATTACTGCTTCAGTAGTGGTGAGGACAGTGAGGGTGGAGAGGCAGAAGATTTGCTCCACTGTCTGTTGCCTTTCCCCTGACATTTGCAGGACAGTCTAGGTCTGATACACCTGTGGCTGGTTCTGGGAACCATCCAGCTCTGATGCCCTCTCCTCCTGAAGGCACTTTGCAGCTCAAGGCAGTCCCTCTCTCCACATCTGCATTGTCCTACCAACCAATGCAAAGGGAAAAAGAAAGAAAAAACAGCTTTATTCTCACTGGCTCTTACAATAAAGCCAGGGCCCATTATGGTAACTTCCATGGCATTATTGGATTTTGCAGGATCTAGTTACACAATCCTTTCCTCCTTGTGCAATGAACCAGAACCTTTCCACTGAATTCATCAAACTCCCTCCCAAGTGCCCTGCTCCAGGAAGAAGCAAATTCCCACATCTGCAGGAGGAGAGGTGCTGTGCCTGACTTCACCCTGGGTGAGCATCAGATGGGGTGTTGCATGGTGCCCCTCACTGCAGCTCACCCAACATCAGCCAGGGCTACCTCAGGGAAGCAAAGACCTGCAGCTCCACACATATATACAGGGTGCCACAGCTCCTGAGGCGGGAAAACACTGTGTAATTAAATCCTAGTCTCCTGCTTTGCCTTCTCCAAAAGTAATGAATCCTGTTCTAAGTGTCACCCTTCAGGATGGAAGAAGCAGGCATGAAGGTGCCAGTGACGGGCAGGCAGCCTTGTGCCTGCAGGGTGGGATGGCTGTACAGATGAGCCACTGCAGGCTTTCCTATGCCATTGCCTTAGATCAGCTGCAGTCTTTAGCTGTGTGCCTCCCACATTCTTCCCAGATAAGTTTTCTCTGCACTCTTCAGACCTTCTTATCAGCTCCATGATCCACCAGGTCTTACTTGCAGGATGTAAGCCAGACTGCCTGCTGATTCCCTTCCCAGAGAAGGCACAGGCCTGCCCGAGGGATGCAAAGTAAAGCAGTCAGACACACATGGTGGGAGCACACCAAATCTGCTCCGAGGGTGGCAGCTCTGAGGGTGCATTTCCATAGCATGCATTTCCATAGTGTCATGTTGGCAAAGAAAGGAAGGGGAAAGGCTGGCTCGGCGAGGTTGAGAAGAAGGCTCTTCTCCACCAGCCTTTCAGATACAGAGGTCGCAGGCTTGCAAGGGTCAGCAACCCCTCTTAATATTCACCATAGCAGCAACAACAAAGGCAAGCTGGGGAAAGGGAAGCGTTCCTGTGGAGTCCCATCTTCACTCTGGATACCACTCTACAATGAAGTTATTTCAAACCACCCATAGGTTAAGCTATGGCTTTCATCCCAATAGCAAAGTTCCCGCTGAGCTCTGCCTGCAAAGGCACATCAAGCAGAGACACTCAGATGACATCTAACCTCACCCAGCTCACTACAGCAGCCACCTTTCTCAGCCAAGCTAGTCATTTAGATAACAGAAGAGAGTGTGTCAAATGAGCAACATTTAATACTGAACAGAAGAAAGTCAGCAGCCTTGTCTGAGCAGCACTTTAAAAGCTCCCATCTGATATAAATGTTATCTTGGACATCAGCAGTGCTTGGTAAATAAAAAGACAAGTTCCTCCTTCCAAAGCAAATTACATGAATGATGCTTGGCTTTGATGATGGCTCCTAGGAGGCAACTCTCTCTTATTTCCCCTGCATACACCTGGGCATTATCCAGAAAGCCAAGGTCACTTATTGCTTTCTCATTCAAACAATCTGGATTCTGTCTCCCTGAAATCATTATCACATTGTGACAGCAGCTGGGAAGCCCAGGAAAAGCACTTCCCCATGCTGCTGAACGGCTGCCAGGAGCACGCCTGAGATCGAGTCACGGAGCAGGCAGCGGTGAGATGCTGTGGCACACACAGCCTCTGACTGCCCCAGCAAAATAGCTGAGCTCTCTCTTTCCGGTTTGTCGCTCTCGTGATGTGCGAAGCTCTTCCAGGTCTTGGCACCATGTGAAACCTGCATGTTAAAGCCTGGTTGCCAAAAAAATTATCGAAGGAATGCACCCAAGCGTGTTCCCTTGCCAAACCATCTTTCTCTAGAACCAAAGATGTGGCTGCCACAGGTCACCCAGCAGTTTTCTTCCCTTAGGTTTCCATCATGCATTGAGCACTGGAGAGAGGGGCATTGCCAGCCCAACCCATGCCAGCCCCGATGGAGAGTGCTGGAGGGGGCAGCTTCTGCCCCCACACCCTCTGCTTCATGTCCATCCATTTGGGCTCTGTGTTAGCAGGAAGGGGCTGGGCAGCAGCAAGGGCTTCATATTGCCCTCATGCCTTGGTAAGCCAGGCAGAGCTGTGAGAGCACACGAGGAGTTAAGCTTTTCCTAACAAAATGTGTAAAGATGTGGTCTGCACACTTGGTGAGCTGCAGCATTTGTGGGCCAAAGCATTTTGCTGCATATTTCTGAAATTATTTGTCGGAAAAGAACGTCAGTGACATAGAAAATGAGTTGCAGATGTAACCTTTTCAAGCATCAATAATAACTTAAGACATTTGAAACTAAATCTTAACTCACCAGTGACTACATCATATGGGGCAGTTTCTGAGGCAAGGGAACCATAACAGATCCCAGCAATGGTGCAGAACTGTAACAGATCCCAGCAATGGTGCCCCCTCCAGCTCTCCCACTTAGCAAAGAACAATTAAATTCTGGCATTTGTCAAAGCTGTTTCCCTTCCTGGGACTTTTCTTCCTGATTCCCAGGCAGCTCCAGGGTTCGCTAGGCACCCTTGGGTGGGAAAAGAGGCTCCCAGGCCAGGTCCAATAACCAAGTCCTGCAATGTGCTGAAATGAGGATGGCTAGAGTGTTTTCTCTGAGGTGCAGCATCAAGGCATAGGTACTTTGTAAGAAAGACTCATGTTTTAACAGCTTCTTATTCACACACACCCCCCTCACTGCCACAGCAGCCACTTCACGCTCCAGGCTCCTTGGGCCACAAACATTAAATTTTCCCCCAACACAGGAAGGGTGAGGATGCTACCAGAACTCAGGGATGTGCATACTGCAGCAGTGCTGCAGGCAGCAAAGGACAGCAATGTGCTTCAGCAGCCCCTGCGTGCTCGTGGCATGGGCACCTCTGCAGCCCACAGGAGCTTCCCTGCTGGCTCCAGGTCTGATGGAAGCATCACTGCTTGGGGCTCTCCTGACACAGCCAGATAGACAGCACTGCCACCACACCGGTGTCTCTGCAATGAGTATCACCGCTGTATTCTCAGAGGCACATGCTAAAGGAATTTAACTACTTTAATACAATGGGCTCAAATTGCCAAAGAATGTTTGTGCATCAGTGTGAAATCAGAAATTCAGGGAGGGAGTGCTTTATCTGTCAAAGGCCAGCATCAGGGGGCTGACAGAGCAGACAGTGGGAAGCTGGATTGCATTTGATACGCATCAGCCCATCAAACACAAACAGCCTTTCAAGTGCTGAGAGGCCAAGCCAGCCCCGTTACAGGCTCGCACGGCCCCGCGGGGTCCGACCCATGCTGGACCCCAGCAGGTCTCCTGGCCTGCTCCTCCACCATAAATCACAGAGAAAGGGATACTTCTTAACAGCTCAAATTAAGACGAAATGCCTTCGTTGTCAGGCCCACAGCTACCTGTGCCATTCCCTGGCCATGTGTCAGTTCCAAGTGGAGGATGCGGGGTGTCCTGCTCTGGGATGTGCTGGCCACTGCAAGCCTCCTGTAGCCATGTGTGGATGGACCAGTGAGCTGGGGAGCAATGTCCAGGCTGACTTTCCACCCAACCAGGCCAGCAACTGGACCAGTTGCAATCGGTTAATGACTATTCAACAACAGCCTGCTCAGGGTGGAGAGCAACAACACTCCATGGGCTGCTGGCACTGGCACATGCTGCAGGTCCCTGAGGGAGGCCAAGACAAAACTGAGATCCTGCTGGGATCAGCAGGCATCAGCCAAGAACAGTAAGCACCCTCACGGACATCGCTCCCGCGGCCAGTACCTGTTCGGCTCCTCAGGGCTCAGTACTCCTGGGCTCCTGCAGCTCCCACTGCATCCCTCTGCAGTCCTGCTGGAGGGGCACCAGTACCAGAAAAGAGCTGGACTTCAATTATTCCAGGGAAAAAAATCACCAAACTTTATATTTGAGTTAATTCCCAGCCCTTCACCCCAAAAAAACCCTTTCTGCAGCCCCCCAATGCCAAGCCTAGCCCCAGCACCTGGACCCTGGGCACTGGATGCCTTTGGGGCTTTCTCAGGGCTCTACAGCCCTCTGCATCTGAGAGGAATAAATACCATAGCCCCAGCATGTAAAAATCAGGCTTTTCTTACCAAAAAAATTCTGAAATAATCAGTGAAGGAAAAGAAAGGGGGGGAACATGCCTGAGTGACCCCCATAACCAGCTCCAGCATGGCACAGTGTCACTCAGCCAAGCAGGCTGCACGGCAGATAATACCCACTCTGCTCTGGCCCCAGCACCGAGACCCCTCGCACCAGGGAATGCAGGGGAACAGATGGATTTTCCATGGGAAGGAGCTGCGATTGCTCCTTCCAGTCAAACATGTCAGCTCTGCAGAGCCATGTGTGTAAAGCATTAGATCCATTCCCTCTGCTAGGAGAGCCACCCCACGAGTGGGCTTGTCCAGGGTGTTCCAAAGGGAATGGCATGAGGTTAGCTGTGGACTCAAGCAGACCACAGCCAGAGCCCATTGTTTCTACCCACCCAGACTTCCAGATTTTTCCTCTTCCAGGTACTTCTTGTCAATAAGAGGAGCAATGGTAAACCATTAAATGGTAGGGAGGCAGCAGTAATCTCCACACAACGGGCTGCCTCCACCATGGCTTGTAAGCAAGAGCCTTGATAAGGTCTATCAAGCTTACAAGGCAAACACCTTTAGGAGGTTATTCACACGTGGCACAAGCCACTGGGGTTATCTGAGGCTGAACCCTGAGCAGAGAGTTATGCTAGACACAGGAAGAGCTCAGAGCTGAGGGTATCAGCATTAATGGGGGAGAATGGTGATTCCTCATCTCTCTGTACCAGGAATAAGGAACTTTCAGGATCTCTGCATAGAAATCCTCTGATTTAATTACAGACACAACACACGGCTCTCTGCTCACCTTGGAAATTTCAGTAGTGTGAAAAACACTGAAAAGCAGCCCCTGACACACTTGCTCCCATTGCATTTGCTGGCAGAGAAGGCCACAGCAGAGATGATGGTTGTTAGTGAGGGACTTTCAGGCAGAAGTGATCAGCCATTCGCCCAACCTGCCAGCATCACAGGCAGTGAGGGACACAGCACCAAGTGGAGCTCTACAAGGCACAATCAGGCACAAGCACTGCTGCAACCCAAACCCAGCTTCTCTCAGTCCCACCATGACATGGGAGAGCTCAGATCTCCCCAACCCAAAATGCTCACACCCCACACAGCTTCACCACCCCACTGGTCCTCCCTGCCACACAGCACGTTACCTCCCAGGGAACAACAGAAGCCTGAGATAGGCACAGCACTGTTACTGGAAGGCAGCAGGGACCTGAGACAAACTCATGATTTTTCTGGGTTTCATCCCAAAATGCATTTCTTTGGGCTGAGTGATACTCTGAGCTGCTTGGCAGGCCAAGACTTGAGAGCACAAGACACAGAATTCAGACCATTCAAAAATGTGAATATTCTAACAAACAACCTGGAAGGCCTTCCCAGTAGGGAATGAAGGTGTTTTGGAGATAGGTCTCCACAACAGCAAAATATTTCCCAAGTAGGCTTTCCACTCAGCTACAAGAAGAACAAATAAGGTTTCAACACCTAAAACACTACGAGAGGTGCGACTTGCACTGTGGACCTGTGCCATGAGTCTCTCCAAAGCTTCTCTCCATCCCAGTGCTGGGATGCTGGTCAGAGCCAGGCAGCCACTCTCAGGATGCCTTCAAGGCATAGGCTTGAAGGAGTCCAGCAGGAGCAGGGACACCAGCTTGGCTCACACGAGGTGCTTGCAGGTGACATCGACACCTGCGTGCACAGAAGATGGCACAGGGAGCTGTGAACCCACCAGCCCTGCTCTGCCATGCCAACAGGCAGCATTGGACCAGCACCCTCACAGCTCAGCCTCTGGGAATGAACTCAGCTCTGCAGCGCAGCATGGTGCCAGGATGGCAGGAAGGGAGGTGCTGGTACCAGGGTAGCCCTGGCAGCCATGCTGCTTGCGAGGCATCCTGCACGTGTTCACCCTCCCAGCATCCCTCACCACTGCTCGAGAACCACCATGAGCATGTCCACGCTGTCGTTTCAGCCATACTGTAGAGGTGCCTATTTACTTGGGAATCATATGTTTTCTGCCCTGGTCCTCACTGTATTCAGAAGAGTTACTTAGCTTCAATAAGCCCCTTGTTAAAGCCTTTTCCCTTCTGTAATCTCATCAAACTAACCAAAAGGAGTTTGTTCTGAAATAGAGTCCCATTTTGTAACCTGGCTTCCTATAGGCAATCTCCCCATGCGCTCTCAGCCCCTCCACCACAAAAGGGCTCTGCTTGTCCTGGACCACTCACAAAACACTGCGTCTGTTTGGGTTAGTCAGCAGGGGGTTAATGAAAAGCCCGGCCCTGGGGACTCCCACCTTATCTGCAATCATGAATTTATTGAAGAATGTGTTAATGTGCTGGATTTTATTCATCAGGGGTCAGGGCTTTTCAAATTCTTCCTCCCAGCTCCCCCTCTTTCCATCCCTCCCCAGCAAGCTCACAATGCTGTTTAAACAAAGGACTCCCAACACAAAGAGCAAATTTACACAGTAAAGTTTTCTTGCAAGCCCAGAGCAGAGGCTGGAAGAATTCCAGCTTTATAAAGAGAAAAGGGGTGGGGTGGGGGGTGGGGGGGGGAGAAAGGGGGAAGGGAGAGAGGGGCATTTTGCAGTGGATAAAAGGAAATTGAGAAAAGTTCCCACCTCCTGAAGCTCAGCACTGAACATTCTCCAGCAGTTAACCCCACTGTAACACAAACCCTTGAGGATGCTTCAGCAGGACCTGAGCCCTCACAGCACCAAACACCAAGGAGGAGGCTGAAATTAATGTTTTAACATCAGATCTAGGATGACATTTCAGCAGTTTCCTTGTGCATCAATAACATCAGCCCCTAAAAGGACACAGCAAACATTACCCAGGGCTCAGCTTTTCCCTTGTTTTACAGGTGGTGACACAAGCAAGAGGTGATGGGAAATAACAAGGGGAAGTGATGGCTTACAGGCCTTGCTGTGACTATATAGCCAAGGGAGAACATGAAGGAGCTTCTGTTCCCACCTCCTGCATCCCACTCGTGCACTGTGCACTGTCCCAGGCCATCAGCTCCTGCCAGGCGCTTCCCTGCCACCACCCTCCTGGACTCTGCCAAGGGACAAGCCCACCACTGCCTGCCAGTGCTAGAAGAAAGGTGGTGGGATCCCCACACCAGCTCCATGCCCAGCAGGGTCCTTCCCCTTCCCTCACCAAAGACCTGAGGAAAAAGGGTTGTTGAGTTGGTTGGTTTGGGTTTTTTTAACTAAAAGTTTAAGACCCTCCTAGTGCTCTATCAATTTTAGTTGTGTTGGTCAGAGCCCTCAGAATTAGAGAACAGGGAACAAAATCCTGCACTAATTAACCAGAGATGACCTAAATGATTTTCTCCAGGTCTTGTCACCTCCACTTTCTGCACTGCCATTAATAAGTTCAGGCAATGTCTCAGAAAGAAGAAGAGCTCAGAACAGGCATCACTTCTATTTCCACCTCTGCCAGCAGGCACAGCATTAGAGAGTTCACCTGAGCAATGAGTTTTCAGATATTTTACAAGCAAAATATATGTGAAGTCATTGGCCATAAATCTAGAACTGCTGAGGAGGCTACAAACTGCTCACCAGGCAGGGAAGTAGCTTTGGAGACTTTTGGAAGTACTCAATACTAAAAGAAACCCATCATCATTCCATTTCCTAACTAGTTTCTCAGCCAAAAGGATGTCATTGACCCAAATTTTCATCCCTGTGTTTATTTACTTTGGTTTGCAGGGAAAGTGATGCCTTCTGCCAGTAGCAGCCTGTAAGCAGCTAGCACAGACCCTGCAGGACCTGGGATAAGGGGTTTAAGTGACCCTGGAGTCCCAGGCAGAAGCTCCCAGACAGCAACACACACACACACTTGTGTCCTGTCCATCTGTGCTGGGTGCAGCTCTGCCCTGGCTCGGGCACACATGTTCCTGCCCCAGCCCCAGAGGCTCCGTGCCGAGGGCTCTGCCACGTTGCGCTGCCACGGAGCAGCAGGGACCATGGGGATGCCAGGGCTGAGTTGCCCAGGCAGCCACACGGCTACTCCTGTTCCCAGCTCCTGGCACTGCAGGGAGGCTGCGGAGGGACCGGGCAGATCTTGGCACACAGGATCCAGCTGTGCTGCCGACGGATCCCTGACTGCTGAAGATACAATACATATTTATAGGGTCTCCTCCGTGACAGGAATGCCAAAACCTTGTGCAGAAAATAACTCCGAGGATATAATTAAATCAGTTAAATGGCTTGGGAAAAGAGGCATGGCTACAGCCAGATTTCAACTCTCAGCACAGTCTCAGGGCACAGGGAATAACAAATGGGAGAGCAATAAAAGCTCTCTGACCAACTCCTTGCTTTTGCTTAGTTAATAAACTATAATCCCTGCTTAACACTGACACAGAAACAAGCTACTGAGCACAGAGCACCAGGACCAAGGCAAGTGTTTGGGGTGAGTGAGCACTGTGCCAGCATCACCAGAGGTCACCACTGTTACCAGACAACAAGTAAAGCCAGCACTAAGGGTAGGAAACCAAAGAGCAGTCAGCTCATTTTCATCTGTCAGTGTGATGCACAGCGAACAGCAGCTCCTGGGAGCCAGGAGCTGGGAGTGGTGATAGGGCAGGAGGGGCAGCTTAGCTGCTGGCAAAGGAGCCTTGGCACAGAGGGAGATCTGGTTGTTGAGGACCTGCCATCATGCACCAGAGGAGCCCTGGGAGCCCAACTGTTCCCACAGCTCCTGGCCAGTTCTCCTGGAGCAGCTAAGGCAGTGAGAGGAGCAACGTTAGTTATGCTGGCACTGGAGAGCTGCCCCATGGCAGCAGCTGGACAGGGAGAGGGGCAGGTCTAACCTTCCATGGGGTTTACACTGTGAAGAAGGAACTGCATATAGTAGCCAGGAGAGTGGGTTGTATTTCTCTCTCAGGATCAAAAGGAAGTCCAAACTTAAACAAACATCAATAAAAAAGTAATTTCAATAATCTTAGTTGTTTTGAGCTGGAAGTTGGGGAAAACCATGCACACTACTTACACAGCAAGGGGCAAAGAGCTGTGAGAAGAGATACACTTCTCCAAAGAGTTGCACACAGAAAGGAAATCAGCAAGTTATTTATATTTGAAGCTAGAGTTACAAAGTATCTACCAGATAATTACCACATTTAGTAACTGACAATGTTTCAAAACGAAAGAGCTTTTTATAGCCAAACTAGCAAATTTCTGCCTGCAACCTCCTCACCCAACCAACCTGAGGAGAGCTCATCTCCACCAGCTTCAACATAGTTGCTCTACTCTTCCAGACACTGCTTTGTCCTCTCAAGAACATTAAAAGCATGGTTTGAAAAATTAAGCAAACCTTTGTCCTTCAGTGGATTGAGAACAGCCTCACTGTTCCCTCTGTACTTTCAGCATCACAAATCCCTGCAGAGGGATGGGATGGGAAGCATTGTCCTGGTGCTCTGTTGATGTTGAGATGGGAGGTCCCAGTCACCCTATTCAGTGGCAGGAGCATGGTGAGATGCAGCACAGCTCAGATCTGTGAAGGGACAGGGGCTCACCACAGCAGGCTGCACAGATCACACAGCACTCTGCCCAGCCTCCTGCACCTCAGCCCTGCTGACAACAGGGAACAGGAGAGGTGAGCACCATGTCCACATGTTCTGCCAGGATGGAAGATAGGGCAGGTGGTTCCTTCAGCTCAAAGCCAACATATTTGAACTATGCCTGGGCCATTGCACTTTTTAGTTTGGGTATTTTTGGTTGTTTGGGGTTTGGAAAATGCAATGTGACATTTCTCCTGAAAGACTCCTTGGGAAACTTGTAGGAATGTGAAAAGATTAACAGTTTGAAGGGATTTTTAAGAAGCTTGGTAAGAGCTCTAGCCTGTTTACTTTTCATTTGGAGAAATCAGATCAAAAATCTCACCAGAAGAAGTGCTGTGGAAGATCCAGCTCACACCATGACCAGGAGGAACCTCTTCTCATACCAGAGATGCTCTGAACCCAGGGTGAGCCTCCTCACAATCCAGCTGCTGCTCCCAAGGAGGTTTGTCCATCCCCACCGAGCCCGTTCGCTGCAGATGGGGCAGCTCAGCAAACTGATGTATCAGAGAAGAAATGACTAGTCAAAAACACTTGGGTTAGCTTCAGCCTTCATGCTCCCAGAGTCCATTACCACCTGACCCAGGGGCTGGGGCTGGGGCTGGTTCTGAGGCTGACGCTCGGGCTCCAGGTCGCTGTGCCCCAGGCTCCAGTGGCAGAGGGATCAGCAAAGCCCAGGAGTGGGGGAGCAAACAGCATCCCCCCAGGAGTGCTCGGAGAAAAGAGCATCCCAAAGCCTCCTCAGCAGTTAGCCAATTGTTAGGGGGATGTCCTCAGGTCTCCAGCAAAATCTGTACTGACCATTGGGAAGCTCAGGGTTCACCTGCACATGAAGAGGTCATTTCATTTCTTCACGTCATGGGGAAGGAAAAAAGACTTACCACAAAAACTAGCAAACATGGTATCAAATGTACAATAGTCACCATTAACATCATATTTATTGTTATTTAGTTGTTCAGTAAAACATATACAGATATGTACAATATGCATGAATACAGAAGACTGCACTTTACATATTTAAAAAAAAAAAAACCAAGGAAAAAAAATAATAACACTCAATTTCATGAGCTATTGTCACAGTCTTCCAACCAAGCATTTCAGAAATGAATTTAACAAGAATCAAAGAAAAAGGAAAAAAAAAAAAGAACAGAATAAAAAAAAGAAAAAGAAGGAAGGTTACAGGATTGCCTAACACACAGCAGGGTCAAGTTTCCATATTTTACATGTGCAATAACATTTTCAGAAGAGTTGGTGATGCAGTAAGGGATTACCAGTGTTTGGAGGAAGGTTTGGGTGTTGTTTTTTTTTCTTTTCCATGAACCAAATTTAGTACAAAGAAATAACATCCTCTTGCTTAAGGCTGTTTTAAAGCTGTAATATTCTTGGGGTAGCGAATAGGGATAAAGTTGTAACTGCTGGAAATCACAGCCTGCATTTTCATCAGTCAGAACCCACCAGCAGATAGATTCCAACCAACAATTTTAATAGAGAATTTCTAAGAGAAAATTAGGCTATTTCCTCCATTAGCCTTCAGCAATAAAGGAGAAACAATTCTATAAAAAGGGGTTATGCTCTCACACACCATCCACTGAACAGCTGTGAATCTAGCTGAGAAAACCTTACACTGCAGCTTAAGAAAAAATCACCAGAACTGGCCAGTTTTGCTGCCTGGGCCCCCCCACCCCCTCCCTGCCCTGCACTCCCCTTGCCCCTTCCTGCTCCTCACCAAAGGGACAGAGGTCCTGACTGGAAGCTGGACATCAATCCCTGGTTTGGGAATAGCAGGAAGCCTCCCAACAGCCACAGGGACATATGGTATCTGAGACAGTGCTCAAAGGGACCCAGGTGACACCTCATTCCCCTCTGCCCTCACCACACAACGACAGTCACCATCACTGAACAGAAATGAGTCTAACTCCCTCTCACTGATGCTCCAACAACCGAGCTGGGATAGCAGAGAACTAGGAAAAAGTGATCTGGAGAAAATTCACAAGAGTAGTTAATAAATAAGGCCTATTCTTTCCCTCTTTTTGGCAAAGAGATATGTAATCACTCCTCCCACTTTAAATGCAAGAGTGAAGTTGCTCAGTTCGCTGCTACATTTACCGTGAAGACTAAGTGCAGAGTTTCCTTTAACAGACACCAAAGGAGTCGGGGAGCTGGGACAGGAGGTCCCAAAGTCCAGGCTCCCTGTACCCAGCACCTGGGGCCAGGCAAGGCAGGAGAAGTCTCCAGGACACCTGTGAAGCCACATTTTAGCTGTTGTTCACAACACAACAGATCCTGTCCATATCTGAATAGCATATTTACCATAGGTCTTTGACTCCAAGGTACTAGGTGCTGGAAGCTCTGCAGGACAAGCAAGTTCATGTTGTTCTGACTCTACCCAAGTCATCTGGGGACACAGAGCTGATAAAATGTCACCCTGTTGCATGGGTTCACCCTCCAAAGGAAGCCTGCCATAAGCCATGTGGTTCAGCAACACAGCCTGTGGGCAGAGGCCAGACCTTAGGGGCACTCATGTGCCTTTGACCCAGCTGAAGTCGATGCTGTCTGTGCCTTAGTTTCCCTCTCCACAAGAGTGCAACTTACCTCTTGCACAATAGCCTTTTACCTACAGCTCTCAAACATGCTTCAGCTGGAAGTATTACTATTCAGAATATCATTTCAATTCTTACCATGGTGGGTTCTGCTGATAACTTGATATATGTTTAAAAAGAAAATAAAAATCAGTGCATTCAGTGTCAACTCAATGGAGAAAACAAGTACAGTGCCATTGCTGCAGACAACACAAGCTTTGGGACAGAGCTCTAGCCTTCTGCATGTGCTGTCAGTACCAACCACAGCAGGTTGTGTGTGAGGTGATGCTGGCCCTGGTCAGTCCCATGTACCATTTCTGTTCTGATCTTTGGCAAAAAGCAAAGAAAAAGTAAAAACACAGGTGGGTCCTGGCATTGCTGACAGCTGCCTCCAGTAGAGCCCACAACATTCCCCTTTGCTCAAGTGATAATGCCACTTAAATGGAAGCAAGACTGAATGGACAGGAGGTTAGCAAGAGGACTGCATGGGACCATGTTATTCAGCAGAACTCCAAGGGCAATAATGCCCAGAAGACAACCACTGTGAACTCCTTGCTATCTAGAACTCCCACTGCCTCACCTCATAGCTCAGCAGACCCAGCTGTGCCAGAGCAGACCTGGAAGCATGGCCCAGCTCCCACACCTCCATGCTGCAGACACATCCCCTGGCTCCAGAACAGCCTGTCCTCCTCATTTCTCAGGGTCTAAACCTGTTAGGATTCCACTGGGTTTTAAAGAATTGCTTCCACTTTGTATTTCTACGAGCAAGTGAAAAGTAAATCCCAGGTGGATGAGAACAACTCCAGGGAAGAATCACAAGCTGCAGAGAAAACCAAAAGAAAAGGGTGGGTGAGACTAACCGAGTCACCACATTTCTGTTTGAAGGAGGATTTCTCTTTAAAAGAGATCTGAAATGTCTGATGCAGCAGCATTCACTGAAAGGTCTCTTCCTGGCAGCAGAGGGTGTGCATCCCTGACCTCAGGAAGCCTGAAAAACCTGTTCTCATGAAGGCAGCAGGAAAAACTCAAAACAAAGGAGTAAGCCATGGGGCTGACTCTGGTACAGGAATGCCACCAGACCATGAATTCTCCCCAAATTTTCAGCTGTAAGTGCTGAAACATGGTATCATATGTCTAGGCCTGGGCTTGCTGGGGTTTCTCCAGGAGCCACCCAGCTGGGACAGGCAGGAGCTGCTCAGACAAGGTGGGAGCTGCAGATGGAAGCCAGCACAGCAGCACTCACCCTGCACCAGCAAGCACCAACCCCTCTCAGCTCAGCAGCAGCTTTGCTACACACCATTTAAAGTTAAACTCATACTGGGGTGAACCAGGACTTAAGAAAACATAGGAAAAGATGCATCTTCCAGAGTGGGGGCTAACAACTACTCAGGTATTTAACCTGGGGACAGTGATGTCTTATTGCAGGCAGAGCTCTGAGCTCTCATTCACACACACCCTGACAGAAGGTACAAACCATCCCATTCTCTCCTTCCAAACCCAGTGGCCATGAGCAGCTCCACAGCCAATTGCTCCAGGATGGGTCAAAATCTTCATCCTCGTGGCAGCTTCAGCTTCAGTAAAAAGTAAAATAATACTGAGAATCAGGATTCAAAACTATCCAAATTTATCCAAATTCAAGCCACTGACCAGATTCATAAGAGGAACTCAATCCATGCATAGTTAAAAGAGCACATTCAACTCCCATTTCCAGACAGTGAGTCTCTCTGAAGCCACATCTGACTGAGGGTGAGGATTCCAAAGCACCCTGTGCCACTGGCATTTGAGGCAGAATTTCCTTGCCATTGGTGTCTACTGAGAACATTACTTCAAAATAATTAAAGGCCCAGCAGAAGCATCAAAGATAAAACACAAAGCAGTTTTCAAACTCCATCCCTCGAGGAGGGACACATTCTGTCACCTCATGACAGAAGCAATAAATAACCCCAGCAAGGCCAACCTTTATTTCACAGCTACAGCCTGTACCTCCAGCGATGGTTGGCAGCTCCGGGGAGCAGAGGGAAGTGAGCTGGCCCAAGGGGGTGGGAGGGCTCAGGCTGCTCTACTCGGAGGATACACAACTAGTGGACAGCCTTACATCAAACCACAGCAGTGTCAGATCACTGCCTCAGCCCTGCTCTTATCTGGTTGGCTTCCAACTTTCTTCTCAAATGGTTATTATCTATCACGAGCAGGAAAGCGTGGTTTTCCTTTCATTGTGTGCATCCAGTAACACTGTTCCTCAATGCATGGCAACAACGGAGCCTGGAATGAGCTCAGGGAGGTCTAACCTGGGGTCTCCTCGCCCTAGCACATTGGGCACACAGCCCCTTGTGTCCCCCAGCTTGGGTCATCCCCAACCACTGCACTGGGATAGCTGGGGGGGGAGCTGGGGTGTCCCATGGAGACAGGATGCTGGGACCTCACTTCTGATCAGCAGCGTCTTCCCTCAGCTAAAAACAGGCAGAGTGCTGCTGTACCCTGGCAGGGCTGTGGGGACACCAGCCACAGCTGTGATGGACCCAGACCCAGCCAGGACACTGCACCATGGGACAGCACTTGCTGGGGTGGCTCAGGGGTGTTTCCCTCCATCTGTGACAAGGTGGGAACTGTGGGAGCATCACCAGGCCCAGGAGGCTATAGCCATGCTGAGGTGCATCCCCCACTCCTCCTTGCCAGCAGAGAGGGAGCTTGGGTGTTGGGTGGAGGAGAAAATGACTCCTAATTATTAAGTAAACTTCCTGTTAGACTTATTTAGAAAACTTCTCTATCCCTTGCCCAGCTGTGCCTGAAGCAGCTCATGACTGAGCTCTGTCTCTGGACTTCACCAGGACAAGCATCCTCACCTCCAAGGGGCAGGAGGAGAGCAAAGGAGGCTGAACCAGAACACTGAACATCTTTATCTCATGAAAGGGGAGGCTCCTCACCTGAACATTCCAGAGAGCATTAACTGTTTGGTTTGGATGTGACTGGCAAAAGCTGGGTGTCAATATAATATATAATATAATGATGACCACTTCACTTGAACTGGCATTTATTCCTGAACTGCTGCTCTTCAGGATCACCATTGTAATAAGCACTGAACAAAGCAAAACAAAAAAAGGAAAAAACAAAGCAAAGAAGGAAGAAAAGGAGGAGGAGGAGGATCTTTGTCTTATTATGACATACGTGACTTGGACATACGCTGAGATGAAAAAGGAAAAGGCCTCATCTATAAATGTATGCCAAGGTTACAGAATAATGGGAAAAAGTGGTCTAGCAGGAAAAATCTTAAGCAAAAGTGTGCTAACTGCAGAAGGGTTAACACTGGTAACATACTGTGGCAGAAGATTAAAAAAAACTTGAGGTTTACTTTAAATTAACCCTTTCCAGTCCATATGCCACTAAGCAGGTACCAACCTAGAAAAATAGTCCACCTCGCAGTAGCGGCCCTTGGAAATTAAAAAGAGGAAAAAAATAATTTCTTTTGTTCAAGTCAGGGCGGCCACAAAAGTCCCAAATCTGTTGGAGATGTCCGAGTGCAGGGCCCTCCACGTCGGCACCGCAGTCCGGCCCTTCGCCTCGCCCACGTCGTCCGTGCAGTGGACCGAGAGGCACTGCAGGTGGCTGCCCGTCTGCGCCGCTGCCGCTGCCGGCTTGCTCGGGGGGAGGTCGTGGGCTGCAAGGGTTTAGAGACAGTGTTAGGAGAGTCACCATGCCATGCCACCCCATCACCTCATTGTGCCACACCATCCCAACACCTCACTGTGCCGGTAAAAGAATTATTTCGTTTTCGGCAGCAGCACACAGGATGCTGGCATGGCTCCCACACCCATGTCCCACATCTCTGCATCCCCAGTGTCCCTAGTCACTAGTATCNACTGTGCCTGCTAGTCACTAGTACAGCTCCCTCTTCCCACCCTGCAGCCAACTCCTCTGGCTGATGTTTTGCCATGCCAGCGCAGGCTGGGTAGCCTGGGGGCCAGTGCAGACAAGGGGCTGGGTAGCCTGGGGGCCAGCACAGGCAGGGGCTCACTCCCCACGCCCCAGGAGCAGCCACCCTGACAGACCGGCACATAGAAACCCCCTCACAGCTAATGCACCCTGGAACGTAGCTCTGCTGCCAGGGGGGATGCTGGAGCCAACGCAGCCCTCCCAGCCCTGCAAGGAGGATTTCTTGTGAGGCAAAAACAGTGAATAAACAGAAAAATGGTGCAAGGCAAGACAAAAAAGCCAAGCCCATCTCATCAGCAGCCTGCACATCCTCTCCTCCTCCATTTCAGTGGTATTCCCCCACAGCACCCGGGGCAGGAGCAGACCCTCTGCAGCACTGGCAAATGCAGTAACTCTCATTTCTCTGATAGACCCCGAGAGCTCCTGTCGTGCAGGGCTGAGGGGGATGCTGGAGCATGCCAAATATGCCAGAAAATAGCTGTGAATGTTTAACCTCCTTAGGACCTTTCTTCACATCATCTTTCCCCTGTTCCACCAAGCCAAGCAGCGCTGGTTTACCACACTGCATGGAGCAAGTGATTTGCTTCACTTAACCAGCCACTACACCCAATACAAAACAGGAACTGAAAAACTTGTTACACAATCACAATGACACTCAAAAAAGAATCTTAAACTAGTCTGGAAGTCTCTGGTTTAAACTGGAAAACGCTTTCAATGCTTGATTGTAGGATGTCAGAGATGCTTGTATTCAAACCAGTATCATAACACCATCCAGAGAAACTAACCAGAACCTGGGGCCAGGATGCTGTGAAGGATGGGAGAAGGACAGGGCTCTGGAGCCACGCTGCTGCCTGCTCAGCCATGACCTGCATTAGTGCAACCATGTGCAAAACCCACACAAAGCTCTGCTCCACACCTCAGCCTGGCACAGCTGCACTCCGGGTGTGCATTGCTGGGGGTTGCCTGAATAAAGGATCCAACATTCCCAGGTCAAAGACATTCACATTCCCAAAACCCCAAAGTGGATTACAGTCCCTGCTGTGGGCACTAGGGTTCTTTTTCAGTCAGTTTTGATAAATAAGCAGTACAGAGGAGCAGGGCTGAAGCACAGAGCAGAGTCCACCAGCCTGCCTTTGCTCCAGCACAGAGACATTCTACACTTCCTTCCCATTCCCCCTAAGCCCCATTAGCTCCAGACTCTCTCCCTCCCCTGCACAGCTTCCACCTGCCTCTGAAGAGGTTTTTACCTCCCTGAGGGAGTGTTTCCACCTCAGCCCTCAGTATGAGGGACATATCTGTGCTGTGGAGCTGCTCCACGGGCAGCAGGCTGTGGCATGGCAGCCCAGGACATTGGGAATGGCATGGGCTGCTCCACCAGCACAGCTAGGAGTCACCTCAGGAAAACCACAGGGCAAAGACTCCCTAAATCAACCCTGTCTGATGAAGTGTGCCATTTAAATTTACTATCCTGAACGTAAATACACCTGAGTAACAACTTTTTATTTAGGAAATGTCTAAAACTCAAATAGGCTCATGCAGAGAACTGAGAAAGGGAAACATTTTTCTTATTTGTATTTGTTCAGGTCCCTCACACTGCACACAGTACCCACTATTTTGTAATCTTAGGTCTCCCTGAAGGTACAGGACATGCTGGTCTTGGCACAGGAAGAGCCAGTGCCTTGAGATTAGTCTCTGTGACAGCAGCTTTCTTCCTCTGTGCAGGGAAAGAGGAAAGAGTCCCACTAGCAGAGAGGCCTGGGGAGCTCAGTGGTGCTTCTGGAAGGAGCAATTGATATTTATATTTTTCTTAGGACACCAACAGAGGAGGCAAAGCTGTTGCATTCCCAGAGTAGGACCCAGCACCCAGCTCTGTGTGCCCAGGGATCAGAGCCAGAGCTCCACTGCACTGTGCTGGTCGTGCAGACACCACCTACACCCAGAACACATCAGGTCCTCATCCATCAATTCAGTGAGGAAGTTCATATGCCACAAACCTCTAAAGAATAAAACAATTAGGCTTATTTACCTGTAAAACATCACATTATTTCTAAAATGTGTGCTGTGGATAAAATGAATAAGCAAACTACTGATAGAGGAATCAACTCAGTATCTATCCCACAGTGACAAACAGGATTTGTTGGCCTCAGAGGAAAACTCATGTAGAGGAGGTGAGCAGGATCTGATCCTAGGTTTGCAAAGTTAATACTGATTAATACTGGTTGCCAGTGTCCACAGGACACCTAATTCCACAGCACTGTGCAGGAGCTCAAACTCTCCTGGTCTGCTGTTAAAGAGCACAGAGAAGAATGCATTCAAATCCAACACAAAGAGGATGAGAGCTGCAGTAAGGCTTGCAACAGCACAAGTGTTCTCAAAGCCAATCTGGACAGAAATACTTAGTGCAATTTACTTTTTTCCACTATTTCTGTCTCAACCAAGCTATGATGCTTTTCTGGAAAAAACCCTCTGTATTACAAAATTAAAGCTGTGCTGGTCCACCTGATGAGAATCATGTTCTTGAGCACAAGACAGTGCCTGGTGCTTGTCCAGAATAGCCATACTCTGCCTGGCAGACCTGTTCCATGAGGCTTCCTCCTCCAAACCAGCACTGCCCCAGCACCTGCCTCCTACAGCACACAGTCCTGGGGTTTGTTAGTAGAGACTGATGAGACTCAGCAGGTTAAAATTAGCCAGGTAATGTAAGATGGTGTCATCACGTCACTGCCTCGCAGTTGCCAAGTTTCAGACAAATCACTGTCAGTCAGGCAGTGCACCTCACTGAAAGCAAAGAATTTTCAAACAAATTATCTTTAAACTGCACAACTGCAGTTGTTACTAATAACAGCAATACCCTTCTAATAAGAGCCATCCTCCTTAGCCAAGATCTCAAGATGGTCTGGGTGGAGACTTCCTCTCCAAACTGAAGGATGTGACACAACAGAAGCTGGGACAGATGCAAGTAAAACCACTTGGTTCACAGGACAGCGTGTGCCACTTGAAAACAGCCAGCATTGAAGCAGAGATAAGAGATAAAGCATGATGTGTAAGGACACAATGTGTTCACAAGGGAGACACGAAACTCAAAGCAATAAAAGTGGCCAAAGACCAAAAGATGTCTGGAAATGGCTCAACCCAGAATGCTGTGATTAGTGCCCATCCTGCCTCTGTGACTCCTGGGTGTAAAGGTAGGTGTCAAGCCAGGGAGGACAGTCACCTGCAGAGCAAAAGCCACCCAGTTGCCCATGACCAGAGTAGGTTTCTCCAGCCAGCACCTAGCACCTGCCACTCAGCACTGTCACCTCACAGCCAGGTCACATGGTGGTGGTCCCAAAAGCCAGGTACTGCAGGGATCAGGCTTAGATTTCTAGCACTGGAAACTATTTCTTCCTTTTACTCTGATTCTTACAGTCCATCCCACCACTATCCTGCTCGGAGCAGCAGCACATACTCTGTACTGCAGAGGAAGATAAAGGCAAGGGGAAGGCAGCACTGAGCATCCCAACCAACTGTGCACAACTGCTCAGTGCAGAGAGCACTCCTGCAACAGTCACTGAACACCCTGGAAGTTAGCAGAAGCTTTGATTAATATTATTAGCTCAGCTTGTGCACAGACACTTCCAACAGGCAGCCACAACATCTGGAAGAGCTGGGTGGTGATGGCAAAGGAGGATTTGCAAACATGCACTGGAAGATGAAAGTGAATGAAGTCCAGCCATTCCCACAGCCCTTCCCTGCTCATGTTCAGCCAGTATTCCAGCAAGTTTGTTTACTGCAGTTCACACTGTATGTTTTAGGCAAATACTTCCAAGTACTCTCGGAATCATTTGCTAACATTCATCACTTACAACAACACACAAAAGCAATGGTGACACTTGTGTCAGGCAGCTGGGACACACACACGCCAGGCTGCACACGGACAGCTTCATGTGCCCAAAGAATCAAAAAAGCTCTTTTAAAAAAAATACATTAAAGTCTGCTTTCAGGTAAAAGCTACAGATTAGCTTTTGAACAGGCTTTGCCCACAGGAACACATTTCAGTCACTAAGTCCTGAACAAACAGCTAATAGAGAGGCACAGCCTGTGACACTCACCCTGGCTTTCTCCCATGCCCTGCACCCTCTGCTCTGACCTTGCACATTTAGGAAGCAGCTCTTTCGTTCTGCTCTACTTTGCAAAGGCATGCACGCCTTCAGAAAATAAAAGGTTGCTGTTTGTCTGTTTACACAGCACTGATGGCAGCATGGTAGCTAACAGGAGCCTGGCCAGGAGCCTTGGTAGCTCACAGCTGGGACACAGGGAAGGCAAGGAGCTCTGCTCCACCAGGAAGTCCAACACACATGCTACGGGCTGGTTTTTCACATCAGTTTAGGAGAAACACGTTGCTTTCTAGTGAGGTTAGAGCCCGACACTCTCCTCACCCCTGAAGACACCACATACACACACTTCCAACCCCTCCAGCTTCCTTCTCACTCCCTCTTGCTCCCTAGTCCACGTTAAGCTGCCATGTGGAGCCTCTTCCCTCATGTAGCATCTTAGGCATTTTTAAAACATAACCATGTTCTCCCTCAAGCACTGTGCAAGCCCAGAGGTGCCCTGATGTTTGGGTAGGCCGACCCTATTCAAGGCAAGTTCATCTGCAACGCTCGCACGCGTCGCATGCACCATCTCGTGAGAGGAGATTAGTTGAGGGAGGACTGGTGTGTAGCCAAGGCAACCGCGGATGCTACACAGAGGCACTGGGAGTTTATCCTGCTCCTCAGGTGCTGCTCACGCCATTCCTCTTGTTTTTGCCAAACCCACCAACAAAAGGGACGTGAGGCAGTGACAGGCAGGAGCGAGCGCGCACTCACAGTCTGGTAGGGGTCTGGTTGGGAATGGGTTCCACTCCACATTTCAGCGTCGCTGTGAGATTGAACTGACAAACAGGAGGTGAAGATCCCTGGAACGGCTCCCTGCCCCAGGGCTCGTCCCTTACACTTCCTCACCGGCTGTGACACAGCCTCGGCTGCCCGCGCTGCCCAGGCTCCTGCTGCCTGGCACGGCACGGCCCTGCCGCTGCCGCCCTCGATGGCCAGCCGAGCGTGAAGCCCCTGGACTGCTACTGATCTTGTTAAGGCTGTATCAGAGGATTTGGCCAAAACCACTCTATTCCCTGGTCAGGGATCAGCTTCCCCTCTCCTGTCTGATAACCACTCTTAAAGGATGCGTTAATAGGCTCCTGTTCACTCCGCGCCCATTAAACGGAGGCTGAGCTACCATAAGAGGGAATAGATTTGAGTAATGATCTCTTATGAGGCAGCAAACCTACATATAGTGTTTAAAATTATTCCCTTAGGACAAGATGTTTTTCACCAAATCTCCCACATGACAGTTTGACATATTGGTTCAGGCACATAGCTCTGCATTTGTACACAGCATAGAATCATCTTTTTCAGTTCTCAAGAAAAATAAGGTCTGAAAATATTTCATGTTTCCCTGCACACTGGACCTAGTCTCCACAGATTAATTTACTCCTAAAATTGTATTTTTAAACACAACTAGTTCTTTTGTGTTGATAAACAAATGAGCCACCTCCTCCCTCAGTGCCATGACAGGGACAAAATCCTGGACAAAGGCATTTTCCTCACCCAGGAGTACAAGGAAGCACATGTTTTGCATTTGCTTATAAACACAAACATGGCACCTGCCACCTCCTTCCTCCATAAACTTGCTTCACTCTCTGTTTTCCTCACCTCTGGCAGCCTGTCCCTGCTTTGGATCTGTCTCTTCTGTTTTTAATGCCATGGGGCAGAGGCTGTCTTGGGCTTTGGACTCAACAGCACCCTGCCCCAGCTGCTGCATTACTGAACCTTTCCTCTCACTCTCATTTTGCTCCTTCATTTATTTTGTGTAACCTGGGCAAATTTTAAAGCCTGTAAGATGCTAACAGGACAAACAAAATTAAAGGGAGTCAGAAGTGTTGTGGCTAAGATGAACAGCTGATGCCAAGGACCCAAAATGGGGGCCAGGCAATTCCCCTCTCTGCTGACCAGCAACACTATGAAGAGATACCTCAACTCCAGAGTATCAGCCACATCTCACTCATTAACATTTCAAGAAGTCATCTGACTTGGTCAGCCCATAGATTTATTGCCAAGAGCCAAGCAGCTGAGCTGTGCTGTGAAAGCCTTTCTCCCAAAGGAAGGAAGGCTCTGCCATCAAAAACGCATGCACAGCACTGAGCCCTGTCCCACACCACTAATATATCCTGCAAATCAGGATTAAAGTACTTGACTTTGCTTGATTCAGCCAGGACTCTGCTCACCTGAAAGCACAGCACAGTTGTCCCTGCTGTCTGGGGCTGGGAACAGCTTATTCACCCTCAACACTGAGTGATGCCCACCCCTCCATCAGCCCATCAGGTCTGGCAACATCCTCAGATCTTCAGAGCTCTTCCTCCATAGACAGCATGATGAATTGGAGGTGCCTGTGCCTCTAAAGGGAGCATGTATCAGCCCATGCTGCAAAGATGTTTATTTTGTTTTTAGTGGTCTCAGAGCTGGCACGGAGCTCCATTGGAGCTCGCTGCTTGCACAGAATGTAGATAACAGGAGACACAGACGGCTTGCTGCGAATACATATTTTTCTTCTTTCTCCCTTGACCTCTTTTCAAGCTCCTGTTTTCACCAGAAGCAATGGAAGGATGCATACACCACGGCAGGAGGCTGCCCAAACCCACAGCAGCGTTAAGGGTTTGTTGTTACAGCTGTAGGGTTAGAGGCAGACTGCAGTGTCCTACCCTACAGCTTCAGCACCAAGCCAGGGCAGATATGACTCGAGGACAAACTCAGACTGTTAGCCACATGCCAGTGTCTGGAGAAACTGGTGGAAACATCATTAAGTAGGAAAAATGCTAACCCTATCAGTGGAAAAGGTGGCAGTCATCTTACAGGTAGCATGACCTTGAAGACACAGGATGAACAATGTGTGGATGAGGAGATCGATGCTGCTGTTCTAAAGCACAGGTTCCCTCCACCCTGCTGGGAGGAGATGAGACAGGAGGAACACACCATACCCCCTCTGCTGCCCACTACCAGCAGGAGAGAACACCTATCTAGGGCTTCACAGGGAAGTGTGGAACTGCCTACAACCATTTCTTTCTCTGGAAGCTGCTGTTAAATTACTGCTTTCCAGCTCTACAATTGCCTGAGAAGAAGCATGACCCTTGCATCTGAGGAGGAAGCCAAAAGCTCCATACCTTGGGACAGCACCACTTGGGACAGACACCGGACCAACGGACTGTTTTTAACTCATATCCTTCCTCTCTTCTGGCTCCCTCCAGTTCCTCTTTTTGGTTTAACACATTAACTCTCGGGCTGGCTTCACTGCAAAACACACAAACCACAGAGGGAGTTCTGCCTGCCCCAGCAAAGAGGCTGATGTCGGGGCTTTGGTTCTCACATAACAACAGACCATTCCCTTACACCAGGTCCCATTACAACTGCAGTGCCACTTTCTGCTAGCCTGCTCCTGCCTTCCCCCACACAGGCAAGCTACAGCTCATGTTTAACAGCACCAAAAGCTGAGCTACTGATGGCCAAACTCAACCATGGTCTTGGCCAACTCAATCCAACCACACAGCTCTGAACTGCCAGTCGGGCTCCCCAGTGCCATCACCAACACTGTGCTCTGCTAAGCTCTGCATGGTGTGAAGAGGCTCCAGAGCCTGCCCAACTGAGGAAAAATGGCTTTAAAAAAAATCAAGCCAAACAAAGTGCCATCAACAATCAAACAATTCTTGGACACTTCCAAGAGAAAATAAACAGGAGTCTGGCAACTGCAACCCATACCAGCACAGCCAACTTAACACTCCTGACACCCATCCTGAGACCAGTGAGGCCTCTGGGAGCTCTTACTGCTTATCTTGGAAAGAAGTTAACTGCCTCTATCCTTCCCATCAGTTTCACTGCATACACGTCAGAGCTAGTCCTGGATGAAGGCTTCTCCTCACCCTCCCTCTGAAGGGCTGCAACTGCCTCTGCTGTGTCCCACCTCTGCATTCAGCACGTAACATGAACAGGAGAATTCCACAGGACGAGTGAGCATTGGCTGAGACTAATCCCACGTTTTTCTCTGCTGCTAGCATACGTCACTCACTTGCACTAACTAAATGCTTTGAGCCTATTTTCACCGAGGGCAACAACCCACACATCCATGCTGAGTAAGGAAATGCTGGGTTTTGCACCCAGTACTTTCAAATTTGTTTCATAGGTAGGCAAATGCCATCATAGGATGGCAGCTTTGTGCAGAGCTCCAGCCCATGTGGAATCCATCTCTCAACAGCCAGAATGCCCTGAGCAAATAAAAGGTTTTTTATAAAATCCAAAGCGGAATCTTCTGCCTGCACAGAAGTCACAGGAAATTGTCCAACACACTCTCATCTAACTAACACCAGTTCCTGAACACTGTCTACTATTAATTCAGGACAGCCCAAAACCGAAAAATAGATGCTACTTAAATGCTGTGCATTATATTGCCACCTGGACATACAACAAGGCAATGGCTCCACAGACCTGCTCTCTCCCACAGCACCACACACGTGGCCACCACTGCTCCACGCTGCCAAGAGCTCACCATTGGTCCCTGACAGCATCAGGCTGCCTTCTGACAGTGTCAGGTTTGCACCATCACCACCAGACTGACTCCTCACCAGGGGAATGGTGCCCAACAGAGCAATATTGACTGGAGCTGATCCATTCTCTAACCCAGCACATCATTTTAGTAAGTTTTGCTGCCACTCATTTCCTCTTGAAGACACACAGGTCCAAAGCACCAGCATCACCTTCAGTCCAGTGTGAGTCTCAGTGCACAGTGCAGGGCTCCAAAGACAGGACAAACTGCCCACTCCCACTGTGTAAAGGCAAAAAAGAGATGGTGATTATGCATAGAGCACAACAGAGGAGGAAACATGTAAATTCCAGCCTTCTCTCGTCAGATTTGTGCAAGAGCTTCTACATAATTGCTGGGGAAAAAATAGAAATGACAACAGTAAGTAGGATATTTAAGCCTTGCATATTATACATGGAAATCTCTATTTTCCTTAAATGAAGTGAAAACAGAATGAAAGGAAAAGATTCCCTTCAAAGAACTTTGTTTGTGGTCGCTGAGTTTCAGGATGCAAATTAAATGAGTACTTGTTAGCCAAGTGTGAAAGAGAGAATCTGTCTCTGAAATATCACCAAGTCTCTTGTGAGGCAAAGGCTTGGATACAGGTGGCCAGAGACTTCTACAGTTTAGTGCCTTGTTCCCAAAGAAACCAACAGGAGCCATCTCCTCATATCCCCAAGCCAATCTGCACCCAGCTCACCAGCCAGGGATGGGATGGGGATGAGGTCCTCCAGCTGCTCACCCCTCCCCAGCTCTGCTGCAGCTCCTGGCCCTGCCTCTGCCCCATCTATAACTCACAATTACGAGAGACCATAATACAGAACTGCCACAGGCAAAGTCAATCTCTCCCAGGGGCCTCACACATCTGAGGCTCTTGCACACCAAGAAATAGTGATCATGGGCATTAATGCTCTGGGTTAAGCCACACGAGTTCAAGGATATTCATGAAAATACAATTGGAGTTTACCGAAGGCTAACAGTAAGCAATCCAGGATTGCTAAAGATCCAGGATCTTTAGCTCTTTTACCCTATTTATTTATGGCACTGCCTTGGAATATATCCCATTCATCTTCAGTATACCTCCAACTGCAGTTTGGTGCCTAGGAAGCAGTGGTTCATATAAGGGGACCTTGGGAAACACAGCCTCCCTGAAATCAAAAGCAATTTCACTGCTCACAGAGCAAGAGCAAAGCAAGAGCAGAGAGCCCAGGACAGAACTGGGTCTCACCACAGGCCAGCAGAGACACCATTCAGAGATGGACACCTCATATTCTGCCAAGGAACACAGAGGACAGAGGTGTGATGCTCCAGAAATGATGGTTTTCACATCATAGTTTGCAAGTCCCTATGGACAATTCATAGAGAGTCTACAAAAAGGAACTCAAAGCAGAACTGTCAGGAAGCCTAAGCTTGTTAAAGAAGCTGGAAACATTTAAAGTGTTGGCAAATCAGATTGATATCTGATGCTATCAACCCAAAAAGCACTTCCTGGGTAGATTCTTGTTAGGTTTTTTTGTTCTATAGAAAAATCCCAAATTCTGCTATACCCCAAATTTTGTTTTGTCTACAGAAAGAGTTGGAAATGTTGTTGCCATATAATAGATTTGGTATATACAGAAACATTCCATGAAGCAGCAGAAAGGTGTAGTGATTCAGCTGGGGGGTCATATACCTGATGGAGGACCAGGGTTTGTTTGAACAGCATGCTTTAAAATCAAATCTAACGGAAGGAAAAGCAAAAAAAACATCAGACAGAACACATATGGAACCACGTGAGGGAGGAATGGCAGCAAGGGAAATTCACCTTAAAAAAAAACCCCACACAAAGAAACCTGGCTTTCTTAGGTATGCCTGTAAGTGCCACTATAAAGAGAAGAAAAATATATGCTCATTTTTTTCTTCCAATTGTCACATCACTGTGGAGAGTCTTCAGGAAATTCTCAGAATAGCAGCGAATCAGGAGCAAACAGCTGCTCAAGCAAGAAAGTCACAGGGAGACAGACTTTCACTGCTTCCACAAAAAATTAACTCTGAAGTTTCACAGGCCAGTAAATCAACAAAATGGGCTAGTACAGCACAGGATGGACAGACTCATCTTCAAAGCCAAAGCTGAAATATGGGCCCGTGTCCCCTCTCTAGCCATATACTCACGTGATTTATGACCCACAACAATTTCAATATCCCTAGAAAATGAAAAAAGGGCAGACAATTAGCTCACTGGCTCTGCTGGCAGTGGGGTGGGCTCTGCCCTACAGTGCTCAGAGAGGGGATGCCCAGAAGTGCTTGCTTTCCCAGGCAGCCAAGGGCAGGGAGAGGGCAAGGGGCTGAGCACACAGGGGCACAGCATGACCCTGGGGACACCACTGCAGGCATTCTGTGTGGAGCAGCCCACAAAAGGCCTCCTGGAGTTCAGTCCTGTCCCAAACTGCAGCTGTTTGTTAGTCTGGGTCAGTGCAGAAGCTCAGACCATCCTACGGGAAGGGCAGGTCCCTCTGACCACCTGGCTCCTAGGAGGAAGGTCTCCAGCAGTAGTGATGCTCTCTCCCTGCTGCACCATTTCCCATGAGCCTAGTTATCAGGGAATGGTGGAGGAAGACACGACACAGAGACAGAGCCCTGAGAGAGAGGAGCACAGGGAGAACCTTGGGTTCCTCAGCAAGCCCCAAGGCACAGCACCAGCAGTGACAGGCAGCATGCTCGTCCCCCTGCCCGACAGGCTCTGACAGCAGAGCTCGTGTCTGACTGGCACGAATGGCCTTGTCCTTCCAGACACAGGGGACATCATTCCTTAGTTCACAGAAGTCACAGCAGAGAAATGTGCTGTGGCATGTTCATCATCCCTATACAAAGCAGTTTGGTGGCACAGAATCGTGTGTTGGGGTGAGCTGATGAGACAACAGCTAAATAACCTTCCCACGCACGTGGGCTGCAAGACCTTTAAGCTTCTGGACACATCCATAAAATCAGAAACAAAGCAGCAAGACTGACACCCCTTTGTGAAAGGACTCTGCTAACACAACCCTGACCTTGTTTGTGGGGTGCTGGCCACCTCACACACCCCCCCATCCATCCTGCCCCTGCAGAGGCTCATCAGCTCCAGCCATGCAAGCTCCACAAACACCTCTCTGCCCAAATAAAGCCAAATACAAAGAACCTACCACGTGACAGTGTAAGGTCTACCTTGTGATTGCCACCTGCAGCTGTGCCAGCAGGGCACTGTTTGCACTTCAAGCTCTGTCAAACCAGGCAAGACTTGGTTCTTCAGCTCCCACTTTGCTACCATAACACCAAGGCAAGGAAGGCACCAAACAAACAAACTCCTCCACCCCACCCCTGAGTCATACCTTTCATTTGCACAGGTGGGGCGAGACACAGGTCGTATAGCTTGAGTCATACAACCAGAAGTCCCACCAAACCCCAGCTGGCCCTTCAGCATCAGCCAAGTGCAAACCACCACACTATGGACATCTTCAAGCCTGTGAGATACTGAGTCAATTGGGCCAACATCAAGACTGCTTATTCTGAAGGCAAGGGCATTCAGATTGGCCTTTAACTCTCTTCTGAGTGGCAAACCCTAAGTCACACCTCTGCTTAAAAGCATGTCTCCCAAGAGGAGCATCACACCCCTTCCCATTCAGCACTTTGTTTAAGGGAAAAGGTGCTGAGAAACACAGGTATCCATAACAGCACTGCAAGAAATCATGGTAGCCACTCTCCTCCTCAGAGGGTTGGATCCATGCAGCCTCATCCTCCAGTGGCACAGTTGCCAAGGCAGATGAAATGTTGGGCTTGCTGGGCTTAGATAAGAGAGTGAGTGAGAGGACCACAAGAGCACCCACCACCAGTGGAACCACCAGGGTGTATGCATGGACCGACACTGAGCTCAGTGTCAAGGCACCTACCTTGCCTCCAGTCCTGCAGATCTTCTGGAGCAGAAGGCTGCTGTGCTGAAGGGGTTAATCTTGCCTGGAACAAACCTATCTCCGGTTTCTCAGAAAGCCAGAAGCTGCTGGAGCTGGTCTGCCTGCTCCCTGCCTGCCCTGCCTGCAGCCTGACCCCTGACATTTCCACCCTGCTTCTCCCTGGCATGGAACACGTTCCTGTACACAAACAAACAGGTTGGGAGGCAGAGAAATGGAAGAGAGAGGAGGAGAAAGGGAAGATTTCTCAGATTCCGTGTAATAACCCTGATGAAATACCAGCAGCCCCCACCAGCCATGGGTGAGGGGCTGGTGTTCATCAGTAAACCCTCAAGTCTACAGCCAGACATCTCTGTTTAATTAATCCTGAAAGGGTCCCTTCCCCCTCCTGCTTCCCAGGGAGGTTTTGAGGATCTGCAAGTTTAAAGACACAGTGAGTCCTTTTCAGCTCTTTTCCTCACACAACACGAAGGCAGAAAGTGCCTGTTCAGAACCACAGCCAGGATTTACAAACCCTAAAGCAAAGGCTTCACCCCATGAAGCCACGCTGGCAAAGCCCTGCCCAGCTCAGCCTCAGTCATACCAAACCCTCTGAAGGAATACACCCATCCAGTAATGCAGCTCTGCAACAACCTGCTGGCAGCAAGCTCACATGGACTCATCATCAGACACAGGTCTGCAGATCTCACCTGGGCCTGGGGTCTCCTGCCTTTCCTACAGACCACCCATCTTCCAAGGGATAAATCTGTGCAGCGCTTGATACAATTCCACTATTCCCCCATTTCCATCCAGCTTTCCCAGTACCCTACTCACATCAAAACCACTCAGTGATGGAAGAGGTTGTACATACACACAGCAAGACAATTGCCCTGCTCTTGTCCCTTCACTTAGCTCAGGAGGACCTTCCATTGCAGAGGTCCCCTGCCCTTTGATCCAAGGTGAACAGAGCACCACAGCTAAAGCCACAAAGCTGGCATGTCCTCCCAAACCTCAGCAACAGTGGGAGAGGAGTTCCCACCACCACCATCATCCCTGGAGAGCTACAACATGCCAGTGAGCACCCATCACAGCAGCAAGGGAAGCTCTTGTCAGTGGAAAGTGGGACAGGGATGCTGAGCAGGGGGAGTCAGCCAAAAGACCAGCACTACCAACACAGCTCTACCAACACAGCTCTACCAACATAGCTCTACCAACACAGCTCTACCAACACAGCACTACCAACACAGCACCATCAACACAGCACCATCAACACAGCACTACCAAACATGGCATCAGCCTGCTCATTTTTACAAATAGCTTTTAATTTTCAGGTGTATGTTTTAGAAGTTGGCCACAAGAGCTCATCTTTTCCTCAGTAATCATCAAAATGAGTGTTTATGTTTATTTAATCACTTATCTCCCCCCATTTTCTTTTCCAATATTTCTTTTCTAAAGTCTTTCAAGTACTGTGACACACAAAACAGATAACACAAGTTTTACACTGGGTTGGTTTTTTTTTGGTAAAAGAATTATTTCGTTTTCTAAACCCTTTTTTCCTGGATTTTTCTTTGTGTGTGTGTGTGTTTGAAACTCATGTAAAGCTGAATTTATTTATTGGGTTTGTGTGGTGCAAGCTGATGAAAAAAAACAGCAAATGAAAACATGGAAGAAAATCTCTGAAATAATGATTTCTGGTGCAATCAAAAGCAAAAGAAAAAGAGTGGGGAGGAAGGGAAAATTTGAAAGCCTAAATTCAAATTGTAAAAAACAAAAGAAAAGCTGTATCTCACATCAGCTTTATAAAATCCTCAGGTAAATAAAAAGTTAAAACCAGTTATTTTCTTGAAGATGTATATATTCTTAAACACCTGCTTTCAACAGCCTCTTTCTAAAAGAAGTACTGGGATGGGGATGAACCATGATGAACTGAAAAATGTTGCTGTCTACCCCCCAAAAAAAGTAAAAATCATTATGCAAAGAGAAGAGACAACCCAGTATATAATCAAAGACAGAATCCTGACACACTCAAAGAGAAAATTACTGTAACAGCAGCAATGTGAAGATGATAATGGTTTTTTTGATCGAAACAATGGCCATCAGGGTCTTCCCTGATGCACCAACCACTGCTCAAAGGCACACCTCAGCATGCAGAGTGATGAGTACACTGAGCACCAGCAGTGACAAAAAAAGGAGAATAAAATAATGAAACACAGGAAATTCATACTGAGAGTGGAACCAGGCTACACTCTGAACAGGAGCAAACACTCCTAGTGACAGGGACAGTGGACAAGTCCACGGGACAGCCCACAGCTGGCTGCTACTACTGCATCCTCCTCCTCAGACAGCAGGTGTTGAATTCCCTAGCAGCAAGATAGCTGCTCTCCTAGGATCTCCAGACTCCAGGGTTTAGTGTCTTTTCACCTGAAGAGCTGGGGAGGAGCCAGTCCTGCTCAGTGACATGTCCTGCCTGCCAGGTGACCACTGAGACCTCAGTCCCTGCTGTCCTTGTGCCCTGTGGTGCTCAGCACTCCCCTGGATCACAGAGCAGCTCTAACACCACATACCATGCTGCACCTCTTCAGCTAGCACAGATGAGGAAACAGGCTGTAACTCTTTGGAAGTGTTTGCTTTCTTCATTTTACAGAGAAGCCTCAAGAGCCAATGCCTCCTTAACACCAAACTGAAAAGTGACAAAAGAACTAGACTGAAATGTTTAAATTCTCAACATGTGCTTCCAGGGAGTTGCAGATTTGGCTGCAGAAGTCGTGATTTGCAATCTTCACTGAACTCCTGTGATTCACAAAAAGTGAATCACAAAAGGGAAATTTTGTGACTGAATAAATAGCTATTATGTAACCCATCTAATGAACAGCAGAGTATTTTTCCATTCTTTGATTGGAAGACTACTGGAAGACAACTCTAAGTAGTCAAAGCCACACTGACTATAAATACCCCTTTCCAAAACAGAATCTGCATTAAGTGCAGTGCTAGTTCAGAGTAAGTCAGAAGGAAAACAAAAGTCAGGTATCAACATGAATGGAAAGCCACAAATGTCTATGAGCTGAGAACTGTTTGCTGAGGGAGCTGAGAAGACTGGGAACAATGGATCACAGAACTCTCTCATTCATTTCCCAGTGATCCACAGATCATGGGAGGGGAATCCACTGAAGCCATTTGTTTCCTTGCCAATGCTGCTCAGGAAAGAGCGACCAGATAGTGACTGGTCCCAGCATGTGCCCATCCTTGGGTGGTACCCAGCCCAGCATGTTGTCCTCCAGCAACACCAAGCAGGCAGCAGCAGGCACGAGGCTGATTAGGTACCTGCCAAGGGCTGTCCTTGCCCTGCTGCACACAGAGTTCCTACCTATCATGTTGGATCACTGCTGTCATCCCAGAAGGAATCAGTTTGCCAGGACATGAGCTGCTTCTGCCCCAGTCCAAGCCTTGCATATACACTGGCAGGGTCAGGAACCTCCTGGCTGTCCAGGCACTAAATCACCCAGCAGACAAGTGCACAAGGTGATTTAAGTGTTTGCTCAGCAGCTCCTCCCCAACTTTCCAAACAAACTAGCAGCTGTGGACCATCACAAACACCATCTCCTGCTGTATTTAGCTGTGCTCACACAGTGGGCAAAGCAGCAGCCACGCTGTGCAGGTGCAGACCCTTTGAACACAGGCAGAGAAGCAATGTCTGGGTAAAAAAACCCATTAAAACCCCAATGCAGGACACCTGCCACAGCCCAGCTAGATTCTGGGTTCAGCTAAGGTGCCCAAACTCCACACTTTCATGTAGTATTATGGAGACAAGCTCCAGAGGGCTTTGACAGGCATTAGAACTGCTTTGAGAAGATAAGGCCTTATGTTCTTCCTGTATTTCACATTTTGGGGGGACATCCAAAGTACAGAGACCCTTGACGAATCACCAGTCACAAAAAATGATACAAAAGGGTGCTCAGTGCTGCTACCAGAGGAGATTTTTATTTTGAGCAGGGAGACTTTGAATTGTACCAACTCCTATCCATGTCTCCATTGTTATTGTTTGTATGTAGGAACCATTTTACTAACACCATGAAAACACCAAACTATTTAATAAAAGCATTTTCCCCACTGCCACTCAGCAGTGAACAGCAGCTTAAAGCATGTCTCTTTCTACTAGTCCTATTCCTACAGAACAGTTCTGTTCTCACCTTTACATTAAAACCTTGTTATTAAAAGGAAACCATTAAAAAGCATGAATATATGTTTTGGTGTCCAGTTGCCCAGGATTGTTTAGGACAGGGTACGCCTGTGGAAGGGCTGTAGTAACCCCAGCACACGTGTGGAAGGGCTGTAGTAACCCCAACACACGTGTGGAAGGGCTGTAGTAACCCCAATACACGTGTGGAAGGGCTGTAGTAACCCCAACACACATGTGGAACAGGTAGGCTTGACCATTCTCCCTTTTGGAGGATTTCTGGTTCAAATGACCTGGTGACACATTCATGTCTCCACAGCATGGTTGCCACAGGCTGAGCAGCAGAGCACAGCTGAGGTGAACACCACAACCAGCACAGCCCCATGGGATGTCACACGGGTCAGATATGGCCCATGACATACAGCCTGTGATGGGATGGAGAGTCACATCATGACACTGACCCTTGAATCCATCCCCTCTTTTCCATGAGCACCACAGCAGCCCTTCCAGGGGAGATCATCTAAGGGGGGGGGGGGGACACACTGAGGATAAAATGAGATCAATTCTGCTCTAAAATTTTAAATGAAACACTCCTGTTTTGGAAAGAATTTCATTAAGGTTAAAATATAAGATAGAAGTCTCCATTTAGGAAGAATGTGCTATTAATTCTTTGCAGTGTATGTGGAAGGGAAAATTGCATTTTTATCTAAATGGGTTTTTCTGCATAACCCATTTACAGTATTCTTTTACAGCTCAGTAATGGGAACTTTTCACATTTCTATTTGGGCCAGACTACTGTGGAAGGAAGCCTCCAGGAACACTTCAAATAGAACCCCTTAAAGCAGACTCCAAGAGAAGGTCTGCAAAAAGGAGAAAGGCCACAATAGCACATTTGAAAAGGGGTAGGAAAAGGAAAGGCAAAACCTCTCCACCTTAAAGATGTAAGCCAAATTTTCAAGGAGAAGGAAAAGGATGTGGTTTAGGTTTGGGTTTTGTTTTTTTTCCTAAGAGGCAAGAGGAGGTTTGGTCTTCCTCCTCCTCTTCTTCCTCGCATGAAGAGCAAACAATCCCAAACATGTAGGAAGAGCAAAATGGTGCCATATTATCCCTTGGAAAATCTGCAGAGCTGTAACAGTTACTATTACATACAATGAACAAAAATGCAGGCTATGCAACACTATTTTTATCATCATAAACAAATGCTCCTTTCTCACTACAAACAGTTTCATACCATTTGAAACTGAATGTAATCTAAACAATATCACACAATTGACACTTGGATATATTGCCATCAGGCAACAGGAATAAAGTCAAGGAAAAGCATCAGCAGACTTGGAACTGACTGAGCCACATTTGACCAGGTTTGTCTGATTTAGTATAAGTAAAAACAAACAGAAAATTAAAACTTTTGTGAAATTCTTCATTTTATCATCAAACATCTCAAACTCAAGTAAAGCACACCACAAACCAGTATATGTACATATATAGCCTTGTGTTTAACAAACCAACCAAGTGATTCTCCATACACTGCAGCTGGCCTCACAAAAGAAGTTAAAGTTGTATATTGCCTAAGCACTGTTCAGCTAACATTCTTCACCTCTTCCCCCCCCACACCTTGTTGCCTTATATTAGCTTACTTCTGAAAATCAGTATAACAAAAAAAACTACCTTTCAAAGCCAAGGTTTGAAAGTGCAGCAGTTACAGAAATACAATTGGGCAATGAATAGTTTTTATTCCCTTTACCTAGCAAGGATCCTCACGGCAAAGCAGTAATTACAGGAATCTACTCCTGGTTTAAGCTTTACAGTAAGCTCTTTCCAAATTTCAGGCCAGCACCCAACCCTTCATTATGCTTAATAGGTAGACATAAAACCCTAATTGTATCACACTCTCTCAACTGCAGGTTTCTCCAGCTCCCCGAGCTCCCACTTGCCTGATTCAAGGGAAAAAAGATTTTTTTTTAATCAATTCTTTTCAGTAACTGAAGTATTTCACCACCATTGGCATAAACCACTCTAGGAAAAAAAAAAACCTACACAAAATACAATAGGATTTGGATAATTATTTGGAGTAAGATTTGAGTGCTTTGTTAAAACTCCATTTTCCAAAGCCATGCCTGCCAGCCCACTCCAGCCCAGCAGCCAGACCTTCAGAGCCCAGGCAAAGCTCAGCTACAGCAACCCTCTGAGGACCTGGTGTACCATCCAGGAGCATCCTGGAGCATCCCAGAGCCCTGTGGCTGCCAGCAGCACATTCACTCCCGCAATTCCCATACACACCTCAGCTACAGCAGGTAAAACCAGGAGGCAGCACACGAACTTGACACATTCCCGGGACAAACCACTTCATCATGTGCTATATGATACTCCTGTGCATGCACCCAGGCTGAATGCAAGGATACAGGAAACAAACAAGCTAGGCCAGCCCCGAGCTCCCTGCACCTCCCCAGGGACAACCACCGCATGCTCTAGCACTGCTCCTGAGCCAGCACAACTCCTACCCCTTCTGCAGGCAGCTACACACCACGGCACAGAACTTCCCTCTGATGGCAAATAATACAAAAGAACCAGAACAAAGAAATGTTTTGCTATTCTCTCTTTTCTTGGTGATCTGCCTATCTCAAAATAGCTCATATGAGATTTTAATTATACTGGAGACATCCTTATTTTTCCTTCTGCCTCTAGAAGGACGGCGTGGTAGAGAGCACAGCGAGCTGGGATGCTATAGCTGTTTCTCCCAGCATAAAAAGAACAGCATGTGCCTATATTTAGAGGTGGAGAAGGGAGCTACAGCATCCATCCAAGAGAAAAAAAATAAAAATTGTACTGATTTTATCTTCAAAAAAGCCCTCATGTTTTTGGGTTGTTTAAATCAAGAAAGTGTTGCAAGTGTTTGACCCTATATCCAGCAATAATAAAATCTGTTCCATCATAAAATACCAGCTGCTTTGCACTTTGAACGATAATAGATTTTTTTTTGAATGATAATACAATTCCCTAAGTGTTTCAAAACTGTTGTCTCATAGATTGTGGTAATTTCTATTACAATTACTGGGGAATTTTTTTTTTCAGAATACAAACAACAGGAATGTCTGTTTTATTCTTGCTTTTAAAGCTGTATTTGGTCTGAAATTGGGGCTGCTCATCAGGGGAAGCAATACAGGCTTTTCAGCTTATCGTTTTGGCACTAATGAAAATTAACAAAACAAGTGATTCAGATCAAAAATTACCTGTGACAGGAGATGCAAAAAGTTGCCTGCTTGATTCACCTATCTAGGGGATACTCAGTTACTAGCAATATTACACCAGCACCATCCAGGTTTAGGTCATAGCAGAGAGCTGTGATGTACCCTAGAGTTTGACCCTCAGGGTCAGGCCTGGATGGGGAGGAGGACCCTCCTCCCCTTTCCCCGGGCAGAGGTGAGGAGAAGGCCACCCGTGGTGATGCTTCATCCCCCAGCATCTGGAGGAGCTGGAAACACATCTCACATCAAACTTCTTGCACATCATTTTAGTTTCTTTTCCTGTTGCTCAAGCCTGTGAAATCCATATAGAAATACACTCTCACATTGGATCACAACTGCTAGAACTGAAGTTTTTTTGTTGTTTTCTCCAGGAGAGGAGAAATGCTGCACTGTTCTCACCAAAGGCACTGTAGGAAGAAGCAACTGACACAGCTCCATCCCAGCACCGCTCTGTCCTGGCGTGCCAGCCTTTGTCAGGCATCCAAGGGCCCACACTCATCCTTAGGGTCCCTCTGGCTCTGCCAGTGCAGGACTCTACCACTCACCCCACCAGCATCCTCTGGCAAAGCCCTGGTGGCACTGTGGCCGTTCAGCCACACGGATGCTGGTGGCTCCTGCAGAGCCTCACCAGTCCCCGGTAAACCAACATCCGCGTGGCCGAACAACGTCTGCTTGATCGCATTGGGACTGTAAATCTTCAGCACTAGGAACATCTCCTAGGTTTCTAAAGCACAGTCTCAATTTATGGTGCAATAAATATAATCTTAAATAATAAAAACTATCAATAGAGTGGGAGCTGCCGACGGACTCCACTGCGATCCAAGTCAAACAGAAACCCAAGTGTCCATATGTGCAATGGTAATGGCTTGACCGACTGTGCCATCTAGCCAAGAGACTGGAATGCTCAGGCAGACGCTTCCCCGCTGCCTCTTTCCACCCAACAGACAATCGGAGCATCACCTCCAGCCACGGATGGGAGGGAAGGCTCAGTCCTGCTCCCTGGAGACTCAGCCCTGCTTGCAATGCGTTCGCATCTGCATCTGAGACATTCTTCATCTACAGCATCCTCTGCTTCCTGGGACTTCTCTTAGCCAAGACCAAAAGGCTTTAAAAATGTCCTTATAGAGGAAGATCATACCCATCCCACCACCCAAAGAAATAAAAATTACTGGAAGATTTCTCTAGGAAAGAGATCCTAAAATTCTGACCAGCTAATAACCCCAGTCCAGCCTTCATTTCCTATGCTAATAGATCAATTTACATCTTTCTAGCAAAATGGTTTCAGGCTATATTTAAAAAAAAAGTCATGCCTTTCTTCTTAAACTGCATTTTGGGAGAGGATTAAGAGGAGGAAGGAAGGATATGACTGTTTCCAGGGTTTTTTTAGTGTATTTGCTTCACACAGAGAATTAATATTCTCAATTTTAAATCAGGAATATATTCTTAATTAGGGTATGAAATGTTTTAAAATTTCCTTCCCTTTACAAATGGCTGCTTTTTCAATTAACTGTGCTTCCTCAGCCTCGGGATGATCTTTCTATTAGCAATACAAATGCTTTCTAATATTTTGTGAATACTAATTCACAAAAATTAATTAAATGCAGACTTAACTCTGAAAACATATATTTTACCACAAAAAAAAAACCTGCTGTCTCCCAGCTAACTGACTGATTACAGTTTTTCTGTGATCAAGAGTAGGGAGTGCTAAAGGCCCAGGTCAGAACTGAAGGTAAGAGAGTTTCAAGAAAAAATAATAAAGAGGAACCCAGGTTTCCTCATCTCACTTTTTGTGTGCTCCAGACAGGGTTGGGGTGGAAGGAAAGAAACACCCAGAAGCTGAGTTTTGGGGAGATGCTGCAGCACCAACTCAGCAGAGAACGAGCACAGCTCTTCAGAGCTCATAAGGGAGTTAAATTTAAACCCAAATAAATTGTATTTATTCTAATGTATAATATATATATATATATATCCATCAAAGTAGCATTCAAAAGTAGCCAGATTTCCACTTACCAAACAAAAAAGAGCTTCTTTAGGCAAACCTTAAAAGCTAGTAAAAATTTAGAGAGTGCAGTGTCATGCGTGGTGTTTTTATGTTAAAATACTAATCAGCCACAAAAATATTTCCTACAGTTGAAAACAAACAGACAAGGACTGCACAGCTGTGGACTGCCAGCAGAAAAGTTCAGCGTGTAGATGAGAGACAATTCATGCTCAGGAGCTTCCCCTGGCTGGTACATCCCTGCATAGTGGGGAATGAAATCACCAAAGCCTGATCCAAGAGTCATTGTCTAATGGGGGCAAGACAAAACTTGGGAAAACTGGCCAGGATGGCTCAGCCCTATCCTACAGGAAAGGGATGGACTCTCAGGTGCCCAGCACACATGGTTTATGGCAACATTTGCACCGTTGCAAAATACAACTCAGCCACGGGGAAGAAGGTGACTAGAAAAGCAGGAAGCAGAGTATTTTTGGCATCAGTAAATAGATTTAAAAGTGCCATGCTAAGAAAGCATATTTCTAGATCACCAAATCTTATGACTTCTTACATCAACTAAGGAAAATGCGTCCACACACACACACACACAGAGGCTTTTGTCATGTGCCAGGAGATGAGCAGAACATGAAGACAGCAGAGAGGGTGTTGGGGAGACACGAGAAGAAGGGGCACCGAGGAGAGGAGTAGCAAGGCAGTATCATCTAAGATGTTCCCTTTGAAGTACTAAGAAAGCCATCTTGTAAAAATTAATGGATTAGACCTCCAGCTGTTCAATTCTCAGCTTTAAATTTAAAAGGTATTTGACTTTGAAACACTGGCACATAATCCATAAAATATATTTAATTGGGGGGGAAGGGGAATCTTTGCATAAAAAAGGGCCACTAACAACTTGTAATGTTTTAACTGCACCAACACAAAAGCATTTTGCAAAGGAAAAGCAGCTAACTACAAAGAATACCAGTACTTTTACATAAGCCAGTCACGTTACCACTCTGTGCAAACTGGGTCTACCTACAGAATAGTAAAAATTCAGCTTTACATTTTAAAAGTTGAGAAATCTAACCAAGAACAGGAAAGTTAGGGCAGATCTGGAATTTCCCGGAAGATTCTACACCTTCACCGCTTCAATTTCCACAGGGTTCCCTGCCCTGTGACCCAAGAACTGAGGAAGTGCACAAGGCCTGTTCTATATGTACCTCATCAAGGGCAGCTCTCTCTGTTACAAACACTCCTTGAGTAAGTGAAATGTGTAATTCTGTATTAAAAAAAAACAATGACACATCACTCTCATAAATGTCCTGCAAACTATAAACATGCATTTACACATGCAGACTGTTCCTTTCAAGGGTTTAGATTTTCCAGTGGGAAAACCAGAGCAGCTGGACAAAAAGCTGGCTGCAGGCTGGATCAGCAGCCACGGCAGACAGTCCGGTACCGATGATGGACAGGTCGGTACCGATGATGGACAGGTCGGTACCCGGCGGCACCTGACAGCCGTTACCACATCGTCTGCATACAAAGTGTTCCAACCCAAAACACACATTAAGGATAGTGATAAAACAGGGAAGGATCCTACCACCACAAATCCACTGCTCTTTTGATATTCTCACTGTGTTCTAGGAATTACACAATTAAACACTTCATGATATTCCAGAAAATTTAGCATTAAATGTTTTAGGCCACCTGAAGATTCTTTTTTAGAGCTGGCTTTAGACTTTCTGTGGATACTCCAGTCACACTTGAATTTGAAATACGCAAGAAACCACAGCTTAAAAATGTGCAGTAATTTGTCTAGTACTAAAATTTTATATGGCCACATAAAGACATTTTGCTGTACCAAAACCTCTCCCCGGTTCAGAGCGCTGCAGGAGCTGGGAGTCAGCTGTTACAACTAAAAGCAGGCAATATACTTTCAGGTTAGACTTTGGTTTAATGCCTTATCCTTTGCTCTTTACAAGTAACAACAAATTGTATCTGTAGGTATTGCTGATTAATAATGTTTTTTTAGCAAAAAATAATTTGCAGTTTTATGGCAGAGCATTCCACTAGTCACTTGTAAAAAAATAGATATTGCAGGTTAAAAATTAAGAGCAGAAGAGCAGATATGGTGTAACCCATGACAGATCAGAATAAATCTATGCTGTCATCTAAGCTCATATATAAATATTAAGTCTAATTCATTTCCTTTTACATCCCACATAAAGATCTGAAGCATATTCACATACCAATTTCAAGAAATATATCCTCCAAAGCCCATCTCATGCTCTCTGTCACACCAAGCGCGTACAAAACAGCCCAGTTACAACTAACCTCCAACTCGACGTGTGGTGATAGAACAACAGACTGGGGTAAAAGAGAGCATCACGACACAAACCAGATCTATCATCTGCATTAATTCAAATACAGCTAGGCTGTCCACTACAGTGAGCAGAACTGGTAAATCTAAACACCAAAAATTAATAGACAGATAGATGGATGGATGGATGAACGTACAGAAAAACAGCGTGGCTATGGTAGTTCCTGAAATGCCATTAACTTCACACACTTTCCACATTAAATATCTCAGTGCTTTATAGCAGCAATAGCAAATACTATTGAAAACCCTTCCCCTTGCCTTCTCTAATATTTGCCATAAAGGTCTACAAACACACTGCTGCAGAAAGGTTTACAAAACAAAGGAAAGCACTTCTAAACAGGACCGTTTTCTAGTAGAAAAATATTAAAAATGGTAGTGGATCAGGGTAAACAATGAGCATTACTGTCACTCACATCAAGCCAAGACAAGCAGGGGCAATCTCTTCATTTTTTTTTTTTTTAAACAGGTCAGAAGAGTTAAAAGATAATTTAAACCCAAACCTAATGCACACCGAACTCTCTCCTGTGGCGTTGAACGGGAGTATTCTTTCCTCCACAATCTGCATGCTAATCCGGATCATTTATTAAAGATGTGTATTTCATATCTGTGAGGTGTATCACATAACTTCTTGGCAAAGGCAACGGCTTTTTTTTTCCACTGACTGTTAAGAATTCCTTGGGTGAGTTTAACCAGCCCTTTCAAGCACACAAAGCAGCACCGCGAACCATGGACCCATCGCTGCAAAGCTTGCCGAGCTCCGTCAGTGACCTGCTCTCCAACAGCCCTTCCACGGCACATGCTGCTCTCAGTGCTGTTCAAGGCTTTGAAATACCTCACAAGAGCTCTGACAAACTCAGTCTCACTAAACAAACCTGGTTCCTTCGTAAAGCCTCTAGAAGACTTAAGCAGTATTTAAAATAGAAGCAGGCAGCAGAACGTACCAGGAAGAGCAAGACAACAAAAGCTCCCAGCCGCATCTGGACCAAATCTGACCTTTGTTAATGTATTTGGGAGTAACTCACAGACATTACCTCCTGCTCCAGCAGGAGTTTTGGCCTGCTGTCTCACCCAGGGGATAGGTTTGGTGTTAGGATGAAATATTAACCAAAACTCAGAGCTGAGAACTCAGGGTGCTGAGCACTGCATGTGTCTGTCAGCTCGGACAGACCAGACCAGCAGCCAGCCAGCCACTGAACATATTCTCATTTTTCCCAATCAACACCTGCATGGTTCTGAGTTACATAGTGACATCTTCACCCAATATCTGCAATGTGGGACCTTCAAAATTTCAATTACAAACTAAAAACAGATCCCCACCAGCACTTAATTACTGGGTTTCTAGAGAATACTAATCAACATTTCAATGAAGGAGAAATTGTTCTGGTTCAGCCAAACCAGGCAAAGCAAAACCCATTAAACTGGCCCTAGGCTTTTAAGTGAATTTGATCTGGTTATTCTTTGTTAGCTAGAGCTGCAGTGTTGGAAGTGAACACAACCTCTCTAAGATCAGTATTGTTATAGCTCACTCTCAGCTCCAGCTGCACGGCAAATATTAAATTCTTCAAAGTATTTTTGGGGGAAAAACCAAACAAATCAGCCACTTCACATAAAACATGCTAGTACAAGAAACAACAATCAGCGGAAACTCCTTGTGGAAAAATCACATTTCAGTGAAAAGCCACGTCCAGCCAGCATTAATGATGTTAAATTCAGACTCAAAATGTGAGCACAGGCACAGAACTCGCTGAAGGTGATCACTAAATGGTGTAGGTGGGTACATGTCACACGGGCACCCACAGCACCCAAAATAACACTATCTGCTCCCATCTGCCTTTAAAACTCACGGCTCACACAGATCGCTAAAGATAGCAAATCATTTCATGCCACTGTCAGAAAAAAGAGATGAGCCACAACGAATCTGACCAGCCATTAAAACAACTCAAACAAGTAGTTTTCCCCTAATCCAGACACTAACAGAGCACTTGAAAAGTTCCCGGTTCTGCTGCGTTTCGGGGAGTGTGACCATACCAAAGCAGCTCCTGCTCAGCCGGCAGCAAAACTGGCGCTCCAGTCCCCAGCACCGGCACTGTGCCTTGGGAGGAGGGCAGCGGGAAGCGGACACTGCGCCCCACCGATGGGGACCTGCCTCCTACATCCACTGTCCTGCCCGGAGCCCTGCCACAGAGCCCTGCCCGGATCTGCCGAGCAGCCAGTGCGGATCCCAGCCGTGCCACAATAGGCATAAATCACCCAAGGCTTCCCCTCCTGTCACAGCAGGTGTCATTAGAAGCCCACCACCAACGCCTATGTGTGGTGAGGGAACTTGGGTCTAACGACTGATCTCCCTCGGAACAGCACTGCACAGCACTAGGAAATGGTGAGCGCTCCACAGCGCAGTGTAAGCACATGTAGGAGCTGCTGGAAATTTGGAGCAGCGCGGTCTGAAGCCTGCGCGCTCATCCTACACGCGTTCACCAGCAACGACTGGAGCAAACACCAGGGTGCAGGTCCCAGTCCCCTACAATGGCTTAAAACCTCAGTCCCCGGATAAATAAAGCCTTTTCTGAAACACAGTTTCAAACACACAGGATAAGGGCAATGTAAAGTTAAATTATTTCCTCTCACGGAGGAGAACAGCTGTTCTGCCTCACCTCTTGTATCTTTACCACTTCCCAACAACAGTTAAAGTCAATTCTCTGCTGCTCTGTCAATTTCCCCGTGCAAAGAACCAGCCCATTCAAATCCTCCAAGTGACTAAAGTGTGACACAAAACGGGTGCCTCTGTGCACTGCTGTAAAACGGGTTTGCTATTCTATGCTAAGCCTCTGAAATACTGAAACATATCCTTATATAGGAACACTGATTAAATGGTTTTCCTTCCAAGTGATGAACTGTTTTAACAGCAACACTGTGGTTATCGCGACCAGAAAGCAATTACTTATTTCACTCGATGTTACTAAGAATAGCAGTGATCAAAGTGAATGTAGGAGTGCTGTTAAAGACGTTAAAGAAAGCACTGCTCCATATGACACAGATATACAAAATATACATCATTTCAAGCCAAATTACATTTTTAATAAATGTGCTGCTCAGGATTAAACCACTGCTCAGGATTTAAAAAAAAAAAATAATCCAGGAAATGAAGATCTATTAAATAAGTTATTCATTGAAATCTATTTCTATATACAGCACAGTGTGTAGGTCTGTGTATCTGTGTGTGTGAGTGCACACATAACCGAGGGTGCGTGCGTGTGTGTGTGTGTATGTGTTGTGAGAGAACATACATATGTGTTCGAATCTGCCAAGGTAGAAGTGACAGGATCTGTGATTTGTGCTAACTAGCTATTGATCCAGTCAGATCTAGATGTTGTGTACAAGAAACAATAAAGGAGAAGGGGCCAAGAAGGATGCTGTGTGCAACTCCATTTAAAAATGGAAAAGAAGGGCCCCAAACAAACCAATTTATGTCCTTGCCTGGGTGAAGCATGGAGAATGCTGATGGGCTTCCTAGAGTCTGCTGTGCATGCTAAACACTCCCGCCTGAAATGAGAGTCTCCTGCGCCGGGCATTAAACATGAACAAAGAGACAAACCGTGGGGGCTAGGATTCACGCTTCAGAAAGCCAAAGCTGGAAAGCCAACCAGAACTAGGGGTAGGAAATTGCCCCATTCTCAAACCAGCTCCCCTTTAATTTTCCCCAACACCTTTCTTAAGAGAAATTACTAAACACAGAGGGCTGTAAAAAGTCAGTGTTTACCACCAGATGTAATGAAAACAATTTCCAACTAGGCTAGAGTTAACCAAAACATCAACTTTCCTGGGCACAAATAATGAGTTGATATTGTGTAAATTACGCACGTGTACTTAACAGCACACCGAAAAATTGCCTTGCGTGCGCTCATCTCGCAGGTACGCACACGTGCATCTATTGTAACAGTCACACACACGGCCAGGCAATGGGGAAAATATGGTTTTGATAAGAAAAACCAGAAACCAATTGAATCTATAATCATCTCTATCTTAAATAGCTTTTATAACAGAGGTTCTTTCCATGAAAATATTTTTTTCCTGAGCCTGGGGAATTATGATGCCCTCTGGACACAGGGAAAGATCAAAAATGACAAGTCATGTTGAAATTAAACATCTGTCAACTAAGCAAGTTTTATACCAGTTTTAAATTGCTTTTCTATTAAAGAAAAAAAAGCGTTAAGAGCCTTTCAGTTGAGTATCGCATTGCTAGCAGGCTCTGAGTCCAGGAGGGAAATACCTGGAACTGGAGGAACAGCACCACTGTGACCAACACAGCTGCATTAGGAAAATCTCTGTAACAGTTTTGGGGGAAATGGCTGGAAGGCTTGGATGGCGCAAGGGTCTGTAGGAGATCCCTCCTCAGCACCCTTTGCCCAAGCAATTCCGCAAGGAGCACCCTCCTCAGCATCCCACGCTACAGCCCCATTCCTCAACACCCCAGACCCATAAGCCTGGCTGGGGTTCTGCTTGGACAATGTACTCAGCACTCCCAAGAGGCCCAGGCCAGCTGGGACCACTCCCCAGGAGGCACCATGGGGACAGTACTGGTGGCAGTGAACACTGCAGGGCCAGTCACTACCTAGAGCCAGCCAGGCGTCAGGCACTTTGTCCCCCACACATCCCCAGTCTGGTGGAAGATGACACTGAGGACACACAAAAGTCCCCACAGGAGGTGGCGTAGGTTAGGGGTTGGGATGCGGCCAGGGCAGCAGCCCCACCACCTCCCCTTCCATGAACAGCCCATTGTCTCCCTGCTATGGGCCAGCACCCGCACGGGATAACCAATACCTTCTTTGCTGGAGTTTGGGGGTTTGGGCTTCTCCCAGGGCGCCATGGGCTTGTCCTCCTCCTGTCCCTCCATGAGGGCCTTCTCGCCAGGCAGGTACCAGGTGGAGTTGTGCTCCGCCATCAGGGAGTCCAGGTCAATGGTGCTCATGGTGCCCTTGACGCCCTCCGAGCAGCAGCTGCCCAGGTCGCTGTCCCCGTTCTGCCCCGTGCACTCTGCCTTCTTGCTCTTCAGCCCCAAGGGCTGGTCTTCCGAGATGCTGAACTGCTGCCGCTGCAGCTGGATCTGCGCCTGCAGGATCTCCAGGGGGTGGATCTCATCCTGGGCTGAGGTGCTCGTGGGGGTCCGCACCTGCTCCATGCTCGGCGTGCCTGGGTGGGTGCCCGCCGTGGTGCTGAGCCCATAGCTGTCAGGGGTCGAGGTAGACGTACTGAGGAGGCCAAGGGCCAGGGGCTTCTGTCCGTTGAGAAGTGCGTGCTCCCCACGGGGCAGCTTGGGTGAGCCACCCAGCAGCGGGCTGCGGGTGGGCTTGGAGGCGGCATTGTCGGAGCTGGAGGACACCTCGTCCTCATTGCCATAGCTGGTGCTGACCTCGTCAGGAAAGTCCACGTGTGGGGAGCTGCCGTCTGACTTAGTCACGCTCTGGATGCCGCTGTCCAGGGAGGACATCAGGTCGGGCTGCTCCCCCAGCAGCAGCTCGCCACTCTTGCCCCAAGAGGGTGAGGTCAGGGGCTTGTCATGGGGGGTGCTCCCACCGCGCTCTGCACTCGTGGTCCCCGGTGGGCCCCCCGCCGCAGCTGGCACTGCTGGCTGCCCTGGGCTGACACCGGCCCCACCACCCTCCGTGGCTGAGAACTTCTCGAAGAAGGTGCCGGGGCTGACATGCCCACTGTCCCGTTTCCGGCGGCCCCGCCCCCGCCCGCCACCCGCCTTCCCCTCGCCACCAGCCGCCGGCTCCAGCGTGTAGCCGGGAGAGAGGCTGCTCTCGGCGGGCAGCAGCGGGGCAGTGCCCGTCGCCTTGCCCGAGCCACCCCCACCTGCCGGTGGCCCCGCCGGGAAGTAGTCCGGGGCGGCAGGTGGTGGCGGATCAGGCTCTGCCTGGCTGAGCTTGCGCTTGGCCTCAGCCGGGCTCTTCTTGTTGAAGGTGACATTGAGGTTGGGGGCACCCAGGCTGGCAATCATGTTCTGGCAGGCGGTGGAGAGGGCAGCCAGGCAGCTCTGCCCAAAGACGTTGTCTTTGCTGGCTGGCTTACTGAAGGAGCCCAGCGAGAGGGCACCCAGCTTGCTGGCAGCAGGCCGTGGCGGTGGTG
>VWZO01000735.1:230036-265447 GCA_013396975.1 Bucco capensis
CGCGTCGCCGGCCAGGCTCATGTTCATGCCCAGCAGCGGCGGCTCGCCCAGCGCGCCCAGGCCCGGGTCCACGGCCGGCGCCTTGAAGTGCCCGCCCATGCTCAGTCCGGGCTGGCCGAAGCCCCGCTCCGCCTGTCCGCCGCTCCGGCCGCCGCTCTGCGGCTCAAACTGCTCCAGCCCGAACATCCTGCGCGGCTCCTCAGAAGGGCATGGCCGCTCCGCTCCCCGCCGCTCCTCTCCGCCGTCCCACTCCGCTCCGCTCCCCTCCGCCGCCGCCCCGCTCACATCCTGGCCGCCCGCCCGCGCTCACCCGCCGGCTCCCCGCTCGCTGACCGCCCGGTGCCGGCCGCGCTGCGCTGCCCGAGAGCCGACGGGGCGGCAAGGCGCCGCTCATAGGCTCCGGCGACCGGGAGCTGCGCGCCGCATGGCCCAACTGCCGCGGGTTGCCCGCAGATCGCAGAGCTCCGGCTCCGGCGGCGATGGGTCCGGGCCAAAGGCGGTTGTGGATTCAGGTCCGGGTCCGGGTCTGGGTCGGCGGTACCGGCGCTGCGTGCGGGCGCTCGGAGGGCTGCGCCGCGCTCCACGGCGCGCTCCGCTCGCTCTCACCCGGCGCTGGAGGAGCAGCAACAAGTTTTGCATTTCAGCGATGAATTTCAGCCATCGGGGCTGCGCCAATGAGCGCCGCGACGACCGGGGCGGGGCTCGCCGTTAAGGTGGCTCCGCTCCGCCCGGCCCCGCCCGCACCGCTACGTTTCGCTCCTCTCCTCTTCACGGGGTTCGGTGGGGCGCTGCCCTCGCGGTGCACCGAGGCGAGCGGAGCTCCGGAGCGGGCAGGGCAGGACAGGACACAGGGCACCGGGGCTGGAACCCAGCGGTGGGAACGCGCCTCCCGCCGAGCCAGCTTGGTCTACCCCGGGCAAAACCCACCCGACGGGTGCCAGCTGGGAGAAGCGGCGTCTCGGTGGCCCCGCAGTCCCACCAGAGCCGCGGGCACCGGTCCGTCCCCCCTGGAGCCTGGAGGGACTGACACGGCCAGGGACGAGGGTCGAGCAGGCGGCAGGTGTTCCCGGGCCGTATGTGCGATAGCTTAACAAAATAAAAATGAAAATTACTCTCACCAAAAAAANAAAAAAAAAAAAAAAAAAAAAAAAAAAAAAAAAAAAAAGAGCGAGATCTATAAATAAGCTGCTGAGAAGTGTTTGTGTATGGCAGGAGAGTTTTAAAGGGATTTTTTTTCTGCAGGATCAGGATGCTGCGCTGTGATTAAATATTGATTTTGTGTAATTAGTTTTCATGTGAACTATCCTCCTGCTGACGGCTTGGAGACTTCAGAACCAGAGAAGAAATGGAATTGGACATGGAAATTATTACTTAGCGAAGTGACACGGGAGGGGCTGGGCGGTGGGGCTACCACCGGGCACGGAGCGAGGGGCGCGCGTCCCGACGGCGGCACGGGGCCAGGGAGGGAAAGTCTCTTTCTCTATGGGAGAGAAGGAGGAAACCGCCGGCCCCTACACCGTGTCCCCGCAGAGCGGCAGCGGCCCGGAGCGGCGGCCTCCGGGGTCCCCGCCGAGGGTTACCGGTCACGGACAGCCCCGGGCCCCGCCGAGGGTAACCGGTCACGGACGGCCCCGGGCTCTGCCGCGCTCCGCCGCGCTCCCTCTGCGCCTGCGTGCGCGCCGTCGGAGCCAGCTCTTCCGAACGGGCACAGCGCCCCCTGCCGCCCGCCCCGACGGCTCGGACCGGCTAGGACCAGCTCGGTTCGGCTTGGCCCGGGTTAGCCCGACCGCACTCCTGCCGGGAAGCCGTTCCGTGTCCCGGGGCAGCTGGTCCCGGTGGGGCAGGCCGAGGGCCGCGCTCAGCACACACCCACCCACCTCCCGCCGCGGAAGGACGGGGCTGGGGGGAAGGCGGGACCGACTGCCCGGTGCCGTTCTGGGGGCACTGCCCGGCGCAGCGGCTCCCCTCCGAGGTCATCCCCGTCCCGGGGTAGCGTTAACCGCCCGACCCGATCCTCACCCTGGAGGCTGCCGAATCACAGCCCCACCGGGCCCCCTCCCCGCTCCCGGTAATGCCGCAGTGGGCGCAGAGCAGGGCCCAGGGGCAAGCGCCTGTCCCTTGGGGTCCAATACTGGGCAGGTCGGTGACTAACCAGGTTAACAGCAGCTCGGTGGAGAGACCTGCCCGTAGCTCACCTGCCACACAGAATCACAGAATGTTAGGGGTTGGAAGGGACCTCTGGAGATCTTCCCACATGCGGATCACAGACGTTTCCACAGTGCTCCTCATCACAACTGGTTAGTGCCTTGGAACGGCAATAACTAGTTGTGTAAACTAGCACTCACTTGTTACCCAGTTGTTGTAGTGCTCATCCTGCCAGGACAGGGCTGAGGCTCTCTGGCCACCAAGTCTTTAACATGGGCAAGGAACACAATCAGCCCTTGCTAGGACAGTGAAGCATACGCCTCAGAAAGAAGGTAACACTGCTTTTATCTTAGACAGAATCCCATTTTTTGTTCACGTGCCCACTCGAGGGTGGCCTAAAAAGATACCTTCTATGTAAGACACCACATGCTAGTTGGACAATCTTATCTGTCAGGAGTATTAGTGGAGTTACTTACTCACTGTTTCATTTGTAGTTGACTCTTTTTATCATAGCTTCATTGTCGTGTTTGTATACAGGTATTTCTCTGGAGAAACTGTTCTCTCTGTACCATGGATACGATTAAACTGGTATCACAGGTGGTGTGGAAGGAAGTTGCTCCTGCAAAGCAGGTAGATTTCTGCTCTTTTCTAGAGCAGGGAGTCATGCCTTTCACAGGTACCTCCAGTGGTGCTGGCTTCCACAGACGAGACCAGCAAAGACCGATTTTTACTAGTTTAGAAGATTTACCTTGGGGTTCCTGGAAGACTCAGAACCCACCTGTTCCTCAAGCAGAGCAAGCGCAGTCTCTCTGAAAGAGCAGAATACAATTAGGGGGATAGAGACTTCCTCGGTCAATGGGCTGAACATCTCAAGTGCTTCTGGGCAAGCATTAATCCTCTGCTTTTCTCGTTTCTGGGCTGTGTCCACCAGAGAAGCTGCAGTCTTCCCTGTCCAGGCCTGCATCCAAGCTTGCCACTCACTCCTTCCCTGGCCTGCTTCACCAGAAGGCTTCCCTGCTCCTCCATCACTGCACCAGGCATCACCATCTTCCAGGAGCAGATTTTAAGGCTGAAAGCTTCAGGATGGTAACTTGCTGGCAGCACTGCCCAGATCCAGCTGCTGCTCAGGGGTAGTCTGTAACTAGCTGGTGGCAAGTATGTGAAGAGTATCAGCCTAAATATTTTGACAGGAGAAGCAGTGAGGTGATTGAGATGGTAGGGCTGTACCACAGGCTCCTGCTGTAAACCTTCACTGTTGAGTGTTGGAAGGTGGCTCAGCCTGGTTCCTAACCTGGAACTCAGTGTGGTGCTGGGGAGCACGAGCAGGAAAGTGCCCTGGACTGTGACCAGCACTGCTGGGAGCACATCATTCACCAAGGGTCACAGTCACCCAGCCAAGGAGAAGGGAGCCTCTCTGAAATGTTACTGAGTAGGGAAAAGTGTATTTTACAAACCTTATTTTTACTTTCAGTCTCTGGGGTTTGGTCATCTTGGGGCAAGCAGGGAATGGCAGTATTTAAATAGTTGTAGCTGCAGGGGATTATTTGCTAAATTAACAATGGTAATTGCTCCTGCCAAATCCAGAGTTGAGAGGATTCATTTATTTCGCCTCTCAAGACAATAGCACAATTTTGGGTTTCATATTGCAAGCTCTGAAAACCCAATGGTGGGGCTGATGCTTTGAAAAAAAAAAAAAAAAAGAAAATAATTCAAACAACATCAATTCATCAGACTTGAATTCAGCTCTTTCCACTCTGCCAGTTCAACTTGCACTGAGAAAAGTTGCTGCTCAGCAAAAAAAAAAATAAAAAATTCCTTTTTAACCAAACGAATGCATCATACATAAAACATCACCAACCATACAATTAGTAAGCAAATGTAAGAGTTCAGCTCAGTTCATAATTATTCAGCAAACCTATTCAGAATGATTTTTTTTTTCCTCCCTGCAGCAATCAACTGTGTGGGCTCATTACCACTGAGAATCTAACGAAGAAACCACCACATAAACTGCACAAAACAAGCCCATATGCTAGAAAAACTTTAGCCCAGCTAGCCACAGGCAAGAAGCCTTCTAAACCCTTCCACTGAGCAAAACCACATCTTACTTTTCCGAGTGCTTATACCCCCAGCTCTATAAAGATGCCATTTCATTAGTGTGTCAGGCTTCAGGTATATAAATTTTAGCTCCTGCAGCACCTCTGCAGTGTTTGCTGGTGCAGCCATCTGGAACAACAAGCATTTGGTTGCCACTACATGTCACGTAGCAGCCCGAGTGATGAGTCCTGTCTGTAGAGCATGGCTCCCGACAGCTCCTTTGCAAAAAAAGCTGATAGGTTTTTCTTGGCAGGGATTTCTGCTCCTAGCAGGGATATTCCATGAAGGAATTTGAATATTCTGAAGGACAGGTCTCAAAGTCTGATGGCTGACATTATTGGGAAGGTTTTCAACATTTCTCCCTGAAGAGTCAGGGAAACTCTGGCATCTACTTGCTCCAGACCGACAGCGAACGTGGTGACTGGTGCAGCTCGGTGGGCAAGTAGGGAAAATGATGAGCTGAGCTTGGCAGCACAGCGACAGCAGAACAGGATCATGAGGGAAGGTATTCCAGAGGAGATGATGTTTATTTGTGGGCACCCACTTTAGTTCCCCAGAACAGTAAGGATTTTTGGGTACAGAATTGCTCTTTTCTGGCTGGGCACTGCTCCCTGGGCAGCTGCAGCAAAGGGCCATGTCAGCCTGGGTCCAGGGGTGGTGACACCAGTGGTCTCTGCAGCTGAGCAGCACTGGCCACCACGCTGAAAAGCAGCACATAAAGACATCCAGGGATCTGATCTCAGTCACTTCTTGTCCTTTCCTACTGGAAAGTCTGGAGGTGACTAGTTTGCAATTGAGATTAAAGAGAAGTTCATCTCTAAAACCTGATTTGCATTCGGTTTCTGAAGAGTTCACCTTACCAGTGTAAATATTTCATGCTTAGTTTTGCCAACAATGTTGTTTTCTGGAAAGTTTGAACCAAATTCCTTCAGACACTTGACTGCTTCCCATTTTAAAATGCATAAATGAGTAATAAGAGTTAAGGGACTAAAACTGTTCCAGTTGTTTCCTGCAGTGATTTCAGAACTCAGCCCTTCGCAAGGATTTTCTCATTTGTTTCCTCTGCAAGACTGGTGCCTAGTTTAGCTTCTATACATCTCTGTAACCTTCAGCTCTGTATTTTGGGGTTTTTTCACTTACCTCATTATGGATCATGATATTTCCACAATATTGATATGTTTTTCCATTGATCCAAACAGCCTTTTTGCAGCAAAGTACATTGGGTCCCATTTATGTCAGGTGAAAACCTTCACAGCACATGGGGCACTTAGGTATACATGTTGAACACATTCAGATTTTTCAGTTTAGGTCACTAAATAACAGGATAGTGCTAAAATAACACAACAATGAGATTGTACAGTTAGTGAAATGACTAGGAAATGCTCAAGGAAATTTTCCTATCTACAATGTGTACTACAGTAAACACCTCATGGGTTTTATTTTCCCCTTCAAATTCTCATCTCTAAAACACACATCTCAGGGTTAAACATTTGATTGGGGGTGAGGGGAGAGAAAATAAAAAAGATCATATATACAGCACAAAAGAATTAGTCTGGCTGCAGGAACAGTAAAAGTTTTATATTTCCTAAAATAAAACTCAGTGAAACACACATAAAAAATAGTAGCTCTCTATATGGCTAATCTGTATTTAACTCTCCTTGGGATTTTATGATCGAGTTTGTAGGATTGACTTTGGTCTGTTTTCTTAAACTTGAACCAGGTGGGAATTTCTGTAAGCTTGGTGGAACAGGAGCAACCTCTGAGCATCTGGAAAGTCTGCCTCACTCTGGGCAATGCCAGCAAACCACTAAAGTTAATTCATTTTTCATCATCTTATAAATTGAACTATTGTGAAAGGAAGAACCAGAGGCTCTTTTGTTAAGTCCTGATGACTTAATTTTCCCTAAGCGTTAAGCTTCAGAAGACTGTTCACCTTAGTGCTTCCCTCTCACATCCTGAAATCCCCTGACACTTCACACGCTGTGTTTGCAAGGCTCTCCCCTCTGCCACTTGCAAGACCTTGTCCCTCTGCCCAGGCAGAGTGAGGCTGTGCTGGGGCAGCCACAGGGGCTGCTGGATGTGGGCTGAGATGTCAGTGTCTCACAGAACTCACCTAGCATGGACCAGATTGGCCCCTCCTGGAGAACCTCCCACAGGCTGTGCATCTGAGCATCCCTCACTTTGCCCTGTCCCTGATGCTGAACTGCCACCAGCCTTTGGGTCTTGGGTAACACTCCTGTTCCTGGTGCTCCCTGCGCAAGGGTCCCAACCTCTTGGTCCTGGCTGAAGAACAAGCTGTGTGTCCTGTAGATGAGAACAATGCTTGAGAAGGGGGTTCCCAGAGTTCAAAGCCACCAGGCAAATAAATATGCTCCCGTGTTTATTATTTATCATGTTACTTCACATCTTACAGAACAACTCACATTTCTGAGCCACTGATGAACCTTGGCTCCTAGTCCTGATTACTCCTGTTTAAAAAAAGCAGTGCCTCAGCCCCCAGGAGCTGGTGAGGAGCCATGTCCAAGGCAGTGAGCCCCTGCTCCAGCAGCACAGCGTGGCAGCAGTGCCCAGCAGCAGCCAGCCCCAGTGGAGCGGAGCCAGTGCCTGCACACCCCCAGCCAGGGATCCCAGCTCCAACTGGGCCTTCCCACAGGGCTGGACCTCACCTGCCCAGGACTGTCTAGGGATGCTACAGGTACCAGCCATTGGTGCACCTGAGAATTCCTGTGGAAAAGGCAACTAACACCTTACACGGAGGACCACGATGCAGCAATCCCCCGCCACAGGCACAAAGGGTTAAAATCCTCCTGCCATCCCTAACCATCACTTCTCCCAGATCACACGGCCCCTCAGCATCTCCTACAAAAGGCCTGATTTAATCCTGGCTGCAGACGACTCACATTGTGCTCCAGACTTCGAGCGATGTCAGGCGATCGGGTTTCCAACTCCTATCCAAGGCACAGCCCAGGCACCAAGCGGGAACAAAGACTCCTTTGTTACTGGGGAGAAAAAAAATCCCCTGAAGATATTAGCAGTGCAGAAGAGTTCAAACTGTTAAATGATTCAAATATTATTTAATGAATACATTTGAAATGAGGTCTCACAACCCAGAACACTTTTTAGATCATCGTTTACAAAGAGCCCGCCTCTTCGTTTACTTCTTTATGAAGTCGTTGCTTTCAGGTTTTAATTATAGCCATTTTGCTTCCAGGCATTCCAGGGACTCTGCTGGCTGAAGCAGCTCAGTGCCTTCAGCTCAGTGCCTTCCGTGGTAGGGCTGAGCTGGTGACTACTGGAGCTTTCTGAAATCTTTATACTCACATTCCCCTAATTCGCCTCAGACTGCATTTCCGTGGCCACAAGAAACAAGGCAGTCAGAGAGACAGTTGCAAAAGAACAGCATCAGGTACTCTTCTAGAGGGTGCTAAAAACAAGCTTCTAACATCAGGAAATGCACTAAATTAGGGTATCAAGATTTTAACTGGGCTCAGAGAAGCACTGCCAAGTTCAAATTCAGCCAATACCTTGACTCTCTTGTTCAAGTCTTGGCTTTGCAAATCTAAAGCAGAAAGCCATATAACTTTTGGAGGCAGAAATTAAAGAAAGAAGACAGCCAGTGTTCTAGAAAGAAATGTCTCCAACCTGAGGAAAGTTTTAAAATTAAAATTGAGTTTACTGTGCTTATAGCAATGAGAAATCCATGGGTGCTCTGAAGCAAGGCAAATATCTGACCTGGAGGGTAACACTGGTACCCCTGGGACTGGGCAGGCACAGGCTGAGACTGGCATTTCCAGAAAATAGAGAGTATCTAGGAAAACAGGGAAAGAGCAACAGGGCAGAGTAAGAACAAGTCTCAAATTGAGCAGAAGAACAAGTACCAGACTAGAAGGCACAGGGCAATAGCAGAACTACTTCCAGATTCTGTCAGCAGAGAGCATTGCAAAGCCAGATGTGAATCGTAGACCTTTGCACACCAGGAAATCCTCCCTGTCTCTGCTGCCAGGGGGTTGTGGGTTCCAATAGCCACTTCAAGTGTGTCTCCTGGAGGAACCAAAAGGAACATCAGAGCAGTAACCCACCATTCAAACAGAGGTACAGGACCCTGTCTGTGCTTGACCTAGCAGAATGTCACTCAAGTCAAATTAAGGGTCTGGCTGGTCCTCAGGTGGAAGCCACTGAAAATATGCCTTCAAAAGCTGCTTTTGACATACTGTTCTCTTAAATTATTGCCAGAGCCAGAACTGTGTCTTGATGAGGTTTGCATATTGAACGCTGCCTGCCACAGGTAACAGGGAGGAGAGGAGGCTCTCACTTCCTCAGGTATCTCTCTACTTATTTTGAAAGCACAAGCAATTAGAAATTATCAGACATGTGAGGAAACAAGTTTGGCTGATGGGTTTACGGTGATCAGGCACTGTTCTGGTTTGCTTCTGCCTCCTGTTCCAGCTGTAATCTCTTATTCTTTATTGTAAGGGCTGGGAGGGAACATTTACCACAAGGACCAAGGCTCTGAAGCTTAAATTGTGTGCATGAGTGCTATAAAATAAAAACGTTGTTCCTTTTAACAGGTTTCCCTGCTGAAGCTGGATTCAGAGTGCATTGGCTGTAAGAGAGCATTTGGCATTGCAGAGGTTGTGGCACTGGCTGGAAACGCAGCAGGCACAAGGTGTCCCTGTCACCCTGACATCCCAGGGCTTTCATGTTCACTGTAGGAAGGTTCACCAGGCAGCAAAGGAAGCAGCACACTGGTGTGGCTCTGCAGCTGTGCCTTCAGGGTACAGCTAAAAAAACAAGATGTGACTGGACCTCAGTGGTCCACGGGGAAAGCAGAAAGGGGAAGACAGATCTGCAAAACAGAGATGATATTAGACCTTTCTTAAGAGGAAATACCTCTCAAAATGTCATGAACATGGCAAACTACCTTAATCAACCACATTACTGCAGCCTTTTCCTTCAGGAGCTCTGCCCTAACAAAAGCACAGGCAGGTAGTGACACCTAACAGTGGAGGAGGACAAACGCTGCAGGAAGCAACAAGCTTTGCTCTCCATCACTGCTCCCCAGCCCAGTGAGTCCCAGGCAGCCAGCAGCTGCTACTGAGCTACCCCCAGCTTCTGGCAGCCTCTCTCCAAGGCTTTTCTCCTCCAGCCAGGCACTGCAGAAGGGAAGGAACTCACAGTTCTCCAGCTCCCAGCCCAGCCTTTGCTCAGTGCAGTTACCACTGTGCTTCCTGACCGTGTCACTTGCACCTGTGTGAGGAGCTCTGCACATCCAGCTCAGCCCTCTGCCTTGAGCAATAGTCACACCCCACAGGTTTGACAGGGAACAGCAAATAAAAGCCATTAGGACCTTGTCCACCAATACTCAACTGAACAAAACACAGTTTGAACATGGCTAGCTTTTCCATGTAGTGCCCAGATCCAAAGCCTCCCAACAATTCTGCAGGGCTGGACACCAGAGTGATGCCACTCACCAGTACAACCAAATGGGCATTTAGCTGTTAATGTTCAATCACTTCCTACTGAGCAATTATGATTTAGTGATATGGAGAAATGTTCACTGCTCTAACCACAAATCAACCACAAGTTCTCCCTCTTAGCCAAAAATAGGACGAGAGCAGCTGAGAGCCAGGGGCATGGGAGGGAAAGCCTCAAGGGGCTGGCACCAGCATCCACACACACCTGCATCTGCCTTCAGGCAGGGCAGTGCTCCAGCAGCTACCCCCAGGACTGCCCTAGGGACAAGAGCTCTATCCACCTCCAGTATTTCCAACTTGCTGCTTTATTGCCATTCCTCTGCAGCAGCTTGTTCTGCAGGAACCCATCCTCCTGCCACCATGCCAAGTCCAGTCCCTCTGGGGCTGCAACCCCCCCAAATACAAACTGCCAGGAAGCCTCCTGCTCCCATCAGGGTGTGCCTGCAGACTTCAGGCTTTAATCAGCATCCAGTGTCCTGTCCTCATTAACCCTGAGCAGTATCTGTTCCTCCTCTAATGCCTTCTAGTCTTGGAGAGCAAGGGGAGCTGGTGGCTGTTTCACAGCCAGTCTGCAGAGCTAAGCACTGTGGCAAACAGGCTGCAAGCTTCTTGTAAGAGTTACAAAGCTATTTTATTCTTCCTGACAAGCCTAATCATACTATTTCAATATTTAAAGTGAAGCACTTACTTGGTCCAGCTCTTTGAGGAGAGGTCACAATGTGAAAACCCATCTGTCAGGCAGAGTTAAAAACAAAGTAGGAATAAGGCCTCAAGGCAATGCTGCTCAGCAGCTCTGAGGTTCAAAGTGTGCACAGCAAAGAGGTGGAAGCTCTGGTACATCACCACCAGACCCAACATGGGTTTATCTGCCCATCCCAAGGCTGTTGGTGCCAGCCTCCTGCCCCTCACACCTTCAGGGGCTGCAAACATGAAGGTTGTTTACAGAACCCCTCTTCAATTCTTAAACATCTCAGTCCCAAGCTGCTGATCACAAGAGCTGAGCCTGCAGCCCCTGGCTGGGCTGGACCAAGCACTCTCTTGGCTGGCACTGCCCAGACCCACAGAGCCATGGCACCAAAGGCAACAGCTCCAGCTCCAGCTCCAGCTGATCTCTGCCAGTGAGATCATCTGGAAGCCACCAACATGGGACACAAATGGTTTTAGTACCATTCACCAGCACTTAAGGGAACCACACAAACCTCTCTGGAGAAGCTGTTCCAGTCATATGTGGGGGGCACAGGGACAGGATTTGGTCTTTCAGTCTTGCAAAACTTCCCTGGAGCAGGATTTTGCCTTGTGGAGCTTTCATGTAAGCATAACACGAAATGAGTTCATTCCACTTTTCAGAAGTGCTGTGGAAATGCAACACAAAATCCTATGCAGCTCTTTTTTCACCTCTTTTTTTCACACAGCCTGTGATTTCAGGGATTGAACAGCAGCATTTCAGCAGGTGGTTAAATAATCCTCAATAAACCACTGGAGAGATGTTGCCATCACAGTAACTGTCAGAAGCCAGGCCAGGTCCCTGTAGGATTCCAGCCTTCCCTCAGCTCCTGCTCCCATGCTGGCACATGCCCACAGGCAGCAACCTCCTCCTGCCTCCCTGGTCTACTGTGTATCTCTCAGATGTGTTTATTTATTTCTCTTTCCTGTGGTCTAGTGTCCTAAGAGAAACAAAGTGTTGAACTGCTATAAACAGACACCTTGCTGAGTTACATTTACTCCTTTTAGCATGTTTCCATTTTGTCCTTGTAGCCAAAATTAACACAAAGTTAGAGGATAGTTTTAAAAGCATTTACAGATGCTCAAAGAGTCTATTGCTGATCTGGGAGACCGAGTAAAAGGTCCTCTAACAAAAACAGGTGAATAGCCAAGGAAACAGAAGGGCTCTCATACCTGCTTTCAGGGATTTTAGCTACATCAAACCAAAAATCAGAGGTTGCATCCTCCAGAGCCAGGAGTCAGTGCCTGGGGAAAAGCGTTAAGAAGGAGACTCACTGACACACCACCCATGTCCCTGTCCCTGTCCCTCCCCTGCAATGCCAGGTCAGGGCAAGGCCCAGAGCTGTAGGATCATGTCTGCCCAGCAGTTCTGCAAGGGCACCTTAAAAATAACATCAGTTGTTTCTGCCAAAGCACTTGTTTGCACTGAGGACTGGCTTTGCTGAGGCCATCTTCAGAAGGGCTGTGTTTACTTTGGTGAAGAATTTGATGAGAAATGTTACTCAGTTCTCTTGCTTTACAGTTGCTTCATCGTTTTTTTGCAGACACAAAGCATCAGCATCAGACCAAAAGCACCTACCACCATCTGCAGCAGAACTGGAGGCCAAGAGCTGCCCTGCACGAACCTGCCCGACCTCAGATCCTGCTGAATACATGGAATGGCCAAAGGAGGAGATGGTGTCAGTCACTCCACTGCAAGAGACACAGAGGCTGCTGACAAGAACAAGAGGCTCACCTGCCTTTCTCCCAAAAACAGAAAGTTAAAACCAGGGAGCAATGCCATAGCTCCCAAGTAAGCTGGGCACCAAGCCCCCCTGGTCTTCACAGTGACCAGAGCAGACTTGGTAAGGAGCACTTCCAAGTATATAATGTAGCTCCTAATTACACAAATCAACTGAGTTTTGGGAAATTCATAGTAAGTTGTCTTATCAGAGGCATTTTCAGACTGCTCAGAGAGCACTTAGGAAGGAGGTAGGGTGGAAAAATCCAACATACCCCAAAACCCAAACCACCAAACTCAGCAGATTTTTTTTCTCTGACATTTCCCAGTCCACACATTAGGCCAAATGACAAAAAACATTCCCCTTTCTTTTCAGTGAATTAAAAAAAAACAACCTCCAGAAACCCCCAAATTCCTTACAAGTCTCTTTTAGACCACACTTACGTGCAGCCAAGTGATGGATTTAAAAGGTTACTGCTGGAATATGGTTCACAGCAGTCTACTGCAGTGAATAAATATCACGTTTACATATCCATTATAACAAAACTATGTTACACTTCCATTACTTCATGTTGGTTTGCCATCTGGAAGCTAAACAAGCTGTGTAGTAAAAAAACAACAACAAAAAAAACAAACCCAAAAATTAATTCAATTTTGCCTTTACCAAAAGGAACCATACAAGTTTCAATTTATTGCAGGAGATTACACAACCTTAGCAAGCAGAATCTGCCCTGAGCCAGAGCTGTGCCCACACAGGAGGCAGCTCACACAGCCACGAGGGCTCAGCCCCACTGAGCAGCCCCTCAGAGACCCAGGCTCAGAGAGCAGCCTGAGGACAGGTGTGGGATGCAGAGCCAGGCTCGGAGCACAGCAGCACTGCTCCCTTCACAGCCCCTGCCAGCCTCCTGTTCTGCATTCAGAAACACCCTGAGGAAGTGTAGTTTCCTGGCTCTGAGCCTCCCACCAAGACAAACCCTGTGCCAACAACACTGCCCATCACCAGATGTCTGCCCCAGACAAAGGTGCCCTGAAGGCAGGGGTTGGGGTGTCACCAAGCCCAGACCAGGCTGGGGCTCCATGCCAATCTGCTCTCTGAGAGCAGGGCAGCTCCACACCACAGACCCCTCATACACACACTCTATACTCACACAAGATTACCCCAGATTAAAAGGTTCCTCAGATGTCCTTGCCAAAAGACCCTCTAACTTAGGGGCCACTTCCTGGGGTGCTCTGCAAGAGCATCTCTTCACTGCTTCAGTCTGCAGGAGCCATGCTTCTGGAAGCCATCCTCTGCACAGGGCCAGGCTGACTTCCACATCCCTGTTCCCTAGTGCTCCTCTCCACACAGTTGAGCCATCTCCCCTCGCACAGGCAAGCAGCAGACTTCCCAGCAGCTGTCACACAGGAATGCAACCACAGAGCAGAGCTGCTGTGGACCAAGAGCGTTGAATGAGCCTGGCACATGAGGCTGGCAGTCATCACACACAACAAAAGCGAAACATCTTCTCCCTGCTCCAGGTAGTGGCCAGGATCCAGAGCAGTTTGTGCTGCTCAGCTTGAAACCCTAAAAGAGAACAAAGCTCCAAGCAAGCCTTTCCCTCCCCGTGATTGCTACCAACACCTAAACACAGGTTTGAGCTCACAGCCACAGGACTGCAAGCTCAGAGCCTTCTCATACAGCTCAATAAAACTAAATGCCAGCTCAGAGCAAACTGCAAATACCACTACCTAAGACAAGAGACAGAGCATTTTATGATCAAATTTATTTAATTAAATTTAATTGACTGTTTTACTGTAGGTCACACCAGAGACTGCCAAAGTAAACTACACATCTTACATTCACTACAAGATTCTCTCAGATTTTCACTAGCCCAAAACCTTGAAAGCTGTAGGGTCCCTTTCCCTCACTTTGTCATGACTCACGTTGTTAGTGCAGCAGGACTTGAGCTCCAGTGCTGAGGCCTCCTGGCTGCAGCACGTTGAACATCCCACATGCATGTGTATGTGTGTGCATGTCTCTGTATATTTACAAAACCAACCTCTTGATGGTACAGAGAACAAATAATCATTGAACTGCTAATCCAGAAAGGAAAAAAATTCATTTTGCAGCAGGGCAGACAGGAGAGTGCAATGCCTCAGGCAAGGCACCGATACCCTTGTGCTGGCACGCTGGCAGGGCAGGTCACAGGGCAGATGGAGCCACCCTGGGAGCTTGGGAAAGCTTTGTCAGTGCCTGTAACGGAAATTGGATCACTCCTTCTGTAAGCAAAGCAGGTCCAGAAGGATTCCAGGACACCTGGATATATGTGAGGTTTATGAGGATGGAAGCTGAAGCGAGGCTTGCCCCACAGAGGCTTCTGGGGATGCTGGGAGGGAAGGAGGCATTAATAGAGCTTTAACTAACTAGCCTTTTGAAAATAAATGTCTGACCTAGCAAGCACTTTGATAATATATATCTATCATATGCTCTGAATAGTTCCTTAAAAAATGCTGGAGACCTTTTCCCTATTTGAGGGTTATCTACAGGAGGTCTTTATTACACCATCTTCAATTTTATGTGTCTACTCCTAACAACTATCAGAGAAATACGTCAGATGCTACAATTTAAACTTTCATCATATCTGAAAGTATACATCTCTTTTAAAAGTGTATTTTCAACATGAAAAGAGCTAAAAAAAAAAATCACAATTATATTCCATTGATCAATGTGTGTGAAATCCAGACCATTTGCATAGCTTCCAAAGTGAGACCTGGAAGGCAGCGATTCCATGGACACAAGTGGCTGCAGGGAAGGGCTGGCACCCCCTTCCCTTGGCCCAGGAGACACAGAAAGATTCTACAAATACTGTCAGTATCTTAGTCTAAAAAAACCCAGCTTCTGGAAAATTTCAAGTTGCAATTATTTTACGAATCACAAGCCACTTCTCCTTAATCTTGCCATTTTAATGAATAAAAACCATTAGCATTTCAATGTACAAAAGTCCAATAAAACATGACTTTTTTTTTTTTCTCTTTTAAATCAGTGAATGGATAAAGTTTGGATTAAACTTATTCAACAGTAAAAGTCTTCCAATTTCCACTAAGAAATTTTTATCTGATTTGACTATAGGATAGTGACAATCCTGAAATAAATAGCTATAAATACATTCATTGTTCCTATTCCAAAAATAATCACATAGGGAAGACACAAAAACCTGAAATTAACTTATCTGAATCTTTTTTTACAGTGAGCTATGGGCAAGTTCTAGCAGAGTGACTCAAGACAGTAAAAAAACCAAACCCAAGTAGGGAATAAATTGGTCCAGTATTGACATTCATGAAACGTACCAGTTAGCATAAGTCTGCAGTTAATTCATCCTTTCAATGACACTACTCAGTTGATTTTTATTTGTTTCAGGTATACATAATGAAAGCATTTTCCTTTGCATCGTTGCTGAGGACAGGCAAGGACCCTGGAGACACTGTGACACCCCCTTCAGTATGCATGTGCGTATATAGAGTTATATACAAATAATCATGCATCCACACACACATCTGCAGATCGACACTGCACGTGACGCCTAGCTCCATCATCATTCGTCATTGGCAGCACTTGTTCCTCTCACTTGGCCTTGGTTACGTAACTGTGGAGAAAAAAAAAAGGCACAATTAGCCATGAACAGCCTCCTCAAAGGGTCAGTTCCAAACAGGCACTTCTACTCTCTCCAAGAACAACAGGGCAGGGCAGTCAGAGCATCACCAGGACTGAGCAGATCCTACTGAAGCAATGCAAGACTCATCAGGGACTTTTACTCTGGGTGCTGTCCTCACTGGTGGACAGCAGCCCCAGTCTCTGAGGGGCCTCACGCTCACCAGCAGGGCTTTCCCCTGCTCTGCTGGGGATCCCACCTGCAGCACTGCAGTGGTCACTGCAGGAACACCAGCATGGAAGCACTGGAGATCACCATCCAAGAGCTGGGGACAAAATGTTTCCCGCAGTAACAGTTTCAACACAATTTAGTAGTTATCAATATCTGTGTGGAACTGGATTTCAGTAGAACTTAACATGTCCTGAAGGTGATAGTCCACAGTTTCCTTAAATTAGGTGGACCAAGCCCACATATCCCTTTGCCACCAGGTGTGTAGCAGAAGGATGCTCACTGGCTTTTCTGAGCCATGCCCAAAGGCTCCCTGTGGGCTCCAGAGCTCAGTGCCAGCGCAGTGGTGACAAAAGGTCATGCACTTTGGGTTTCTGCACTCCATGTGCACGAAGAACTATCTTTGGTGGCCAGTGCCTCAGGCATTCTGCCACTGACTGAGAGCCAGCACTCGTCTGAGGAGAAGGTCTCTTATGGACCCTGGGCACCAAGGGGCATCACCAACTGTTGATCACCACAAGGTTATCAAACAGGATGGGGGGATAAGGCCCAGAAGTGTTATCTGGATGTATGTCCATTTAGATGATCTCTGCCCATCCGTCAGAACATTAAGCACTTTCCTCCTTTTCCATCCAGCAGTTGACTTACACAGCTTGATTTGCCTCAGAACCTACAGAGAACTCCTCTAGACGTCAGCAGCCAAAGTGCCTCGGACGGAACCCTTCTTACGCATCTAAACGTAAAATAAGACTGTGAGCTACCACATACAGAACCTGTGTGCTGTTGGTTAGTAAGAGAGAAGTCATCACCCATGTGAGCAGGACTGCTTTTCTCTAGCCAGGACCAAAACCAGCCTCAGCTGCAGCCCAGGTTTTTGGAGATGGGGCACACAACAGTTCTTCCTGGAGAGGAGGCTGGGGAGCTGGACAGCAGCTGTAAATGCTGCTTCCAACATTTCCAACAGCCCAGAGCCACACTGCTCTAAATACCCAGTGTGGATTTCTACCCTCACAAAGACATGAGGTAGGTCAGGGTCAGATGCTTTTCTGCTCTGCACTGATTAGCTGATGGGTATTTCAGGAAGCAGAGGTGCTCCTCACCTCCAGGAGTCAGCTACATAAACTACCAAGTGAAAGATAAACAGTGAGAAAAGGATGGCCTGAGATAGAGAAGCTTTGGAAGAACACTGATGAGGATTCAGAGAGTAACAAAAAAGTAACAAAAGCAGAGATCCTGGCTATAAAAATCAATTTGAGATGAAGAACAGGAGCAGCAAGAGAAGGGAAATGTGCAGAGAATCCAAAGAGAAAGATTAGCTCAAACCAGGAAGAAGAAAAGGTGTTAATGAGGAAGGGAACAGCAACAGAAAGCAAAGGATGTAAGGAAACCTAACACTGCCAATGTTCTATTTTATTTGACATTTTTGCCTTTCTGTTGTTCTCCAATAATGCACTTCTCCAGAAAAACCTTGAAACTGTATTATTTCTAGGTGTTTGTAGATATCCCTATTGTAATAATAGAGAAAAATACACAGCAGGTCCCCTTCTCTCACATTTCACAACACACTGAGAAAAGCTGTGTTAGTGTAACTAATCATGCATTTCTCTTGTGAAAACCAACTTTTTCAACAAGTAATATATTAAGTCCCTGACACAACAAGCAATTTGGAATAAACTACTTGCACTGCTTTGCAAAACAAGAGGAGTAAACAAATACATTTGGTATTTAAGAATGAGGATAAACCTCACAGCCAGAAACATAGGATCTGGGTCTCACTGAAGGTAAGAACTAAAAAGCAGCAAGTATTTTGCAAAAAATACTTAAAAGAAATTACTTACCAGTAAGAAATGTGAAATGGAACTTTCTCTACAAGACGACAAACATCCACAGAGACACAAAAGGGCAATTTTCTCATGCACACACAGAGGTGCCAAGTGCTGCTCACTCTCTCCAACACAGAGCTCGTATGCACTCCCCTCACACTGCCACTATCCTTTCTCAGAGAAACTGCAGTAAGTCCATTTCATTCCAAATAAAGCATTTTGAGTGTGCAAAAGAGAACTCTTCTGACCAAAATCAATTGGAGAGAGGAAAGTGGTTACTCTTCCTCCTTCACAGACACCTAGGAAGGGAGGCTCTAGGAATAGGCCCTGGCATAAAGCAGGATTAAAAATAAACCCCCATGACTTAAGAGAACACCTGCCACAGTCACAACTGTCCAAATTCACAATGTTTGCAAGAGTCAAAGCATATACAAAGCAGATTCTGGGAACAGCCAAAGCAGACAAACCCTCCAGCTTATTTGGAAAGAAAGTTTGTTTCTTACCAGCTCAGAACATCTACCTATTAACACGCCAAATGGTGAAGAAACACTGCTTCCAAATCCTGAAAACATCTCTACACCAATGCAAGAGGGTTCCACATGTCTGTAAGGTCCAAACAGGGAGAGGGTAACACATGGGGACAGAGGAGCTACAGCTAGTTTTGATACTGAAAAATGTGCTAGGCACAACCCACACTTCAGCAGCACTGTCAGCAGTAGGTCTAAGCCCCAGGGGATCTGTTTGAAGATGCCTGGCAGCTAAAATGAGTTAAATCATACAAAAAAAGCAAGTTCTAGCTGACAACTGATCATGTCTTGAAAGAACCAAGACAAGGGAAGGAAAGTGACAAGCTGAATGGGTTTGGGGCAGAAAGCAAGTAGGAAACGGTGAAGGAAATAGATTTGCAAAACCAAAGACTGCAAAAGAACTTTAAAACCAGCAGGATTTAGGATCAGGAAGGTCCATACCAGAGGTCATGATCAGGAAAGACACTACAGAAGGCAGCTGCCTGCTTAACTGGGGCACATGCACCCACTCTGACAAACACTGAAACCTCTTGGCTGCTAGAAGGTAACCTCAAGGCCACTCCACACCTCAGTGGAGTGCTAGGAAAGGCAGAGCCCTTCCATCAACAGACAAGACCCTCAGCCTGGAAATGCCTCGGTCCAGAGAAGTTTCTGGGCTGCATGACCACAGCTCCAATTTGGCTCTGGTAGAAATGGAGCCTCATCAAAGGGCAAATGGAGCTGATCCTCCTCAAAGCAGCAGATCTGCACTTGGGAACTCTCCCCTTGGATCAGGACATTGCCCAAGGAAACTCCTTCAAGGGCTGAGAGCCCTCATCTAGGTGACCTATTCCCATGTTTTGGGTCACCATCCCTATAAGTTAAGCTTAAGTCAGCTGTGCCATTACTAACTCCACTTGGCATCCTGAACTTGTAGTTTACTAGTTAGAATAAATATCATTTCTGAGCACCTGCCACATCTATCCAGAGAGACTCCATGACACCAGCCTGTGATGTTCCTTTGCCTCTTAAAGGAAAGTGCCCCATGGATGAGTTTCCCTCTAGACATCAGCACAAAGAGCGCTCAGGCTATATGTATGGTCCTCACAGCCACTAAAGCATGAAAGCTGACTCTACTCCAGCCTGCTCATTTCACTGAGAGACTTCTGACAAGTACAGTTCTCAGTCTTGGTGTGCTACTGGGGATGAGTGCAACAGCTGTCATCAGACAGACAAAAGTTTGCTTGAAGACATGTTTGAAGACAAAAAGTAATGAGATCTAACAATGATTAGAAACAAAACAAAGCAAGATGTGTGATGGAAAAGCAAGGTGACAGCTCTGAATTCTGACAAGTGGTAAAAAGGCACTGAATGGCACTGTGCAATGGGTATGGTACCAGCAATAACAAGGTGGTCAGGGCAGACATCAGAAATATTCACCTTACAACCACTTCCAGCTTGACACAAGACAGTAAGCAGAAGCCTGAAGTGCACAGGTCTGAACAGAATCACTAAAAGCACTGTAACCTTCACCAGCAATTGCCCAACACACACAAAGGGATGGACACAAGGTAACTTGCATCAGTTCCCAAACAGATACATCTACAGACAGACAGCACACAAACATCAACCACAGAAAAGCTCCCTCACCGCTTCCAGCTCCTTCTGGGTTTCATCCTCCATTCTCCTAATGTCTTCCATAGTCAGGTCAATCCACTTGTCAATCCAACAGAACAGCTGGCGATGGAAGTTGGTAAATATCCTTTTTTCTTGCTTTAAGAAGGTAAGCAAACATTAGATAAAAGGCCTACACAAGAACACCTTCACAAGAGAACTAGAGAAACAGCAGCATGTCTTAGGCAACGTTCAACTCAGGAGAAAAATAAAACAGTCCAAGACCTCTCTTCCTGTTGAGTATTCCTGCTTACAAAACCAAGTGTTACATCGACATGACTCAGATTTGTTTATACCTTTGCTTTTTTAACTTAGAAACTTATTCTAGTACCATCAGTGAAACACCATTCCTAGCAGATCAAGACACAAATGGTTTTACATGAAGGAATGAACAGAAATTGCTTGGCTGAGCAACAGGAAACTCCAGTGTCTCTCCTCAAAACCTACATCACCAGAGGACCACCTGCCCACCTCCAGTCCCACCTTCCCAGCAGTACCTCAGACAGGGACAAGGACTCACCTTCTGTATAAAGTTTTCAACTTTGTTCTGCAGTCCCCACCATTTGAATTTGATAGTCACCAACTTGTAAGCACACATTTTAGGACACTCTTCATCAGTTGCCAGCTCTTTCTGTTTATGGATAATGGGAAGGAACTTTTAATTTTTTAAAGATAAACTTCAGTCAAATTAATTTAATAGAAATATTACAAACTTTAAGCCCAAGTATTATATTAGAATTGGGAATTATATTAACATAATAAATGAAAATATTACAATTATAGATTACAATTCTAAGTATTATTAGACTTACAATAATACTTGGAATTCTAAGCACTGTGCTCAGAACAGAGTAATAGGGATTGATGAACAGTTAATGACCAACTCAAGCTCAACTTGAGCCACTGCCTGGAAGCAGCTCAAGGACTTTGCACAGAAAAAGGATCCTCAGAAGAATGAACTGAGGGAAATCCAGGAGAGATCCATGAGCATTTCCTGTAATTCCTAGGTTTCTGTTACAGTTAGATCTGAACTGTTCTGAAGCACCTGTAACAGTGATCCTCCCACAAGTCATGCAGTCAAACATACATAACACAAGAGACTGTGTCATGGTTTTAGTTTAACAAAGCACATTAGGTGCTTCCAAGCCTTGTAAAAGAAGAAGTTAAAATAAGGAAGGAAAAAAACCTCAACTAAACCAAAAAAAGGAAGCTGACATTGGCTTAAAAAAATAAATTAAAAATCTGTGTTTGGCTTGACTTACAAGCAATTACTGTAAGAAGTCTGCAGATTTTTACTCTTTATATCTGCAACAAAATCATAAGCAGTATGTTTGCTTACTAACACATTTGGAATTTTACCTGAATACAAAAAGAGAGAAGTATTCAATTCCTGCCCTCTCTTCTAAGACTAACACTGCTAGTGCTAGGCTCTAAGGAGCTGGGAACTTTTTTTTCTGTTGATAGACTTCATGAGTTTGTAACATGAGTTCTTAGTACCTTCCAGTTAGGCCCCAAAGGTCCTCTCTTCGTCTTAACTGACTGGAATAATGCAGGGTCTTCATCAGCTTTGTAGTCCTAGAAAATAAAAAAAACAAAACAACTCTTGAGAGTCAGTAAAAAAAAAAAATCCCCAGCTTCAATATCCCCCTGGACTAAGCTTCTGTTCAAGACTTGATTCTCCTGAGTGGTCTGGAGCACATGTCAGGCTGTCTTGGGTCTGTGCTGAATGCTCCATCACACCTCCAGCAGTGCTTGTCACCTGTTCACATCACCACAGTGTGACAGGGATGCCCCACAGCTGCTCAGGACTTTCTTGTGCTGCACACTGTGCAATAGAAGCACTAGCCTATCAGGTTTGTAAACTGCTGAGCAGAATGGAGCCTTTCACCTTCCTCACCATCCAGGGTTGATCACTACTAGAAAGTGCACTGTGGTGGTCAACTCACTACAAGTTGCCACGAGGCATTTTCAAAATCTGCAGCAAAATGGTTCCAAGCATACTTACAAATACAGAAATGTAACTATCTACTTTCATTTGTGAACATGACAATGTGAAATTTACATATCAATCAATCACTATAATATAATATAATCAACATAAAATACTATCTCCACCCCCCCAAACCTAAGAAGTCAGCATCCTTGCTTGAAGAAACTAAAACTCCAGAAAACAAAGCTTTCCTTCTTCTCCACCAGAAGGACCACTTCCACATTACATACAATGCAGAAGCATAAATGGTCTTGCCACATCATTAAAGCAATTCCTACATTTGCATTGCAACCTCCTTTCTGAAAAAATAATAATAAAAACCCAAGCAAAAATACCAACAAACATCACTATTTCCAAGTAACAGACTCTTCATCCAAAATCTTCCAAAGCTTTAATGTTAGGAATGGCATTCACTACAAAACCTGGAGTATCTCACTCCATACTTGCCTTTTCTGGTCTGTGTGACACAAACATACTGCAGGATGCAAATTTTCAAACACACAGTGACCAAAAAACTTGCTAAGGTAAGAACTTTGCTTACGTATACAGTCTTTGTTTTGGCATTTAAACTCACCTACATATGCAACCTCATCCTGCCTGGTTTATGCTGTGGAATTACCTGACTGGACACCATAGGCACACAGATGACAGTGTCATCTGCCATCCCACCTCTCACTGCACAGGGACACAGGCTAAAAGCAGCTCTGCTCTTGCATTTAGGAACCACCTTAAGCACAGTTGAAACGCTGGGAGGGGGGAAATAATTGTATACAAGTAAAATGTAGGAAGGAAAACAAAAATTCAAAGAAAAGAGATGAGTCATGGCAAAGTTTTCTATGCCAGAAACCACATACAGAAGCTTTGAACCATGACCTTTTGGGACTCAGTTAACCCAAGTCCTGTTAAGGACAGAAAAAACTACACTGTCTAGATTAAAGTTTAGATGGACAAGAGAGCCTTGTAGGAACTCTTCTCCATACACAAAGCCTACCAGCATGCAAGGAAGAAGACTGGACTAGAGCCAAAGTGCAAATAAACAACAGTTCTTTGCAGAGTTTAAGGAAAATATCTGTGCAGCAAGAGCTTAACTCCTGACAGCAACAAGTCCTTCTTAGGAAGAAAAACGGGTGGCTGCTGGAACAAATATTACAGCTAAAAACCCCTGAAGCCCTCTTGAAAGCTAGACAGGCAAAACATCATTATGCAGCAGTATAACAACCCAGAGGAGCTAAAAACCATTTCAAAGAAACAAGCAAATACCATGTCACAGGCAGTTTCCACTCAAGATCTCAAGAGAATATGCATGAAATGCAACAAACTGTTATAAAGAATTATTGAGAAAGACTGTGACCCACATAGAATAAAGTAAACCCACAGCAAACCCAGAATCCAGGTGCTTCTTTACAATTCTCATTTAGAAGACCTGCTAAAAGACATAACAATACTGATAGCTCATAGTTGGCTACTGAGTGGTATAAAACTTGGAAGCACAGATACAGGGCAGAATGGTTTTAAGGAAACTTGTAGAACCTAACACAAAAGTGGTACAAGTTATCTGTGAATTCATGAGAAGTTCTTCCTAGAAAGTGCTGTAAGACTAACTAGGCAGGAGGACATAATTTCTGTCTTTTCAACTCATTCTTTAAACAGGAGAACACACATGCCATCAGTGCTATTTAGCAGAAAAAGCAAGACTGGTTCCAAGACCAATAAAACACATTATGACACTAACCTTTTGGACTAATCATAGAATCATAGAACAGTTCCAGCTGGAAGAGACCTTGAAGATCATGAGTCCAGCCTTTTTCCTAGCCCTATCACCCCACTAAATGATGCTCCCCAACACAACATCCAGCTGTCTCTTAAAACACCTCCAGGGATGGGGACTCAAGCNTAATGCTACAGACTTTAAGATGCCTATCACATGATAAAGTACATCTGGAGTGGGACAGGCTCACCTATCAGAAAAACAGTTCTTTCACTCAAGAATCTTTTAGCAGTCTTTTACAGACCACAAAAGAGCATTTCCTATATTCCAGCTGTAGAAGGGACAGTGCTCACTGCACAGCACACAGAAATCCTCTCTCTTAAGGCATGTGTTACACAACTTGACTGATTTGTATAAATTGGTATTTTTAGAGATTTGTTTAAAGTAACATAACAAAGATCAAGACATGCAATTTCTTCTTTGTACAAAAATAGCTATAAACCTGATTTCAATTTCTTTGTTTTCTCTACACTCCTTCTTACAAATTGTTTCCAAAAATGTAGCCTCTTCTGATGTTAATTGAGCGTTCACTTCTGCTTACTCTTCAAAAAAACCTTCCTCTCCTGGGAAGTGACTTTTATATACAAATCACATCAAGCTCCATTGATTGTATGCTGGAGATGATTAAGAGAGGGCAGGGTTAAATTTGTATCTAAAGAAAGCCACAGATGTCAGCCAAATTATTTCTATACATACTTAAATGAGCATGAGTTAGCATGTGCATGCTATTAGTATCTTAAAGAAAGTCACTACTTTCAGATTTATGCTGATTGTAGTTCTGAGGCTGAAGTAACTGCTGCACTACAATGGGCTGGGCAAGGCTCATTCACTGAAAAGGATAAATCCTGAATATAGGAAAATTTCCATCAAAATTGCTGGATGTTATAAAAGTAGTTCCACTTGTTTGGTCATCCTGTTATCCAAGATGGTATATCTGAGATGCTTTTCCAGGCAAAACTACAACTGAGAAAATAAATGTACAAATAAACCTTTCTCCTTTGACAACACTGACTATTGCTTTTCCCTGAGAAAACAAGCACACCAAAAACACACCCAGCCACTCAGAATGACAACTGCCAAACAACCATCATCACAAACAAAAGCCATACAGCACACATGACTTCAGAAAGTACCCAAGAGAGAGAACTAGCAAGTGCTCTAGTGTCACTGAACACAGAACTGTGGGAAAGGAGCCTCTGGACAAACAGAGCACATGGCAAACAGTTCATGCTTTCATAGGGGACATTCCCTTTCCAAATGCAGCAGCCTCCTCTGAAGGCATAAAGTAGGAATGTAGATCAGGACAATTTGGTTACTATGATGGAACTCAACTTCCAAAAAAAGAACTCCTCAAGGACCATTACCTAAATTCCATAAAGAGATATTGGCATAAATGAGAAGTCTCTCTCATGGAGTCATAAGCAGTAAAGAGAGAGAAAACAAAGGCAGAAACTGCAAATTTTTCTAGCAGACTAGACTACAAGTGTGGGTCCCAGATAAGGATTAGTTAGACAGTAGAAATTAACTGAAACAAGAGTAGTGGAGAGGGTGCCAGCCTATAGAAAACTCAAAGTTTGGGTACAAGGCCAGTCTTTGTTTAATTAGGTCAAGACTGTGCAAAACTGAATTTATGGCAGATGAAACAGAAATGAAAATTTGAATCACATGGTGAAAATTAGTCTGGAGTATTCCTACACAGTGATGTGCTGCACTGGCAGTTTGAGTTTGAATAGACTTGCTCAAAACGTTTGCTAAAAGTGCAAATGGTGTTATTAAGTTACTAAAAAGAGAAAGAGAATGTAAAACATCAGAAGAGACTTAAGACTCTGTATGAAACCACTCTGCACTCAGAGTTCTTGATACTCTGTTTGTTAAATATATAAAAGAAAAAAAGGGGGGGGGGAAAGATAGGATAATGTACTGAAAATAGCTCCAAGGACTTCCACACATGGAATGCCTTCTACATGAAGATGGACTTAAAGATAAGGAACCCCAGCTTGGAAAGAAATGCTAAAGAGAAGGTGGGGGGAAGAAAAACAAAATATGGTCAAAATCTGTAAGATAAATTGTGCATTAAACATAAATAGGAAACATTCTCCCCCCTCAATTAAGTTATCTGTCAGGCAAAAAGAAGTATTCTATCTCTGTACCATCTGACACTACAGAATTCACAATGCCACAAAGGTCAAAAGAATAAATGGGTTCCAAACTGGATGAATGTGTTCATGGGCTTGTAAGTGGCTAACAAAAGCAGCAGGTGAGCTAAAAGCACTAGCTCTGTGAGTCCTTTACATCTTTCAGATCTCAGAGATACACATCTCCCAGCTTCTCCTACATACTTCCCAAGTTTCTTATCATTCCACAGGCATCTGCTACTAGCCACTACCAGGATGCTGGGTGAGATGGATCTTTGTCCCAAGGCAAACCTGTGACTTCTTTGAGCACCCCAGCAGCTGCTACTCCCCAGCAGAAGGGCAGCTGGCAGCATCAGAGGCAGAGCATGCCCTCTATCCATGCATGGGGCAGACAGTGTGAGCAGTGCTGTTCTCTGAGCACTTCAAACACAAGAAATAATCAACCTCAACACTCAGGAATAAGCAGAACCTTTGTTTACATACTGAGAGCAAGCAAGCACAGTGACAGATGACAACACTGTAGTTGTCTGCCACAATTCCAGGCATGGAACAGGGAATGCACAGCAGACATTTACCTGCCAGTTTAGCCCTAAGGTCATGTGGAATGTCTGAAAGAGCAAGGGGCAGCAAAATGATTCCTCACTGCAATGTAATAGGCAAGACACATTTCATCTGGTTTACTGGGAGGTTCTCCAAACAGTGTTTTTTCCACACATGTAAATCCACAAATCATCTGTTAAGCATCAGCTAAGGAACAATGCATGTTATACACCCATGTTGGTAACACAAATGGAAAACAATGAAGCAGAAACCTTTTCCCTCCTTCCTCTACTTTCCTGCAAAGGAAAATTTAGAATTTAATTTGAAGAATTTGTAACCATGAAGTAGCACCAGAAGCACAAGGAATAGCTTGGAGGAGACACTGCTCTGTCATGCAGGACAGCTGGGACAGATTCTTGCACTTGGTCTCATACTAAGATGAGCACATAAATGTCTGCTCAACCAAATCAATTATCTACAATTAAAACTACAACTACACCTGTGCCAAAAGTCTGTTTGTCCATCGTGTCTTAGTTGTGCAACTAGAAGTCAAATTCAGATGACAGAAGGTGTAATTGCATTTACTAAGTGAGGAACTTTGGAATGAAATATTCTATTCAAGACAATTTTCAAGTACCTGTTAGGTAAAATCTGTATCATGTTATTCACAGTCAACACAAAGCATCAATGGAATTAGCTGCATGCTACATCCATATCCCACTAGCAGAACATTTACTCACTCCTGGTTCTACTTGAGTTCTATCTGCAATGTCAATATGGACAACCTCAACACTCTTCCATGTGTTTGGATCTAAATTGTGCACCTGCAAAAAAGAGGAAAAAAAAAGAATGATTTCCATGCTGGCACCCTGCACAGTGGTACAACTTATGCAGTACCTATGCATGCCATGGATTTCTTCTGCACTTCAAGGCAGTGTTCTCAAAACCTATCCTTTCTTCTTCTGCCTCTCTAAGAGTGAACAATCTCCACAGTTACAGTTTAATTCACTCACTAACCAATTTTAAACAAGCACAAAGCCTTCACTTCTTGTGCATTCACCAAACCTGGATTTAAGATTAAGCTGTATTCTTCTAATGAAATCAACCTCTAATTAGAAACGTTACCCACTCAGTAATCTGCAGGAGCTTTTTCATTTAGAAAGAAGCCACACAATTCCAAAGTGCAAATAGGCTCAGTTTCAATCATGGATAGTAGTCTCAATAAATCTAGTAGGTTCCCTAACCCACAGGTCTGCCTCTAACATGGACCAGATGAAGTGTGTGGTATGCAGGTACATAAAGGTCTGAAGATGTCATCAGCTTCACCCCTGTGCTTCCTTAGACATTCCTACACTCACAATTATAGCAAGCACACAACTGTCCAAGAAATAATCTTCTCTTTCTCTATAGCACATCTGGTGCTATAGTTTCTCTTAACACTGAGGAGATACTGACAACTACCCTTTGTGGATGGTTTATATCTGTCACTGTAGATAAAAAAATCTCCTGAAGAGACTTGGGAATCAAATCAACTCTTTAGGGAGGAATATGAGAGTATCATCAGCCTGGAAACTTTTCAGAAGCAGCTTCAATACAGAAGTGGACACAGATGAAATCCAACAGCCTTGTGAAACCTTTTTCCAAACAAACTTGTCAGCCTAGGCAGCACTAGCATGTCTAAGGTCAAAGAACATGCAATTAAGAAGAATTTACTGAAAATCTATTGAAATATTTGAGTGAGAATCAAGCACTAACCTCAACACAAAAAATAAACCCCTTGTCTCGTTCTTGCATCTCTTTAGGTGAGACAGTCTGACCAACTCAGAAGGATCTGAATTACCTTCTTCTTGGTTTACATTAATCACTGGGAGGGCTTTAACTTTATGGAGGAATTATCCAGCACTACCAGGTAAAGAATATTTTATCTAGATTACTGTGTGTTGAAAATATTAATGTTTGGTGTTCAAATCTTAACTCACGTTCTCTGCTGTCCCCAGATCTGGTTTATGCCAGGTCTCAATTTTTATGAAGAAGTCATCTTTCATGTATTCATTCTGTAAGAAATCAAATGAAAAAGCATGAGTCTGATTCCACATTTCTGCTCAAAGGTATTTGCATGTAAGTCACTACAAAGCTTTGACTAGCAACACATTCTATTTAAGCTGTAGAAGAAACAGTCCCTTACCTACACACAGAGACAGGTACAATAACTAGTATCTCAATCTTAAATACCAGCTACAGCAGTGAGTACTACTGTAACCAGTCATGGTTGAGAAACCCAACTCTAACTGTGCATACAAACAGAAATACTACTGTTATTTACCACCCCTCCTTCCTCAGCCCTGATATTCTTTACCTCTATGTTCAAGTAATCTTCAAATGATTAATACTGCCATTAAGACAAAACAACTACAATGCATTTGCATGATTTTTTTTAATGAGACAATTCTGAGGCAGGGGGAACAGCTAACACAGGTTAGTTGCTACTGTATAGCACAACCACGATCATAAAGGTTGAGCTACCACTACACTGCATGTCTGAAGAGCAGCACAAAACACTTCTAATTTCAGAAGCACACAGGTATCATGAGTCAAGCCAAACAGTTCACAAACTCATTTGTTACTCCTCACATTGCATCCACCTAGTGACAATCTAAAACAAGTTTGCAAGTGAGCAGATAAAGCAAATCAACATTCAACTTAAAAGCTTCCCGTAACAGGTCACCAAAATATATACACAGGGAAATGAAGTCTTAATCATCTCTTTCCCATGCATCTTACACAGAAATCAAAAAACCCAGCCCCCAGTTATGATCACCCCTTTAGAGTCCCAGTTAACCCACTCTGACTGAGGCAGGATTGCACTAGACAGAAATGGGATTTCAGACAGTTGGGGACTGATTTGATTTCATTGCTCTTCCTGCATTCAAGAGCATGGAAACCTCTGATTTAGCTTCCCCCTCCCTCTTTTCCCTCTTGTTTTGGCATTATGTCTTAGCAGGACAGACATTATGCAGCTGTAAGGGTAGGTCAAGGCATAAATGAAGATGTAAAAAAGAAAGCATTTCTCTGACAAATTACAGTTCTTTTTAACTATAGCCATGTGCAGACAAATGAAGTAACAAGCTGCTCTCCACCAGGAGCCCTGGCAGTGCACACACACGAAAGGTTAGAGCTAGCTTCCTAGAGTCAGAGTCTATTGTAGCAGTAACAACAGATAAAACAGATTTAAAAACAACAAGGTAGGACTGATAGTATTTCCAGTACTCACTGTCACAACTGGTTGTGGGAGGCACAGGCAATGAACATGAAAAGGAAACACAGGGTTATGAGGTACAATCCTTACTGAGAAGTCTCACATGCAATGATTGCTTCAGTGCAAAAACATTCAAAATTAGTCTAACAGCATTTGCTCAAGTCAGCAGAGCTCAGCAGGCTTTGACTTGCTGCCCTTAACCTTACAAGTTTGTGTAAGACACTTCAAAGTCTTCAACAGGAACAGAAAAGAAACAGAGCCTACCTCCTCTTAGAACTCAGGTAATCAGAAGTGTTAAAATAAAGCAGTCACCTTATTCTAACAGACTATGAAGAAATAAATTCTTCTCAAACAGGCTCTGTTCCAGACTTTTCCTAGGGACAATGGATACTAAGACTCCATGGAGGCTGCTCCTCTCTTCAGAGGAGGAGAGCTCACAAACAACACAGGATTTGAAATACATTTTCCACTTGATGGCACCCTCCTTTCTCCTAAACCATTTCAGAGCATCCCTTAACTCAACACTGACAGTGGGACACCTACTTGTTCTACAGTAGGGATAGGCATTCCAAGCCTTCTCGTGGAACACCAGGGAGCCTTCTGGAGCAATCATCCTTACAAAACCAGGAACTTTACTGGGAAGACAGAACATTGACAACACTGTTAAAATTTTTGCCAGCTGAACCAAAGACACATTTGCCTAGTCACAGACAGGACATTTCATATGGTTCTCCATTCTTCTACCCCACATTTTATAAACCCACTGTATTTCACATGTTTTCTCACTCCCCACAGCATTTATGCACAATTCAGCAAATCACAGAGTGGTACAAATGCACAGGTAGTGCTCTAGAACAGTAAACAGTGGAAGGCTGCCCTCACTTTTACACATTTCTCACTCAGTGCCAAGTAACCACAATCTGCATCAAGGTTTCTCTCACCTCTTTAAATGATAGATTTTGTGAGTGTATTGTCCCTTCTCACCATCTTTCTCATAAGGCTCATTTTTCAAGACTTGAATTCCTTCACCACCTCCTGTCTCATTTTTGCTAGCTTCTGCCACAGAATAAAGTTGCCCAACTTGATACTGTTAAGAGAAGTAAAGCTTCAGTATTACACTTAGCCAAAACTTTTCAAGCACACAAAAAAAAAATGCAGCTGTTTCCAGTGAAAACATGGTGCAAGCAAAACTACCAAAAAAGTAAAACACATCACATAAAAATTATTTAGCAAAGTGTGGCAATCTGTGGTTCCCAAGCACCAGGTCTATATTCACATTTCACAGAACACTTTGGTATGTTGTAACAAATATGTTATCTTTCATGTTCTCAACTGCACAAAAGAAATAAACTTTTTAGTTTACAGGTTTGAAATGATTGATTTCCAGCTCTGAGCCTCCCAAATTCATACTTTTAACCAACTAGATACTACCCTCATGGGACCCATAAAACACAAACTGTGGAAGAAAGCAACCACAACATTTTCTCTCAGAAGTACGTTCAGGCATCCCATCATGACCTCCATTTAAACTTATCTCAGGGCCATTTAAACTGCTGATTTCAGATCTGGGAAGGTGATTCACAGAATATTCTGAGCTAGAAGGGACCCACAAGGATCATCAAGCCCAGAAAAAGGCTTGGAGTCACTCAGTGCCTTGATCAGCAGGAAAATTCTGCTGCAGTGCAAATTGCACAACTAACTTTTCTTGCTTGTAAGACTTAGCTCAGAAACAAGTGAAGGATCTCTGCTTGCAGGCATCTGCCTCCTTGAGAACCCACCCATCTGCAAGAGGTGAGCTCTGCTCCAGGGGTGGCTCACACTCCCTAACTGACCAGCAGCAGACTGGTGGGTGCACAGCCCAAGGGACACTTGGCTCCAGGCTGGTCAGGTTCAAATAGGATACTAGCATCTTCCCACCCATCACCCCACAGCTAGAGCAGGCTGGCTGAGGACATACCTCTTGCACGGAGCAAGGTAAAACCACTCGGCTGAAAGAAGAAAAGAGCAAGTTCAATAACATGAATCATTAGGCTTCATCTGCAAAGAACAGATATCAACTGTAACAAAGACATTCAAGCATTTGTTGTTTCCCAAGTGTCAAAAATGAGTTCATTCAAGTTTTCTTTTAGAAATGCCCTGGGACAGTAAGACTGCATGGATATAATGCAACAAACCCAAGTAAAATGTAATGATAAGTTACAAAAGGGAAAAGAGAGGTTAAGAACATTAGAAGCTGCAGAGAAGAGCCAAGAAGTCTAGGGCCTACTTCCAGCTCTGCCATAATTTTAAGTGTTGTGCTGAATGTGTAGATTTTGAGGTGTGAGCTTCTTTTCACCTGTTACATAGCAAGCAGTCCCCTCTGTACAATCTGAAAGGACAAATATGCAGGACCTCAGCACCTACAAAGGAATTTTGGCTATTGGAGCAGCTATGAACCACTTAAAAAGCAAACACAGCTCATATCCTGCTTAGGTGGCAGAAGCAAATGCAAAACCAGTTTGGTTCTAACACAGCAGCCTGTACAGTTAACAGCAACTTCAGGGGATGCAGAAGCTGATTTTTCACAGACAGTAATTTTCAGTTTCACCTTACGCAATAAAATGGACAAAGACAACACAAATCATTATTGTTGCAAAACCATCACAGAACAAGGGCATTGTTCTAGAGCATTTAAGTGATGCAACCTCCTCTACTGACAACCTTAAGGCCATTAAGATTCAAAGCAACACGATCATCATGGAAGCATGAATACAAATGAAGCCTGTACACTGTTTTAGAGAGGAGGAAAGTTACAGTTAGCTGATTCAACTCTTGCTACCCTCTGCTGTGTCTGCACTTTGTGCACAGGGAGTTGGGTAGGTTTTTGTTTAGGTATTACTATGAACACAACTTCAGCAGCTTGAGTGCTCTGCACATACCCTGCGCAGCAGAAAATGCAGAAGCCTTGAGAAGAGAAATCCTCATCCCTGCAGATCAAATTCAGTCTTGCAACTTCCATGCAGCTCCTTCTTTAGCCCCCACTGGATGAGGATTTTTCTATTTTAGTCTATTATCTGCCTCACTGAAATAGTTTTAGTTAAACTGTGAAAGCTTCAGAGAGAAACTGAGAAAAACATAATGAGCCTCAAATGTTGGCAAGTGTTAGGCTGAAAGCAGAGCTGGCATCCAAACACAGCATGGCCAAATGGCAGTCCAAAAAAATTCCCATAAGGAGCCCTATTATATCTCATTTTACATGACAAAGAAGTCCTTAAACTGTTTTTAAAGCTGGCTGGCAAGGCCAATAGGGACAGAAGACATCTGTCATGGCATTAGCAGGTGCTGTTCCAATACCTAGAGAGGACACACTTGCAAGGCAACATAAGAAATTCTGGGGCAACTTCAGTTTTAGTCTAGCAGGACAGTATGTAAAATAGGAGCATAATCAAACACAGCAAGCATACAGGCACAAGGAAAAGCAAAGAATTAAAGGAAAGAGTTGTAGGGAACAGACATTTTTAAACTTAAAGAGTGAAGACAGACAAACAGAGCAATAATTCAAAATAGCTAAATAGAAAAGCCTAAGTTCTCTGATGAGAACTTGTAAATACTATCATCTGGTAGCAACAACAGATTTGCTAGAGAAACAAAGAAAAGTGTGAGCTGCAGAACTACAGATAATGGACACGTAAGTATACAGCCTACTACTGTCTCGTGGGAAATGCAAGAAGGACAGACAGCTTCTCCCATGAGGGCTGGTGCAAGCTCTCACTACAGCATGAGAAAAGCAGGACACTTGCTTCTGGGTACTTCAGTCCTCTCAGTCTGCAACTACTCTCTGAAGTTAAAGTACATCTTTGAATCATTCTTGGAAGCCTGTTTGGAACCCAAAACCACATTTGCTACTATTACTTTGAACCTACATATCGCCTTTACTGCTGCAGCTGAGGCTATGTATTACTAGAGGCTGAGGTAATTTAAAGCCAAAGGGGTGGGAGAAAGGAACAAACCAGCTGGTGGTGTGCTGGCAGAAGACCCTACCGGAGATATCTCATTGGTTCCCAGAACCAGCAGAACACGTAACTTCCAAAGTGCTAGAGGACAGTGACACTGCTCCAGGACTGTCCCCACTGTCTCTCCAGCTGCTTTCTAAGCAGGATAGGCTCCCGATTCAAAAGCACCCGAGACACAGCACTCCTGCAACACCTGCCAGCTCTGCAGGGGCACATCCACACCGTGCCCTGGTACGACCAAGCCCCAAGGGAATGAGTTTGAGAAACTCAGTGTACAAGACACAACTGACTTGCTCCGGGCAGGGATTACAAGCCGGCATCACCCCAACCACAAACGCACACTCGGACTGCGTAAAGTTGAGAGTACACTCGCTTGGTACCTAGCAGCATCTTAAGGCTGAAGCAAGGGCCGCGAAAACGGTGCACCGGCGCACGGAAACGGCTGAGCAGCACAAAGCAGACCCACGCCTCGGGCAAGCAGCGCCGCTGGCCCCCCCCAGCCCGAGCCCCGCGGCGCGGCGGTGGCAGCGTCCCGGGGCGCACCCGCCACCCTCGCTCAGCCGCCGGACACCGCAGCCCCTTTAAGCTCCGCCACAAGAAAGGGATGGCGGAGGCGAGGGGCGGCCGAGGCAGGGGGCGGGCGGTGCCAGCCCGGTGGAGCGGAACGCGGGAGGCCCAGCGGGGCACGGGTGGGGCGGAGCGGGCCCTGCCCTACCAGGCGCCACCCGCGCGGCTGGCCCGGACAGGGAGCGTCCAGGAGGCTCCCGCCGCGTCAGCATAGCCCGGCTCTAGCGTGCCTAGTTCCCAGTACGCCAACCCCGCCGCCAGCCCCACTCACAATTCCTTGATCAGCACCATCTTCCCCGCGCAGGCCTGCACTGCGCAGGCGCCGCCGACCCATGATGCACTGCGCGCTTCCGGGTCAGCTCCCGCCCCCGCGAGCGGCCGCGTCCAATCCCTCCGCAGTGCGGCCTCACGCCCGCTCCGCCCGCCTGCGCCGGCCGCCACCAATCCGAGGCCCGTGGCTCCTGCGAGAGCCCTGCCTCATCCGTCGACAGCCAATCAGAGCGTGCCGCCATCCCGGCGCCGTCCCTGTGCCGCTTTCGCCTGGCGTACCGGTGCGGTGACGTCATCGCTCGGCGTCCCCACCCGCTCGGTGCAGCCTCGTCCCGGGCGGTGTCATCGAGGCAGAAGGGCTCTGACCGGTGGCAGAGCTTGGACAGTGGTCCTGCCAGCGCCTGCCGCGGGGAGCGGGAGCTGCGCGGTGCCGGTGTGCAGGCCGGAACGGCTCAGGGATCGGCTCAGCGAGCGGCCAAGCCGCTGGCCCCGTCGTCTCCTAACCCTGCTGCGGCCCCAGGAGAACGAAGCCGGTAACTAAGGTCCCGTTTTGGTCGTGCTTAATGAACTCGGCACTTGGCACCGGCGAGAGGAAGCCGTTGTGCGCTGAACAGCTCTTGTGTCCCACATCCCAAGCGATCGAGTGGCGCTGCAGGTGCTGCCATGTAGGCTTCAGCTGGAGGAAGCTCACACCCAAATGGAATCGCTCCCAGCAGAACAGCAAAACACATGGGGAATGGGAGTCTGGAATCTTTATTAATTTCAATTCTTTTGCGCAGAGAAAATACTGGAGAACAGGGAGAGCACAGAATGGTTCCATGTGCCGTGCCTGCTGTCCACCCTTCACATCCTACACCCACCCCTCACCCCCCCCCTC
>VWZO01000735.1:265486-359046 GCA_013396975.1 Bucco capensis
AGCCACCCCTCACGCTGTACCTCCCATCACACACACGGTACCACATCCCTCTCCTCCACTCTGACCCCACCGCTGACCTACTGACACCACTGTCTATCCCCACACCACCATTGCTGACACCTCCTCTGCCAATAACTCTACCAGATCGTTCTTTTATTTTGGTGGAGGGAAAAGCTAAAATTTCTTTCTGCAAGATCTTTAACTTGTTTCAGGCAAAAGCCTTTTCTTGCAGACTGCTCCTGATTCGCCTCTGGACTGCTCTTGTTCTGCCACACAAATGAAAATGCAGTAACTCGGTAACAGGATTGCCAGTGCCTCCACAAACGGAAAGGCACTTCCACTGTGTCATTAAAGGCTGTAACACAAAGAGCCACAATTGCTGTGTCCATGCTGCCCTCTTGTGAGGGATTTTCTTTCGTCCTTTATCACATTCACAGATAACAAGGACAGCAGAAATGAATTAACACACTGGCAAACATACAATGCAGACCAAGATTCAACCACCACTGGGCTCAGACCCACCTGCACCCTCTGGTCCCACAGACCTGCTGGTGACATCAGACCATCAGCTTTCACTGGAAACAAAAACAATGAAAGAACCTATGAATCTTAGACCTCAGAAGCACTGAAAGAAGGCTGACATCAGACCCAAGAGCAGAATACCCAGTGAGGCTCCTCAAGCCTGGTAAGAACCCAAAACACTGGTCCTTGAGGAGAGAAATTGCCTTTGTACCTCAGCAGGGTGCTGGTGCCAAGTGCCTCTGCTCTAGGCACTGGCACAACTCGATCTGTGACAGTGTGTGGAAGGAGCTGGGTTCCACTGAGGTGTTCATAGTGAGTAATGCAGCCCCGCTGCTGACAAGAGAAAGGTACCACCTTAAATGGACATTTGTGTTGCCTCTCAACCCACAGGAAGCTTATCTGCACAAGTTTAATTTATGGGCAGCTACTGCATTTTAGTTTTCCTGTGGGGTAACTGCTGGTGTCCAGAAGTGGTTAAGGCAGATTTTTGCAGGCCCCTGTTTCAGTATCAGTCTCAGCACAATGCCTGTGTTCCTGTGTTCCCAAACTGCATCCTTTTCCCCAGCAGTGAATACTGACCCTACTTCCAGGCTCACCCCTGCCTGCCTTTTCCCATGAGAAGCCACCTTCACCAAGTTCTGTTTGCCTGTAGATCCTTCACACATCAATTCCACTAGAGTAAAGAAGAGCAGAAATTTAGAGACAGGAAAACTAAACGTTGCCAAACAACCCTCCCACAGATAAATGGCTTTAAAGAAAATCCTCAACAGGCTCTGCCTATGAAAATGCATTTTCATTCAAGTCTCTTGCAATGTGAAAGATGGATGCTATGGAAACTGCCACTCAAGCTCATTCCTGCACTGACTTAGTCTACGAGGCAAAGAAATTACAAAGGGCTGTGCCAGGGCACAGTGGTGGGGCTTTAAATGTCTGCTTCCCAAAGTTCTCCAGCATTCAGTATTTTCCTTTATTTGGTTTTTCAAAATCCTGGCTGAGTGTAATCTCCTGCTGCTGCTCCTTCCCCATATGGACAACATTTGTCTTTTGTTTACTCAGCCAGCTGCAATGTGTGCTCTCCCCAAAACCCTGATTCTCTTTGTTTATATCTAAATTATACCACACACGATAGTCTCATCTGAGTAGCTACATCCTGCTGATTCCAGACCCTGCATACAGACAAACCACTTCAGACCAGCCCATACAGTTTCATCACAGGCTCTGTGTGAGGAGGGGATCTTCTCCTCCAAGTTGTTCTTCATGGGCATCCTCCAGCCCAGCCTTGCCCTGCACAGGGAACTCATCTTGCCAGTGCAGCTGCACACCAGTGGCTCCTGGCTCTTCTCAGAGGATGAGCCCACTGAGATGTCCTCCTGCCTGAGCACAGGCTTGTGTGCATGTGGGATGGTAGCATCCAAGATGAGAGGACTCTTCAGGAATTCTGCAAGTGGACCTGCTGGAGGCACACTAGACCATGGTCTGTCATACCAGGAGCTGGGCACCTGTGCAGGCCTCTGCTGTCCCTACATTTGTGTCTGTGTATAATCATTAGGAGACTGCTCTAGGTCTGTGCATGACTTTTGAGGAGTTCCTCTGACCCTCGTCTGGTCTCCAGCACTGTGCTGCAGTGCAGGCACTGCTGGTGCTCGGACACCTTCCCACTGACTGCCACAGGACAATGAGCTGCACTAGCCTGGGGCATGAGAAGGCAGAAGCTGCAGCACTGTGCTGCCAAGGCAGGAGACATCACTCTTCTCTGGAACAAAACTACTCCCTCCCTTTGACTTCCCAGGCCCCCACTCCTCCTGTGACAGAAGAGGGATTTGTAACTGCAGCAAACACTTCCATAGACTGCACTGAAAACAGGAACATGCTTTTTAATACTTAAGACACTCTCTCTTCTATGTTGAAGATTAAAGTTTTGCACTTGACCACAGAGGCTGTGTTGCCACATGACTTGGGAGCAGTGGAGGTGAGGTCACTACACTGCGGTTCCAACATTCCCAAGTAACTGGAGTTCTCCTGCCCAATCTGCCAGCTCCTGGGCAGGGTGGGTGCCCATATGCCTAACCTCAAGAGTTGGCCTATTCCCCCTTGCACCTCAGAGTACCTTTTAGGTATACCTGCATGTACTTGCCACACACAGGTGTAGCAATGCACATGCTTCTCTGCCATCCCTCTCAGCCACAAAGCACTGGAAGTCTGAGGACTATCCAAGAGCACTGAAGATGTTTCTCTGAGATTGCTGCCAGCCACTGGAAAACAAGCATCCCTCCCCAAGGGCTTCCCAGAAGATGACATAGGAGAGACTTGCTAAGGAGAATGCAATCCCCTGTATATGCTTCTGGTTTGTGCAGGTGGAACAGCTGAGAGTCGACTGAAGTAATAGCCACAGTCATTTACCAAAAAAACACATGCAAATGATGTCACCAAGTCACAGTAGAGGGCTGGTACTCTTTCTGATAGGAAGCATAAAGTTCTCTTTGGAGAAGACATAACAAAATTAATGAGCAAGTGAGGCCATCTGGGGAAAGTGATAGGACACAACTGGAGCAGGAGCCTTTGCAAGGAAGCCCATGACAGTTCTCAGGGTTCTCTGCAAAGGTAACCCCCACCTGGGAGCTGAGCTCAGCAGGGCTGCAGGAAAGGGCTTGTGCTGCTATGCACTACTGGGATGCATTTCAGTGCACAGGATGAGCATGCCTATTGACACCCACCAACTGCTCCAGCCTCTACCTGATAAGAGGTTTGCGTATCAAATCTTTGACATGAAAATGTTCAAGTTCAGGCTCTAAGACAGCTCCCCTCGTGCTCCTACAGTGCTGTACTGACTTCTTTCCAAACTTGCTGTTCCAAAGCATGTCTCTGAAAGGAACAGGACCTTCTTGGATCCTGGCAATACAGTGGCAGTATCTTGGTGACAATGACAGGAGAAGCCAAGGCTGCCTACTGACTTACACTGGCTGTGTCACCAGCTTGTAGGGAATCATCAGGGCATGACTAAGCTGAGCAGCCATCTACAAAACCTTTGCTGGGGGCTGCATCATGCCTTCCAGTATAGAGAATCTGCTACTTAAGACACATGCCAGGAAAGGTCCCTTACAGAAGGGTTAAGGCCAGGGAGACTACAGTGATGTATGTTCAGATCATCTCATGCTCAGTAGATCAAAGATTTGGAGGCTAGAGACTGAAGACCAGTAGGAGCCTGCTGTGTCATGAGCGAGGACATGCTTTGGGTGTTCTGTCAGCCTTTACACAACTGGGAGGCTGCATCAATGGAAACTTCCAAGACCATAAAACAAGTCAAATTCTGTTTAGTTTCATCTGGTCACCAGCACCTCCCCTGAGCAGGAGGGCACCTTTCATATGGGGGCAGAAGGAAGAGTTAAGTCAGCAAGTTCCAACTGGCATCAGTGTAGGGAAAACATATCATACCTTTAGCACTTGGTTCTTCTACAGTGGAGGGATGGGACTGGGTGATCCTTGAAGTTCCTTCCAACCCTATATGTCCTTTTGCTGCTGACTACAAGATAGTGAGCAAATATGAATGCTCCCACCACCTGCTAGGAAAAGGAAAAGCAATTTCCAATCATCATGTGTAATAGGAACCCTGCATTCTGCCACAAAAAGAGGAGGAAGTTCTCAGTGACCTCCCAACATCATCCTAGACCAAGACACTACAGTACTGAGAGAACTCATGCTTTAATAGACACTGAAATCACAAAGAAAGAAGGCCAAATGCCTTAGCAATTTCAATAAAAATATGAAAATCTTTTTACATGGTAAATTTCATAATATAAAAAGTTTAATGCTGTCTGGAAACAGAGTTTTAATTTACAAAGAAAGTCCATATAGGCCAAACATGGCTAACACTGCATACAGGGAGAGCAAGTGCTGAAGGGCTGCTGCTTGGCAGAGTCTTTGCTGACAGTCCTCTCTGAGTCACCATCTTCAATGCTCTTTTGAAGGAGTTCTGCAACTGAGAGGCCAACTTTTCCACACACACTTGCAGCCTTTCTGGACAGCATGGCAATGAACTCAAAACTGCTCAAACCCATGACTACCACCTAGCCTGAAACTACCAGTGTCTCCTAACAGATTCACAGACATTTCTGTGCATCTGGATCTATTCTGCAACTTGGAAGAGATGTTCAGAGAATGAGTTTGACCTAACAAAAGGAAGTATGGCCTAGAGTGATATATGTAAGTGTAGCACCTCTTCAATGCTTTTTTCCTTGTTTAGGTAAGGTATGATTAAAAAGAAGGAAAATCAGCACCAGGCCAGAGCACAGGTTAACCAACAAAATCAAATTAAACTGGATTTTGATCAGACAGATTGTACACTGTTCCCATTTAGCTGGAGCTAAAGACAGTCAATAAAAAATCTGTAATCTCACACAGTAAAATGTACTGGACAAAACCAAACTAAAATGCATTCTATGGCCTTGGGAATGGCTGCATGTGGCAGGTTCAACGTGAAAGTGGATAACACCTAATTGTTATTGCTCACTGTATTAAGCAGTGTTGTCACTTGTACCATGCACAAATACAACAACGACAAATGCATTTAAACTCCACAGAAGGAATTCTAATATCAAATGCAGAACATGTTATTTTCATTTCCTGAATTTCTCCACATAATGGGCAAACCTGATAAAACTCTCTTCCTCACAAAGGGGTTGTTTCTCATTCCGGGGGTGGAGAAGTGAGGCACAAGGTGTGTGAAGTGTCTCCCAGCCATGAGTAAGCATGCACCTTCATGGCTCTCATCAAGCCAATGGAAGTGCCCTGTGCCAAGTCAATGGAAACACATTTCCCAAAGGACTTGTTCTAGTGACACTCACCTTCCATATTTATACAACACCAATTTCCCAAATACTGAATTTTCTCTACATCTGAACCCTTCCCTGTTTCTAATGCTCCCCCCTCCTTAAAAAAACAACAACAGAAGAACCACCCCCCACCCCATTTAGCTCTTTCTGAAAACTTCAGGCCAGTATGAAACCTACTGGCAGCATGAAAATGGGTTGTACCAAAATGGCAATACAGAATTTTACAGGTTAAAAGATCCTTTAGTTAAGGAAGTAAACTACAAGTAAAGAGGCTTATTTCTGGCATGTTATGCAGCACTACAGGGAGTATTTGCTGATGCTATAAACAAAAAGCTGCCCACTTCCATCCTCGATGTTCCTTGGATGTCGTTATGCTGGTTAGAAACAGAGTTGGTCACGTGAAGTCTCTCAGCAGTCTTGTGACCACAGGAAGTTGCATTATCAGCAGTATCACCATCTACATGATGGGCAGACACTGCACTGACTCATTTTGGCCCGCTATCCTAATTTTTCCTGCCAAATGATGAGAAGATGATATCTAGCACCAAAACATCATGGAAAGATGTAATGTACAGACAAATAACTTGCATCGTACGAGTTGAACAGATTCACTCAACTGTTTTGCTACATTGCATAATTTGAGTAGATGAAGAACTACTCTTTCTGTCTTTCTGCACTGAAACTTTTGGGATCATCCATCCCTTGTTAGCTGACTGTAACAAAAGCCCTATATTCTTTGCCTTTAGTGCTTGTGTTGGTAACGTTCTCCCAAATCCAGTGAATTCTAGAATATACTCAAAGCAATCATTTGATATATTCACCATGAGTGAGCTGAGTTTAAGTATTTTTATATCCTGGTATCAGAATTGAATCCTCTGTCCTGCTATCATGCTTTTCCTCCAAGATCCCTAAGAAAATCACTAATGATCAGATCCATATGTTCAAGAAGAGCATCCAGACATGCTAAGTGCAATGATGCCCCTAACAGGTTTACCGAGCTGGCTGCACTCACCGTTCAGGTAGTTGCAAGACTAGAAGTTGACTTAAGATCCAGCTAAATCTCAGGGCCTAATTAATTAAGCCTCACAACACCTCTGTGAGGTAGGTAGGTAAGTCTTACTATCCCCATTTAGATAGAAAGGGAAGACGAGGCACGAAGAGGTGAAGTGAGTAGCCTTCAGTCACTCAGCGAAGTTTGGGAGTGCACAATAGAAACCAAATGCCTTGATGATCCAGTGCTCCGACTTCTTAGCACATGGCCTGTGGAACTCTTTGCTGGAATCTAAGTGTGCAGTGTGGCTGAGTTAATGCCACCACATGCCCACAGTTTTCAGTGCATGTAAATTACCATTTTGATTCTCATTATACCACTGCATTCAACAGCCTCTTCAAAGGAATAACGTCCAAGTTGATCCGTAACACCTGAACACCATCTAGCCTAGGAAAGCTGAGTTTACACATCACCTCTAGGGTGCTCCTGGTTCTCTCCATGGACTGGAGAGCATACAGGTTCTGCACATAGCCACTCTGCTTGCCAACTCATGGACGAGCTCTGACTACACTGACATCTGCTCAGACTGGTAGACTTGCTCCAAAAGAAACTTGCTTCCACAGCAGGGGAAAGGTTTGCAGACCTGACCTTGGTGAGCTATGGGGAATGATTCAGCAGGATCAGTGATGGGTTTACTTGGTCAGGTGACTTCTAAATCACACTCACTGATGTCACATTCCTGCCTATTGTGGAACTGTAAGATAATGTTCTGAGCTTCAGTGTCTGTAACCCTTTTCTGTACACACTTAACATACAGAAGATGTTGTGCTGCCCAAATACTTGCCAAGATGAAAATGTCAAATGCTGTGTGCCAGAAAAATCAGAGCAGTGAATAAAACCAGAACTTGTCTCTCTGTCACACACTCACCACCTCACACCGAGGCTCACTTTGCTCATCATGTCCCAAACATGTTTTATGAGCAGACCAACGAGCAAAATATCACCTGAAAGGCTTCCCCAGAAAAGAGCTACCCAAGATGCAGGTTTTAGCATGGGGCGACTCTGTCCTCTTGTCTTTCTTTCACCAGCCTCTAAATGATGCAAGAGAACTGCCAGTATCATGCTGCTACAGAGCTCCACTGCTAGCCATTTCTTGTGTTCAGCTAACTCAGCAGAGGTATCAAGAGGTGTGTTAGCTTGGTCTCTCTGTCAGCCTTGGAGTAAATGGCTTGTACTTCTCCAGGCAGAACCTGTGCATACTTTGTGGTATACATGAAAGTTCTGCCTCTCTCTCTTCCCTTTCCAATCCCTGATATGTATAATTTCTGTATAAAAAGCCAGCCGTAAAACCTCCTGTTAGGATAAGAAATACAAGTAGTTAGCTTAACAGCTAGTGTTTTATCAACAGACAACCAGATTCATTGGACCTGTTGCTGCAAAGACTCAACACTGTATAGAACCTGTTACCAAGTGAGTCTGGCCAAGGTCCTGCTAAGGGAAACTCCAAGCCATCTGTGTAAGGCCCATGTTCCTACGCAGTGACAGACAGGGCCAGTCTGTCACCGTCCTGTGCATTGCCAACCATGGGTGCGACCACAGCTTCTTAGGTAATGGTTCTGTACTGATAAAGGCAGGTGGGCAGAAGCAAATACTTTAACAAGATGGTAAGTCATCAGCTGGTACTCAAGACATTTCAACATTTGGAGGAAGGAAAAAACCTTCCTGGTGATAAAAACTTATAACCGTTCCCAGAGGGCAGCCGCAGAGGGCGTGAGGCTGCCGGGGTGCTGCTGGCAGCTGGAGACTGAGTTGATGTCACTGCACTTGTAGTTTCAGGGCGCCTGTGTCCATTTGTAGGGTTCTTCTGTGGAGAAGCAAGGTGTTGATCAATAGACAAGTCCTTTAGCTCCAGCTTATCTGCACTTTCTTCCTTGTTGTGCCGTGGAGATAAATTGAGCAAGCTGAGGACATCTTTCTTAGAAGTCATTGTTCCAGGAGCTCCTCGGAGAATCTTTATTGGGCCAGTGGAGTGATGGGGAGTGCTCTGCCAGAACATCTTCAAGTTGTGAATTGCTTGCACTTTTTCATCAATGGCAGCCATTTTTAATTTGTCTATGTCTGGGGCATCAGCTGGACTTGAGCGAGCAGAACCAGCCGAGGAGTAAGAAAGAGCAGGAGATGGAGTGCTGCCACCAGGAGACTGATGTCCTGAGCTTGGAGAGATATTTCTGGGTGATTTAGAAATATGAGCACTGTAGGGAGAGCTGGGGTACTTGAGTTTAAAGTGAGGCTGCTCAGTTAAGGACCCATGGGAATCACAACTTGGAGATGGCTGTCCACTGTACTGGCCAGTGCCTTCTTTGTTTGACATCTCTGATGTAGTAGGGCTGTTGTAGCCAGAACTCACTTTCTGAAGGGATGAACTCCTTGTTGGAGGCTTTGGTTTCATTGACAGAGGTGAAGACTGATTCTTCTGAGTGGAGCTGATGGGCCGGCTGAACGCGCTGGTCTCTGAAGATCTGAAGGCAGACACACCTGCAGGAGTGGAAGCTCCATCATCTGAACTGTTGCTCTTGCTTATTTGGCTACTGCTTCTCTGAAGACGTTCAACAGCAATGAGGTGACTCTGAGTTTCCTCCAGAATTTTTTGGGCCAACTCCTGCGGGTCAAGCTTTGGATTACTGTCTTCCTGGGATTTGACAGTGCTGTCAGTCTCAGTGCTCGACTGGTCAGACTCCCCAGTATCAGAACTTGCAAGTTTCCCAACTTTTTGGAAAGGTGAGTTTGGACTGGGAATAAGAGTCATTTTCACAGGAGAATTTGGGGTACTTATGCTCCCTTTGGAATTGACAGACTCTTTAGTGCCTCCAGTATGATCAGTTTGGGGCTGTTTGTGATCAGGAGAAAATCCTGGCTTTATGTTTTCTTGGTAACTGGCCAAAGGTTCGTTGCTGATTATAGAAAAACCTTCATACTCTTCCTCATCTTTGCTGGCTACAGTGCTAGTTTGTGGTGATAACTGGCTCTGTACTGCAGACCTATGTGGATACATGTTCTTGGGCCTCTCATAGTCCTGGCGTCCTCTGTGTCCCACACCATCTGGCATGCTCTCTGGCTTGGAAACAAAACTCATGGAAGAAGCAATGGAGCTCAGGCTATAGACAGAAATGGCATCTGATGCAATGCTGTCTGGACAAGTAGGAGAGAATGGAGGGTTTTGATACTGGGGTAGAGGGTTGGAAATAGACTGAGCAGAAGCCAGTGACTCTAGTGATGAGGAACTGTCCAGGCTCAGGCGCTTAGGCAGCTCTGTAGAATCTAAAAAAGAGAAAAATAGGTACAAACATGCCCCTAAATACACATTAAAATCAAACAAAACCAGGTAATTATAGAATCATAGAATGGTTTACATTGGAAAGGACCTTGAAGGTCATCTAGTTCCAACTCCCCTACCACAGGCAGGGATGCAGCCCACTAGAGCAGGTTGCCCAGGGCCCATCCAAACTGGCCTGGAACACTGCCAGGGATGGAGCATCCACAGCCTCTTTGGGTAACCTGTTCCAGTAATTTTCTATCAGAATGAAGAGGAAAGGCTGCAAAGCATGCACTCAGACTCTGTGCTACTTCAAAAAAAACCCAACTACTACTCTAGGTGAGGAAACAAATGCACATAGCCTAGGAAATGCACAAGCAGGAAGCTCAGTCCAGGTATCCTAGATGAAATCTGTCAATTCATTATCATTTTATATCTCAAAAGTAAGAGTGAGTTCTACATCCTCCAGTGGCTGGATTCCATTCCCAGCTTTGGCCTCAGCCAAACACAAAGACTTCTGTGTTTGTTGCCCACATACAAAAAAACCCTCTACAACAAACATTTGCTGCAGCTGTTGTATGTTGCATGGTCTGTATGGCACGTGTGTGATGATGTATGTATGACCTCTGCAAAAGGTAAAAGTGTGGTATTTCAATAGAAGCCATCCTGATCAAATCATCAGATGATATAGGAGCAAAAACTACTGTAAGGAGCTTTACCAAAAAGTGCCAGTAAGGATTGTAGAGCAAAGTGCATGGTCCTCCTGCTAGCTTGTTTCCCAGTTTTCAGAACCACCTCCTCTTGGCCAACTTCACAAAGGTCAAAACCTGTAGTAGAATATGGAGCAGAAAATCACACCTTACAGAAAGGTCCAATGTCTTAAACAAGTGTGCTCTCATTTGTTTTGGTTCATGAGATAAAAATGCACCTTACCACTGGCCAACAACCAAGCAAAAGAGTTCTGAGCATAGGAACTGTCAGAGAGGTACTGAGCAGTCAGGGATCACATCAAGCAGCAACTAGACAAGCAAATCTAAAGTTGTGAGCCTCATCACTACTTCAAGCCACCATATGAGACACTAGCAATAGTTTTAGAAAGACAATGGAAAGAATTGTTTTCCTACCTAGAGCTGCCAGAAACTCATGACAGCCAGGTAGCCTCCAGAGTTGGACACTGATGGAAACTTGGATTGGTGCAGAGGAGAAATCTTGTTCCTTCTCGCCTGCTTGAAGTTGAACCAAGACTTGATGAAGCTGAAGAAAAACAACACAAACATTAGTCATTCCTTACAAACCACATCATTGCTTTTCTGAGAGTCACGGCTATGGAAATGGATAGCAAACATCCCCTTCCCTGTACACCCACATCTTTAGCTGCTGCTCCTGAACAGGACAGTGAGATGGGAAGCTTTGGACAGAGGGACAGTCCAGGGGTAGCAACAATGGACAAACTGGACCAGCAGCAAAGGCAGGGACAGAACAGGGGTGAGGGTTGGGGAGTGGCCAGTGGAAACTGAGCAAGAAGGAAGCGCAGCAGGAAAATCTGTGAAGTGAAAGAAAAGGAAAGAGATACTTTGGGGCTGCTCACAGAAATATTCTAAAGCCCATTCCAAGACTGAGCCATACTCCTTATGCAAATCCCAAGAAACTCATTCTCAGCATTTAATTGGGCAGAACAAGCCATATGAAACCATGGAAGACTTTCCTAATACCTCCATGGCCTCCAGGAAAGAAGTTTCTCAACTGTGCCCAAGGGAGAAGAGCCATGAAAAAAAATGTGTTTATGAAGATCTGACACTAATTAAGGAGCCAGGATCCCACATAATTCAAAAACACAGCCAGGGCAGGAAGGATGGAAAGTCTCATTAATCAGGGACCAGCTAACTTCAGGGCCACCCCTCTTACAACCCCCAAAACCTTACAGTCTCTTATCCACAGTAGCATTGTGGAGCAAATTCTAGGCCTGAAAGTGGGTTGCAGACACTCTGCAGCACAGGGAACAGATCTGCAGTGACCAGAGTGTTCCACCCTGCACAGCAGTGTCATTCCCCAGAGCATGTAATACTCACCATTCCCACCATATTTTTAACAGCCTTCGGGCAGCAGATAACAAGAAAGGAAAAGAGAGAAGAAAGAACACAGGTTATTCTGTGCTACAAAGTGCCTGTGATGGGGTGCCCTGCAGTGACACATCCACATGCAAACCAGCATCTTGACTGCGAGGTGCTCTCTCTGGCCAAAGAAAGGAGCAATGGAAACAGCTTGAGCTGCGAATCAGGAGTCCAACAGCGTGGGAACAGGCAGTTGGAATCTGGGAGTGCCCAGCTCACGACAATCAACTCAGACACTTAGCAGGCAGCTACTCAGGCCAACTCACATTCTGGCAGAAGGCTGAGCACAAAGCAAGCCTTTCTCTTGTTTTCCCTGGGGTACATTACTGGCACTCAAGGCAGTCAGCACTCCCTAGCTTTTCCTTCCACATGCAGTAGTACTGAAGTTCTCTCTTTTGTAGTTCCTACCTTCTGTTTTGCACTAAAAATAAGTGTGTTCATGCCTTATCAAAAGATTAGGCCCCCTGCCTTGCTGCTTCACTTATGCCAAGATCTATCTGAATGTTGTCTTCTCCTCACATCCCTTCAACTCCAGACCTCCCTCTGCTGGCAAAGAGGAAAAAAGAATCCTGCTACTCAACCACACAAGTCTCAGGCACTGACAAAAGAGCCAAGGCAAGAAAGCAGAATGCCTTAAAGCCAGTAGAAATACCTCATGCACTGCTGCAGATGGTAACAAAAACTCCTCTCCTTGAAGCAGACTCAGTCGGATGGGCTGACAAAGCAGGTGTTTAGTGGCTAACAGCAAAGATGGGGCTCTCAATTTGCATTTTACACAGGACAGAAGGAAGGGGAGCCCTCTGAAGCTAAACACAGATAATCCCAGCTACCCACCACAGTATTTCCCTAGAACACTTTAGAACAAGGAAAGGGGAAAAGAAAGTGAGCTATAAGCCCATTTGCTATGTGCAGTGTGTTCATTTACTAAAGCATGCAAATGATCAAGACAAACCTCATGAAAGAAGAAATCAGGACAGTAAGAAATAAGTAGTGGAAAGCCAGCCAGGCTGGTGGCACAGAGAAACATTAGGTTAGGCTAGGCATGCTAGAAAGACTGGGGAGAGGGAGGATTGTGAAGGACATTGGGGTAAGCAGGGAGGAGCCCCACAGGTGGCACTGTCTGTCTCTTGAACACCATGAATCCTTTCAGCAGAGCTATGAGCATGCACACCAGGAGAAGCAGAGGCTCAGTAAGGTTTCTGATAGACCTTGCATTGTCCAAAGTCAGCTGTATCTTGGTTCTTTGGTAATTACAGTGGACACTAGAAATGATGGCCAAATAGCAATTAATGGTTCTGCCACTCACTTGCTGTGTTTCGTTTCCCCCTCACTGCAGTAGGCATCATGTTCTCATTTCTGTCACTGAATGAGAAGACCCAAGGCCATGCAGCTCAGTAACATACAAGCATTTTTCTCTTCTGGACACACACTTTCATTCACACAAAGGTAAGTTTAGAATTTCAACCCTGAAGTCTCATAGCAAGCTCTGGGTTGTTTAACCAAGGCACAAACCATTCTGTGCATTTCTGAATTTACTGACCTGGGAAGAACCATTTGGAAACTGGTACTGAGGAAAACCTCCCAACTCACCCTGTTGATAAGCTGTTCTCCTGTTTCTGAAGCTGTGATAAGTTTACAAAGTGCCTGAAGTGCAGGGTTTGGCAAACCTGAAAAACATCAGCAGAAGCAGGGTTTGTTCAGTATGTGTTTCTTGACTGCTACAAGTGCAACAACCTGAACAGAACACAAACTTAGCTAATTCCCAAAACCCCTCCCCCATATCACCGAACAGTTCTGGGAGCAGCAGCAATTTCCAGAAAGCAAAAGGTTTTCCCACTTTACATCTGATTATACTTTTCTGACTGAGAGCTGGGAGAAAGGAACAGTCACATGATGCTTCTCAGACACTGGAACCAGCAGGAAATGATTCCCATCTACAACAAAATGTTCAGTAGCCATTTACTTCTAGAGCGTCTATGCTGTTAAATACTTTTATTTCGTTGATGTAAAACATCACCTCTTTTCAGGCTTGCTTCAAAGCAAGGCAGGGAAAGGCTGATGCCTGCTTCTTACCCAGGAGGGACTGTATGGTGGTGCTGCACTGCTGCAGCCGGTCCCCAGGGTCAGCGGTTGGGAAGAATACTGCTGCCGGGAGGCCGCTGGCCGGAGGGTCCAACCGAAATCCTACGGCAGTGAGCAGCGCCTGCCAGCCCGGAATGCCACCAACTTTATTCTCCACGCTTTGCTGGGAGGTGTACATGGAGTTGTGCTGCCCATTCTGGATTCGCTGCAGTGATTTCTCCACCTTTGGGGGAAACACAGCATTAGCTCATTGTGCAAGAGATTTTTACTAAGCACCAATTCTTACACAGTGAAGGGGCAGGAAGAACAGGTTGGGAGACAGCAAACCCAATGCTGAAGATGGCTTGTCTTACACAGAAGGATGTTAGCAGAGCCTTCAGTAACTCAGCACTCAGAGCTGTAAAATCTGTGATGAGTATCAGTATTCTCTGGGATGCTGGGGAAAGTCATGCCACAGGAAACTAAGGACCAGTTTGATTGTGATAGTTTCCTATAAGCCTAGCAGCTGCATTTCTCCCCAGAAGGTGACTCTCATGTACACTGCTTATTACCAGACAAGAGTCTGCAGCTATATGGTTAAACTGTAAAGAGAGATGTGTGTTCACAAAACCCAGCAACCGGGATGACTAGCAATATCCACTGGTTTCCATCATCCTACAGATACTCCACATTCCTGTAGGACCACAGAAGACATATTGGAAAGAAAAATATTTAAAGTCATGAGAGATTATTCTAGCCATCTGGCAGTTTGGCTTCAGTCCTGCTGCTCTCCACAACAGGCTACTGGCACACTGGGGACAAAACTGCCTCTTATCTTCCAAGTATGCGAAAAGACAGCAGTCACTGTGCTCTGCATCTCCATGACTGCAATGTTTATAGCTATTTTCTTGTACAAACAATTAACCCCAATGATTATCTCATTTTTAAAGCAGAGACCCAGTTCAACAGCTAATGCAAACCAGATGGGTCTGGGGAGGGTTTTGTCACACTACAACGTCAGACACTGTTTACTTTGCCTCTTCTTGCTCTGGACACCTCATCAGGTGTCCCAGTCTTTTCACACTGACCCAGAGTTTTCACCAAAGACTACCTTCTGGTAAGGGAAAAGGGTTAAAAGTATATATTCAAGTGGGAGTGGCTACACATCAAGGCGTTTCACTTCCCATTCAACATTTAGAGATGCACCATGGCTGCAGTGCTCCTCCCTGTGCTTGATGGCTGTGGTAGCATGAGCTTTCTCTTACCAGATGGAGCAGGACACGCAGAGCATCTCGTGCCCTTTCAGGGTGCTGCAGAATCTCAGTCAGGGCCTGTCCTACTAGTGAAGAAGGGCTGTTCAGCTTCATATCACTCCCAATAAGCATGAAGCCTGCAGGATTCAGAATAAAAAACACTTAAATCTCTTTTTGTTACAGAAAACGTTCAGACCAGAAGCAGATAACCTCTGCCTTCATGAAGTAATGGAATGAAGGTTTACTGTGCCCTTCAGAGTGATATTCTTTTTTCAGAGCAGCTGCCCACTTCTTGCCCAGCCCCATAGACTAAATTGCCAGAAAGCTTCTACATGCTTCTTACTGTCCTTCTCTATTAAAATCAATAGTGTTTTCCTGTTCAAGCAAGTGGAAAAACACTGTACTGCAGCTAAACTTGTCCTAGCATGCTCCATGTCCCCTTCACAGCAGTGGAAATCAATAGATGCTAAACAGTTCTCACAGACACACAACTCAGAAAACTCAGAACTCTCCCTGTCTTGGCTTATGCTGATTCTCCAAATGTCAGCACAAGGAGCTCTGCCTACTCCTTCCCATCCATGGCAGTGAGGTATGCAGCTGCCTGACCTAGCTCTGGTGCTCTACCCCAGACTCACCATCAAGAGTCATAGGTGAAAGTCAGGGATTGTGTGTAATGAACTTGCTTACATACCACAGAGGGGGCAGGACTAAGCCTAGTAGCTGGAAGCCTCTTCCTGGTGCTGATGCCAAGCATCCATGTCCACTGATCTAAAAACATGGTGCTGCTGCCTGTGTGGAAGACTCCATTTGGGGATTGCCTGCAGCTTTCAAAAACCAGGGTTTGTGCCAGGAAAAAACCTGCAGATTATTTGTATATATCCCTGAAACAACACTGTTGAATTCCAAGATTTTGTCTTTCTGAATCTCAGGTCACTCATCTAATTGAGGGAACAAGCACCAGCACTCCACACTGCTGAGAAATTTCCAGTGAAAGCAAGGGAAACCTTTCTCCTGAAAGGACTAGAGGAGTAAGACCTGCAAGGTTTATGTCACAGAAATCAGCTACTGGTTGCTAGTGCAACTTCCAAAAGCACTACTCTTGCCTCCCTGTCAGAGTGTCACTAGGTTCTGCAAATTTCCTCCAGCTAACTTCATCTCAAGCACAAAGGACACATGACTCTGTAGGTTTCAAAAACAGGGAATGAACTACCTTATGGCACATTATTTCTTTCCAGTCATAAAACCACTGGCAGTGAAACAGTTACTTCACAATTGCTTTAAATGATATCCAATTCATAACCCACTTAGTACACACAGAGAAATCATAGAATGGCCAGATTGGAAGGGACCCTAAAGATCATCTAGTTCCAACCTCCCCGCACTGAGCAGGGATGCTAATCACTAGACCAGGTCACCCCTGGACTCGCTCCAACAGCTCCACATCTTTTTTATGCTGAATTACTGATGTTTTCCATGACACTGACATTCAGCCACACTCAGTGGAAGCAGGGTCTGAAACATGGGGGCTGAGCAGCAGGCACATGCTACTTGCACAACCTGCTAGCACTGTTCCTTGCTTTACTCAAACACTGTGGATCAAAGGCACCTTGCAGAAACCCCATCTTGCCAAAAAGCAGATCCTTCCTACCTGCCCAGTTGGATGGATGGGAGAACTGCTTGCTGCTCTGTACAGTTTTCATTGCTTCTCCAAGGGCTGCACTGGCTTTCATCCCATTTAAGAGGGAGGAATAGAAGGCATGAACAAACATCTTGGAAGCAGCCACAGGAACAGGCCAGAGGGACACCAGGACACACTGAGCCCCAGCAGCCAGGAATGCTCTTGTCAAGCCAATGACTCCATCAGCAGTCACTTTGCTGTTGGATTCCTGGTAAGAGCCAAGAACCACTAATTTGACAGGAAGCCGCAGGTCCAGGACATCAGCTGCTGTAAGCAGAAACTCCTGAAGAGGAGGGCAGTCTGAGATGCTCTCCACATCACTGGCATCATCCTGCATCCGAAGGGATTCTGGGATTGTGTAGGGGTTCCCAAAAGAACTCTTGCTGCTGGCTGGATTGCTGTCAGTGTTGGGTGTCAGGACCAAAGCAGCCAGCTTCCAGGAGACATGTGTTGCAAAATGGACACATTCTGCCTGAGTGAGGGCACTCATGACCCTCTCTTTTGTTGCTGCACTGCCAACTAAGGGCTGGCAACCAAGTAACTCAGATACCATATATGCTTCCTCTTCTGCAGAGGGCATAGGTCCCCAGAGCCACCTGTCCATAACTGCTGAAGGGAGCTTGGGATTTCCTATGACAGCTGCCATTGAGGTAGAACTGGAATAACCAGGAGTATTCTTCCTTGCATGGGACTACAGAGAGAAAGAGAAAATGGGGTTCAAAGACCTGTTTGTCGTGGTGCAGGTAACAAAATATCCTATGTCTTTGGCTCTAAACAAAAGTCTAGTTGTCATCATTACAATAAAACTTTACATTTTTTTTAGTTTCTTTCTTTTAGGTGTTGCAAAGAACATCTCCACTTGCAACCAGTCAGGATTTCTATCCCTGTATCTTGGGTGAATAGACAGATAAGAATAGAAAGCAACAGACTGAGCCCAGGTCCCTTTGAGGGCTGTAGCAGAGCTAAGAGCATTAAGAGGATTCCAGCTTGTCACCTTATGGACAGATTTACTTGTAATCACTCACTAACTGATTTCTTGCACCTGTATGCCAAGGATCAGTATCAGCACTGCCAGAGGCATGGGGCTGTGCTGCATGCAACCAATTCTTGGGGCCTCGTATGGAAGAGAGAAGCAGCAATGCTGAGAAGGTTCAGATCTTCTTGCTGTTCCAGTGACTGTGTTTAACCCAGTGCAATACCAGACACACAGCAGACACTGCTCAGCAAGAGATGTGACTTAGGGCATTCTCTCTGAAGTCCTGGGCCTTAGAAATGATGCCAAACACCAACATGAAGATACTTCTGCAGGATTTGCCTGTGATATTGGCTTTGCCTTCAGTGTCATGAGACATTAGTGGCCTTCTCCCCACAGAAAGCTAAAATGTAGGTGAACAAACAAGAAATGTGAGAGGACAGTCAGCTTGCCAAGGAAGCTCAGTATAGATCACAAACAGCTACATTTCTGCAATCTGCCATGTAGGTCCACACCCCAAGACATGCTATCCTTTAGATGAGGACATCCAAATGATCCATTTCCCTTGTCCCTCCTGGTATGCCTGGGGCTCTGATTTTGTGCTGCAGGAACTACATCAGATTCCACTTCACCACCGTGGTGCTCACCATGCTCATCAGAACAAGGTAGTATCTTTGTGGTTTCTATTGTTGTTCCTGGCACAGCAGGACAGAGCTGCTGGTTTTCTAGCATGTATGGGAACCTGAACCCCAGAGGGAGGAGGGGTTCAGTGAGGCAGAGCTTTTATAAGGCAATGTCTGACCTTGGAGCTGGGATTCAGTGACTGGATGGATGGCACTGCGATGAGGCTGAAGCGCTCATAGAGGTACTCATTGGAGGAACTGCCCTTCAGGAGAGCAAAGGGAATGAGGTACAGTTCTCCCTCCAGAACCAGGATCAGCTGCCGGTGACGGCCAACAGGCCCACTGGAATGCATCAAACCCTGAAAAGGAAAGAGAGAACTGAATCACTCCAGTCATCCCTCCACCAGTGCCCCAGCCTGCACCTCACCAGCACCCTGCTCTAATCTGACCCCACATCAGGTTTGGACACATCCACATCAGAATTATGTTTCTGCAGACACAGATGCAGTGACAGGTGAACACACACTGGCACTGGGAGAGAAGAACCTCCTTTCTTTCTTCCTGTCTGTCTTTCTTTCCCTGCCAACAGGGAAATATTTAACAGAAACACAGAATTTTGAAACAAGACAGGTGCAGAAGTCATGTCAGAAAATCCTGAAGTGCAGACATGTCAGATAATCAATGCAATAGAAAAGAAGGGGATATTGTGCATTTTTGAGGGTGAATATTACTACCTGTGTGAAGTTTTATATATAGAGCTTAGACAAATCCATCCTGGACCTAACATACAATTTTCCTCTCCACGTTTCTCAGTGTCTTTCTGGAGCAGACTTCTAGTCTGCACTGTGATGCACTGTCAGCTGATGGTTAATTTGAGATACACTGACCTATCTCACTAGCAATCAAAGAATAACAGCAATGTGCAGTCAGTCTCAAGCCTTAGTTCTCAGGCAGCAGCAAAGATGAATGAACATTACTAAAGAAACAGAAAAACCAGTTGGGCAGTTTCCTCCAAAGGGAGTCAGAAACACTAAAGAAGAGGTCAGCTAGGAGGGAGGATGTCAAACTCTGGAAAGCTGAAGAAAGACAGCGAGGTGCTTTTAAAGGTTTCTTGCCATTTGAAGTAGGAACAAAACTGCTGAAGGACTAGAACATATCCATTTAAAAGGAGGTAAAAAATAGTCGCTGACCTCTTGCTGTTTCTCCTGCCCTCCTTACAGCAGATTCAGGTCCCATCCTGCAAACCAGCCCTGCTCCATCCTGAGATGCTGTTTACAGCCCCAACAGCCCTGTGGAAGGGTGAACCAGCACTGGCTGCTTGGGTGAACCAGCACGTGTGTGCTGCAGCTGAATTCATCAGCCTCCATTCAGCCGTGCCCTGACAAGCAGCAGCTTCCCACCAGGGCAGTTGTTGCTTTCCAGAAATGGTTTTTGGGGTTGGTTTGTTTGTTTTTTTAATACATATTCCATTTTACTTACTGCTCCGGGAGCTTTAGCTGTCAGCAAGACAATCAGAGAGCATCTGAGCCATAGTGACAGATGCCTAGCAGAATTTTTAATTTCTATGTAAAAGCCCTAGAGTTTAATATTTTTTCCCCTATGATGGCTCTGTGTGCATTACTGAAACAGAAACAAAACTGATCATTTGCATTTCATATGTCTCCAAGAATTCATTTTAGGGTGAGTTCCAACAAAAAAAGAATCTCTTCAGTGAGAAAAAGGAGAAGAGCATGAACTGTCAAGCACAGGAATGTGTGGTTTACTTCACAGCAAGGATACTGGCTGTTGTGAAGGCAGCAGAGTCTCTGGTCTATCACTTGCAGGCCAGCTGACAGCTACCAGCTCACTAGCTTGACTGGTCCCTCACTTGCAGCTAGTGTCACTATAATTGGAAGTTTCTGTTATAATGAGACTGCCAAACCACACACAAGAGCTGAACTGCATCTTCTTAGAAAACGGCTAGTGAGGACCCTGTGTCTGCTCTCTGAAAGCCCTGTCAAGCTTTACAAGACCTTACTGGAGCCAACCTTGTGTCTCAAGACCCAAAGCTGTCAAGCAGTGCCCAACCACAGTGCATCCTCACTGGGAAGGAGAGGCTCCTGGAGTGCCCCATGAGGATTTCCTCCTGGCCTGTCTTTCCTATTTACACCAGGTGTAGGCAGCCAGCAAGCTCCCAAGAGCAGCTTTCTCAAGAATGCTGTAGAAGATGACAGAGCAAACCCCTAAGCAGGGGCTGACCTCCTCACCCTGCACAGGATGCACATGCCACCTCTAAAGCACAGGTCCTGCTCTAGAGCAACACCCCTTGTTTCCACCTCCCACCACACCCAATCTCCCATCTAGGAAGACCAGCTGGAAACCCCTACACCTCAGACACAATCCCCAAGCTGCCCGCTCTTGCTTTTCCACAGTGACAGGGATTTTGGAGGTGAATCTACAACTTTCCACTCCAAAGGCTTACTCCTTCCATAGGTCCTATCAGCAAGTCGTAGAGCGCACGGAGTGGGGGTTTGGTGAAGGAAGTTTGCCTCCTTGGAAGAGATGATGTTCCATCTTTTACAGGAGACATAGTACTGCTGAACAGACTGGTCATGCTCTGACAGCTCCTGTGGGCACAAGGCAAGAGAAGTTAGTTACAGAAATCTGAAGCCCACTAAAGGTTGCCCTGACTTGATAACACTGATGATGAGCCAGTCCCTGCCCATCCAGAGGACTCTTTTCTGTAAGGTGCTTCATGGCAGGGCTTTATTCTCCCATTCAGTTTCACACCACAGTGAACAATGACAGCAATGGCAGGGTGAACCAGCTGCAGACAGCATATTACATTGCTATGGAGTGTTTCTACAAACTCAAGTGTCTGAAGTGCTGCTCACAGCTTTTACTGCAGAGGTATGCACAGTGGTTGTGTGCAAGCAAACATTAGACCTGTTAACAATTGACTACAATTGACTTGACACCAGCTAATCTAGTGTGGTACCAAAAGGAAATGTGACAACAGGCAAACAACAAGGCATGAAGATTACACCTGCACTTACTGCAGCTCCTCTGAGTGGGCTCTACAAAGTAGACAGATGCAAGAGCTGATCTCAACCCCATTTCTGACACCACTCTGAGGAGACTGAGACAGCATGGCTATAAAATGTTATTGTCCTGTTGAAGAAATGATGTTGCCTCATTCAAGTCTCACTAACCGAGCAGCTGTGCTCCCCAGAAAGACTAACCTTGGCTTGGTGCCATGAATGCACATTTTATGTGAAAAAGATAACTTTCCAGAAAGTTTTAACAGCTGAGTCTTGAAGAAGAGGCAGAGAGGGAAACAAGCCACTGAACAGCAATGTTAGTGCAAAGTCTGAAGTATAATCAGAGTGAGCACTGGGGCTGCCCAGCAATGAACACAACAATCTCAAGCACAGAAGGCCTCTGCCTTCCTGTGCTGCAGCAGCTGACAGAGCCAGGCACATTTTGCAGCCCTCAGCTGTTCCCACACTTTATGGAGCACTGATTTAACAATAGCATCAGGAAAAAAAAGCTGCACTTTCCCAATCCCATGTATTCCTAGTGCCCCAAACCCTGTGCCTCAAAGCACATCCCTCTAGTATATCCCACCTGATACACCAGTCTAGAAGGGCAGGGACATCCCAGTGCTTAGGCAGGAAGCAGGGAGCTCTAGTCCCAGCACAGCAGCAGCTCGGTGCCAGCAGGCGGCACTCGCCAGCCTCACCTTCTCTACTAACGCTTTTAACACACTAATATACTGCAGGGAACAGGGGCTTGATTACTCTAATCAGCAGAGCCTCCTTCGTCTTGCTTTCACAGTCAAGCAGCTCTAGATTTATTCCTTCACCACTCACATTGCTTTTTATTAGAACAAAACCAAGGGAGCGTCATAAATCTTTCACATCTCTTGCCTGTGTGTTTGTGTACACAAAGGAGAGTGAGAAAATCCATGGGAGGAGGATGGATCTTTTGCAGCAGGCAGAGCAGACCTGAAGCCCTGGCCAGCCACTGCCTTTCCTCCCAGCCCAGTGCAAACAAATGGCTCTCCAGGTACGCTGTCAGGCACCTCCAGTGATTTCAGCGTGACAAGAGGGAGACTGTTGAATCTGCTGGCCCAACACCCCTTCTACAGAGTGCTGGCTTCTGGGATCACTGATCATTCTTACCATGCTCTTGCAATGTAGAGGAGTCCCCTGATTCTGGAACAGTAAAATCCTTCATTTGGAAGCCTCTGCACAGACTCTGCAGTGCTGCTGATTTATAACCCTTTGTAGAAGGCAGCCTGACCTGCAGCAAGCAGAGGAAACAGCACACCGGGGGCGTGGGGACCGCCTGCACGCAGCAGCCTCAGCTCTGCTTCCGCCCTTTGTCTTGGGGACACGAGAACAAAGCAAAGACCCCACGGCAGCCTCAGCAGCAGGGAGTGAGAGCCTCAGCCATGCAAGCTGTGAGCGCAGACTGATTTGGTCTGCACCAGCCTCACAGGGCCTGACTCTGCTCCCCAAGGATGAAGGTGGCTGGGCCTGGGCAGGAGGGACGGTTTGTACAAGAGTCAGCAAAGAACTGCTCTTCCTTGGGCTCTCAGGAGGCTTCTGGACAGGTCTAACACTGCTCACCACCAAGTACACCCTTTTGGGAGGGCTACAAGGCAGACATGGCTGCAGTGGTCTGACAGCCTAAGGCTGATGTACATCACCCCTTCACTCTGCAAGACCTCCTCAAAAAGACCCCTCCTAGAGATGCAGGGCCACATTCAGGGCCTTGACACACTGACAGGATCAAGCTGTGGGGAGCTCCAGAGAACATTCAGATATGAGCCTCCTAAGGACTGTTTTCAAGGATCCACAATTATCCCCAGAACCCATCAGTGGTTGCACAAAACCCACAGACCACCCAGCACTCTCTGCTTGTGCGGTCTATGCTTGGGCATCTACAGCACTGCACCCTGTTTGGTGGTGAACCAGCCAGATAAAGAGACTCTCCAGCCACTCACTGCTCTCCTATCTGCCTTCTAAAGTCCTTGTTTCATTCTGGGCCAGCCAGCATCCCTGGTACACCCCATCCCTCTGCTCCAGAGACTGTCAGCTGCATGGGTCCTTAGGGCAGGCTGTCAGGACCCTGAGAGCATTCATAGGCCCTGCCCTTGGCTGGCTCTAGTTGTCATCTCCAGGTCTGCCCCGCTCACTTCACTGGGTACTGTGGGATGGGGTCCTGTTGCTGTCCTGTCCTTCCCCATGGGCTCTGCTGCTGCATCTGGCTCCTGGCTCCCCATCTATCCAGAAGCAGGTGGTCCTCACTGTCTGATGACATAAGCACAGTCAACAGGGCCAAGATCAACACAAAGTCAGGGTTCCACACCATGAGAGGTGACATACACTCAGACACCACATGATGGCCACCAGGATAAAACCCTGAGCAAAATGAGATGAAATTGTATCTTGGTGATAGTCACATTTGTACTGCTGCTGAGGCTCCACATGAATTGTAACCACCCTCTGCTAGATCCCTCTGGCTGGATTTCAGAGACTTTACTTTTACTGGGGCTCTGAGCTTGCTCTGGAAATCTCCAACTATTCTTGTAGGACTGGCTATGGACACTGAGCATGCTGACTCTGCTGGAAAAAGCCAAGCCCTTTGCATCATAAGAGGAATTGGGAAATAGCAATGGCCTTGGCAGAAGCGAATTTACATCTCAAGTTACATTGCTCCTCAACCTTGCAATCTGCCTTTCACAAATTGTCACCATGCTACACTATTGTGGCATGATTGCCAGGCTGGTGGAGAGGCCAAAGAAAAGGTGGGGAGCTATATTCATGTACAGGCAGTGATCAAGTCCTTGCTGGAGTAGAAGACGACTAGCAGGGAGGAAATTAGATTTTAATCTGGAAACCCAGCAAAACTCTAAAAGCACTAAGGTGCAGAGAAAAGAAGTTGTGTAAGACAAGAGGAACTGGGACTATCCTGAGGGCTGTATCAGTGGCATCCACCACTTACGACAGCTATTGCCCAGTACTGGGATCACTGCAGTGTCCCTTCAGTGTTTCTTTCTCCTCCAAAGCCTGTTTCTTCTCAGAAGTTCCTTTGGTTAACAACCAAACCTCCACATTTTTGGTTCTCTAATCAGAACTGCTAAAAAATCACACTACTCTCTCCTTAAACGCCAGGTCACCTGATGATAGCAGCCAGAGGGCATCCCTGGCTACCTTCATCCCAAACCAAGCTCTTCCTTTCAGTCACCCACTTCTCCTCAGATGCAGATGGCTCCAAACAGTCGCAGTGTCTCTAGGGACTCATAATCTTCTACCATGGGACCTTAACAGCATGTTCAGTTTCTGTGCGTGAGGGAACATGCACTGGCCACAAGCCATGCAAACTCCCTTGAGGATCTGCAGCATTCAAGCACAAGATGTGAACATGCCTTCAGCCCCCACATGAGGAATGTAGGGCCTGCCTTGGCAGTAGGGAAGCCAAGCTCTTATTCTAAGCTCCAAGCAGACCCTGCTTCTCTTCGTCCCCTGCAGAAGTGAAAGCAAACAGATGCCATACCTTCAATCACAGGTTGCAAGCCACAGTTTTACCACCCTCTAAAGCACTACAGCAGCAACAATCCACTCAGCGTCCACCTGCAGCTACAACAACTCATGCCAGCACTAGCTAGCCACTGCACAGCAGAGGTGAGCTGGTGTCTGGAGCTACAAGATCACAGCTTGTGCTCTAGCTAACCATTCAATTCTGTTGCTTAACCAAAGCCAAAGAGCTCACCGTTCCTTTTTTGGAACTCTAGGCCAGTGCACAGAAACACTGCCTGCTCCCATTTTATTTCTTAATCTACTCTCTACTGTGCGGATTTTATCTGCTTCCTTCCTGAAGCTTCAAGACTCTTGCAAGGATGTCTCCTTGCTGTCTCAAGCTTGGTGTGCTGCATGCCATGAGCCATACCACTCTCTACACAGCTTAATTATAAAGAACCACGTAGCACAGCCAGACACCAGCTGATGCTTTCTCCAGGGCCCCTGGAGGCTCTGTCATCTCCATTTTGATCACCTATGGGGCTGCAGCAGATGTTAAGTACAGGAGGTATTCTAAGGCTTGGGCAGGACCACAGCACCTACCCTGAATTCAGGGCTCAGTGAGCCAGGTGCAGAAGAGATGTGGCAACGTCAGCTCTGCCACTAGAGTCCCTGCTATGTCACCTCAGTGTTCATGGTGACAACACTGAAGACATGGCTGCTTCTACTGCTTCTCTTGATGTTCTTCTGAGGGTGCCCAAGCTGCCCCATCCCTGAGCTTCTCCTAAAAGCTGCAAACTAGTTACCTGACAAGGCACCTGTGGCAAGCTCCTGGATGTGGGTTCAAGGGAACGTACTTGGCTCCTGTGAAGGAGAAAGATACAGATGCTGCACAGTTGGCCTCTGCAGTGCTCCTAAGAATTAGCATTCCTGGGAGTAGAAATGGATCATATTTTTGCCCTGTAATCAGAGGGGCATTCTCCTGTCCTTCTAAGCCCGATGAACTAGCAAAACATCTCAACAGTTCTGGGGATCTGCCTGTTTGATACAACACTATCAAGTGCTCACAGTTCATCATCAATGCAGCATCTTGAACAGACAAGCATGTGGATTCTGGAAAGGAAAATAGGCCAGTTGTTGGTGCCAGCAGGCAGCTCCCAGTTGCATGGGGATGCTGTTACAGCTCACAGGCTCCAGTGGCAGCTCAAAACACTGCAGGCTGATCACATTTTCTTTTCAAGCTGAGAATGGCCTGGGGTATCCTGTGCTTGCAATCCATGCTGGAGCACAGATCTAGCCAGAAACCTGGTGTTACACTATGCAGTCCCTCTCCATGGAGGGAGTGGTAACACTGCAAAAAACCTGTCTTCTGGTTTTGTTTCAGTTGCTTGCCCTAATCAGCACAGTAATGTGAAAGACTGAGACTTGACCAAATTGTAAGTGGCAGAAAATGAGTGTGGACTGTGCAGCTAGCACACAGTCCTGTAGCCCTGGAAATGCAGCACAATCCCAGCTAATTAGTATAACAGTTAAGGTAAAAGAAATAAGAATTTCCATAATAAACAGAGAGCTCCAAGCTCCACACCTCACAGACAGCAGGGACAAAACAGAGTTCCCCTGCATTTGTTCTGACAGTCAGAAGCAGGACTTGGCCAGGAGAAGAGCAAATCTGAAGTGCTGCCCCTTGGGACAGTTACCAGTTAACAGCTGCTGACAAGTCCTTGCTGGCTTTTGGCCTCCAGCTATCAAATTCATCTAGAAACACAATGAAGATGCCACCTCCTACACCTCCCAAACCAAAATACTGAGTTAAGTGAAACAGTCCTTTCTAGGTCTCTGTCTGTGCCTGGGGTCCTCCCTCCCACAAGAAGCACAATGATGCTTTCAGTCCCCGTCCTGCCTTCTTCCTACTGAATATTTCTATTTCCAAAGAAGGCAGTGACAGAATTTTATGCCCTTTCAGGACCTAGCAGGGCTTCTTGCTCCCTCACATCCAACACTTGAGCCTATAGAACAAAACTAGCCCCCAACAAGCCACCTCTCTGTGGAAGACCACCAGGCACCTGAAGCTCCCAGGCTGGACTAGGCCATAATTCTCAAAACCATCAGGAGCAAGATGCAGGGATGGGGATGAGGGAGCAAGAAATTCTCACTGCACCACATGAACACAGAAGAAAATGACTGAAGCAAAATGCCTGTAGGCCCCTCTGTTCAGGAGAGGAGAGTGCTGAACAGCACTGACACACACCCCTTGTTCCTAAGAGAGACACTTAACGTTCCCCATACATCCACACTGTGAAGAATGGATGGCTACCACAGCTGGAAAGGGCAGGATCAGTTGGCTGCTCTGTGCCCCAATAGAGTCCATGAGCAACAGCATCAGTTCCACCCTAAACCTGCCATCACTATCACCAAGACATCTCATTCCGCTTGCTGATGCTCACAGTGCAGTGTGTATTCTCACCTGTTCAAGAGGTTGTTCCTGCTGACCATCCTCAGGAAGCCAGTTGGATCAGTCATTGAGTTCAGCTTGTTATTCATCTCCTCAAACTGTTGGTCCATGATATCCCCAGCTTCGCTCTCAGTCTCGCTGCTGGCACAGGCTCTGCAGGGGGAACAGCAGGGTGAAGGAGTCATTGATGCACAACAGAGCAACAGCATTGTGACAAATGCTCTGCCAGTTTGAGAGAAAATGTTTTTCAGACACAACCTCTGCTGGCAGGAGTAACTTCTGACATTTCCTTTAATGGGAATCACACAACTCATTTTCAAGCAAGACTTGAAACATGCAATTTGGAAAGTGTGACTGAAGCTAACAGAAGGAGAAGTCTCAAGAACAGATTTTATGTAAGAATCCAAAAACCCTAGACTTCACCACAAAGACTGACCATTTCTTAAACACACCATTTATATGTTAGCAGTTTAATGATTATGATCATTTGGGTAGCTGTGCTTATGTGCTTGTAGCTTCTCAGGGCTTTAATATGGACAAAGCTACTCCTCTGTGTATGCCTGCTCCTTTATGTTTCAAGTACACAGCTGCCTGAGAGACTCTTTACCCCTTTTCAGAGTACTTAATAAAAAGCCTAGCCTAATAAGCAATTTGTTACTGCTCACAGTGAAATGGATAATCCAGTCAGCTGCAAAAAACATTTGTTTCCCTTCAGAAAGCCACCTTTACAGTCATAAAAGTTTGTGCACCTTTCAGAAAGTACAAACCCAAAATGCATCTCCCAGTTGCAGAGCAACATGGATCACTCTGACATTGCTTCCCTGCTTGGAGACCCTGTACACCTCATTCACAAAGAACATAGCAGGACAGGGACATCCTCAACTCTGCTTTTCGAGTGGAAGCATTCAGAAATAAACTACTTAAAAAATATCAGCTTAGAAACTATATCTGTACTCATCCAATCAATAAATTAAACCAAATACCATGAGAGATCATGAAATTGAGTATAAATAAGCAAAAAAAAAAGACTTGTGATAAATCCACGGGATAAAAAGCTACAAGGAAACAGTTGTGAGACCTATCTGAGTAAGGAACTGGAGTAAGGTTCCTCCCTCTGCTGAAATTCATCAGATGGATTAATTCATTGTAAATTATTTACTCAATATAGTCACAAGGGAACGTATTTGGAAGGGGAGTGGAATTCCTATGGTATTTGCAGTTTTTCATAAGTAAACCTTTGAAAGGGAATTAATTACATTGGAAACTGTTAAGTAGGGTGGAATCTGCCCCTATACAGTCAGACATGGCACCTGCCTCTTCATCTCATCTAGAGATTCATTATGCAGCCTATGGCTTAAAACCTCATTTGCATCTGCATATAGAATTACTTGGCAGAAGAATAACAAGGATACAAAAATAAAGCAAAATTTTTCTTGCTGCATTGACAACTTGCCCCACTCTGACTCTTAGTTCTCACACTTCACAGAATCACAGAATGTTAAGGGTTGGNGCTCATCCCAGACTGTTAGACATTTCTTTCAGACAGTAAAGTGATGCCCAGGCTGTCAGAGCTTTTCAACTCACCGGGTATAGTAGGAATCTACTCCCAGCGCCTCGCGCACGCTGGAGATGTGCTGCTCCAGCGCTGAGCTGGTGACTGTCTGCAGGCTTACACTGTTGGCTTCATGGAAGTCTCCAGCACTCTCTGTCAGGCTGTCTCCCAGGTAATACTCATGGAATTTCAGAATCCCTGCAAGGCAACAGAATCAGGAGGTTATTTCTGCAGGGTAGGAACAGTGCTGCCAGCAACTGCGTAGGAAGGTGGCACAGCCCCTGCCTAGCACCTGGCATTCCCAGTACAACTGGGCAAAGCATTCTGTGCCATGTCTCCACGGGGCTTCTCCGGCACGATTACAGCCTTGCTTTTAAAATCTGGTTTTGTACTTCACAGATGATGGCTCAAAGGTACAAAGACAAAGCAGTGCCTTTATGAGATGCTCAGAATGCATCTGCTATTGCAGCACACTCATATAAATTATAGAACAGATCTTCCACACAAGCACCTACGAGAGTAATTCACATCTCAGTAGATGCACATGAAAAATACCTATGAAGAGCTTCTGATCACATAAATTTAACACACAGGGCTCAAATGCTGAACAAGTGTGCTATTGCTAGAGCAGAACCTCCTCATATCAAGTAGGGATTTTTCATTTCACTTATATGCATGAAAATACATTATATACAAAGAAAGAAAAAGATGGATTAGTGCACAGTAAAATATTAAAAGATAGCATTTCACAATGGGTGAACCAGATAAAGGACACTCGCTGTTTTGTTAAGAATTCAACTATTACTGCAGATAAAACCCTCCTCCACTCACACTGGCATATCCTTCCTGATATAATTAATTCTACAGCCTGTGATCAACAGTAAAAGGCTGCTCTGGATGCCCTGTTTGCCTTGACAGCATAAATTATTAAGCCAGTTAAGAAAAGTGGAGGAACAAAGAATAAAGCAACAGCAGCAAATACAGAATCAGTGAAGAGGCTCTTCAGGATGCCATCTCAGTGGGGTAAGGAGGATCCCGGGCTGCCAAGGGAGCTACTCTCTCCATCAGCACTAACAAAACAAGACGAGGTCACTGTGTCTAGGCTAGAGTCACTACTGAAGAGCTCCCAGCAAAGCTGCTTAAGTGGAACCCCTGAGGAACCACAGTCCCTCTCCTTCCCAACATCTGACAGTGACTTTCAATGAGGCAGTTACAAACCCACACACCTGACAAGTGCAACTGTTTTCCTACAAGACCCAGTTTGAGCAAGGAGACTGGCCATGAAGCCTAGTGGCAAACTCCACACCTCTAATCCACACAGTTTTAGTAAGCTCAGCTTGATATTATTCCTATAGGATTACTGGCATTTTACTGTGCTAACTCTGGCCTGAAGAGCCAATTAGTGACTGGATGCTTAGCAGGACAACACCATCTTACACATACAAATGTGACATTGCAAAATGCCCCCAGAAAGTGTAGCTTCCAATCACTACCACCAAATCTGAAGTCATGCACATGTGAATGTTTGCTTCCCTTCCCAAAGTATTTTTGGTGCAATCTAAATAGTGCTTTTTATCTCTTTAGCATTGTCATGGTGAAGAGCTGCAATTATTAAATTATATCCAGAAAGAACTCATGAAAATCTAGTCATCACTTTATTAGATAATGAACAACAGCTGCCTGCAAAAAGCAATCCTCTTCAAATTAATCCTCCTTGCCCCTCTGTGATAAGTGTTTCCACATTCATAAGAGGAGAATTCAGAGTATCAGGCAGTTCAATGGCATATCAGGAAGCAGGGACGCCCTTCTGTTTTCTGCAATCCACTTCAGTGAATAAATGTCAAAAGCTTTTGGAAGGATAAAGCACAGAAATATAATTAAAGTAGGGCTTCTTATGCACAGAAGATTCTCACAGAGCCAACACACTTGGAATCTCATTACTGCTTTGCCCTGTGGGAAATATATACTGATTTGAGGCTGAAAAATGGAAATATTAAACACGTGAAACATTTCCATCTCCAGGTGAACATCAAAGCCCTGAATAAGCACTTCTATGTCATTTTGCTGTGGCAATGCCATAGTTTTCAGTCTACTCAGCTTTAAGGTACTAAACAGAAAGGACTTCCTCATATATTCACTCTACTCTAGTCTCAGATTCATTCCTAGCTTGAAGTGGTGCAGTTCTCCCTTTGTAAGGCCTGTCCATAGGCTCTCATCTCCAGAAGGGACCTCACCTGCCCCAGGAGCCAGCAACCAGCTGTACAGATAACCTGCAGCCAGTGAGTAGTAGAGAACAAGTCCCCTCTGACCATTCACTGTCTCTAGGACCTGGTCAATGGTCACTGGAGAATAGGGATCAGAGTCCTGCTGTCCAGTCTGACGTTCCACAAGCAGGTCAGCAAATGCCCTCGTTCGTCCTCTCTCTGCTACTGCCAATGCTTCATCATGGTGACCTAAAAAGACAAAGCCATCTCTCAGACCTGACACCAATGTGCAGCACAATGTGCAGGAACACAGACAGCTGCTATCCCAACCTGAACTAAAACCTGGGGAAGCAGGGCCACAGCACTTATTTCTGGAAGGAGTAGTCTCTTAGCTGGAATACAGTCCCACAGATCATTTTGGCTGCAGGCAATAACACCACATATGGGAAAATGAGCCACAGAAAGGCCAACGAATGGAAGAAGCAAGAAAGATCCAACAGTGCCTGAAACTCAAAGCAGGACACCCTTACTTCTGTCCTGGCAAATAAATGTTCTGCTGTGTCAGACAGATGAGGAGTAAAGGACAAACTGCTTCCCCACAATTTCAGTTGAACTCTTGGCATGAGCTCAGAGTGCAGACTCATCTAGGAGAGCATCTCTTACCGAGACTGACAAGTACTCGCTGCAGGGCCTGATAGGAGGATGTCTGCAGGTCGAAGAGGGACAGCTTGTAGTCTGTGCTCAGCTGCACTTCGTGCCGGATGGTCTCGAACAGTGCCGAGGCCCGGTACAGCTGAGAGGGAAAAGAGCCATGGTGACTTCCTTACAGACACAGCACAAAGCACTGGCTAGGAGAGCAGGAGGATCCAGGGATAACACACCCTCAGACAGGGGAGGGCTGCCTCAGACAGCTAGGGACAGGAGTGACCCGAAGTGCTCAGAGGACACTAGCCTGCCAGCACTGGGAAGACCACAGTACCTGGTGCTGGGACTCCTCCAGGTTCCCACTCGCCCAGAGGGAGAGGCCAAGGCCGTGGCGGATTTTGGCTTCATCTTCTCTGCGTCCCAGCTGCTCTGCCAGCCTCAGTCCTGGAAAGGAGTCAGGGTTAGAGAGGGCCAAAGCGGAGAGGAGGCTTCAGCAGCCCAGCAAGCACTCCTGCCTCCACAGCCAGGGGCTGTCGGCTCCAGTGTGTCCCTGTGATGGGCAGGGACAGCCACCGGGCTGCTGAGCAGTGGGACACTGAGCAGAGCAGTGCCAGTGCTGGGCAGCTGCTGCTGACACTCACACTGGTCACTGGCACCAGCACGAGAGGAGCCTCAGCAACACAGACACTTCCATGGACCAAGACCTCCCTCAGTAAGGTTACAGTGCAGTCGCCTCAGACACAGTCAGTAAGTATCAGGTAGTTTGACTTTTAAACATTAAAAGCCACACAAACAGAACCACACTGAGCTGCCAAACACTGCCAGGAAATAGACCTCTTGCCATGTTACTGCCTCATTTCCCACCAGCTCTCCTCAGCCTTCGGGCAGGCTCCACACAGTTTTATGTACTGAGCCAGAGCAGAGGGCAGGATCCTGGCATGAATGATCCAGAGCTCATTTCACCTGCAGCAGCATCTTGTGTGTCATCGCCCATTCCACCACGCTCCAGATCCCTCAACTCCATGGGTCCTGCTGACAACAGGGACATCTCTTCTTAGGCACCTCAGGTTTCCCCTGGACTATGGTGTGAGGGCTTTGGCCATGACCACGCAGCTCAGCAGCAACTACCATTTGCAGGCTTTTCTGCGTCACACCAGGAGAAGGAGCTGTATTTAATTTCTCCCCTTCTGACTTCACCGAATTCCCTCAGCATGCTGGAATCCTGACAAGGTCAGTTTCAGGAAAACCAGACTGACATAATTAATCCTTCAGCTTCCAGATTCATACACCTCAGCTACACTGTTCATCTCCTCCATCAGAGAGCCACCACCTCAAACAGATGCTGCTTCCATGCTGGAATCCCTTGCAGCAGCACAACTCACAAGCCAGTGCTGGCCCCAGTGTTCAGCAGTAGCAGATGGCTTCCAGACACCAACAGCTAAACCTCCCTCACCTTCCTATCAAAAATAACTTGTTCTCACTCAAGTCTTAGAGGACACTCACCCTTGAATGCAGAAGGCAAAGCCAGGTGGCTATCAGGAATGCACACATCAATTTGAGACTTGCTCCCAGGATCAAATAGATCCATCATAACCTGAAGTGGTTTTCCCAGAGCCAGATCCTGGTATGCAATGCTGTTTATAGGAAGGTTTACACCTGCTAGGCTCAGGCACAAACTCTGCCAGGTGCAGTCTGGGTTCAAGTTCAAAGCTAGCTGAGAAGCCCACAGAATGGCACAGATTGTGCTCTGCGTGCTTTGTCTACAGGAGGCCAGGAAGGCTCTGACTGACACAGTGTGCTGACCATAACAGCTTGGAGAGCAACTCACACGGATGCTCAACAGTAGCTATGGATGTCTGCAAGAGCGTCTGCATTACAGGTCACTGTCAGACACTCCTTCTTAGTGTCACTCATGCAGTCCCTTGCTTCTCTCCATGTCTTCAGGCCTCCTTCCTATCCCCCTGCACCCTACTTCAGCCTCTTACCTTCTTGCAGGTACATCACAGCCTGAGAGTAGTTCTGCAAGGCGTGATGAGTCCTCCCCAGACTGCTGTAAGATACAGTTTTGGCTACAAGGTCATTCATTTGTGCTGCAATGCTGAGGTGCTGCTCCTGATAAACCACTGCCCTCTCATAGGTGCCCAAGGACTCGTAGGTCAGGCCCAGGTTCCCGTAGGCTCGGCCTTGGCACGTGGGATTGTTGGTCTCCTCCGCGATCTGCAGGTCCAGCTGGTGATACTGCAGGGCTGTGTCATACTCTCCCATCTGCTGGTAGACCCCACCGAGGCCGCAGGCAGCATCGCTCTCCAGAGCGCGGTCCTTCATCTCTCGAGCGATGTTCAGCTGGCGCTCCAGGCAAGAGATGGCTTGTTCATAGTTCCCCAGCTGGCTGTGCAGGCTCCCCAGCTCCCCGTAGGCTTGGGCTTTGTTAAATGCCTCCCCCAGCTCATGTGCCACCACAAGCCTCTTCTCAAAGCACACCAGAGCTTGCTGCAAACTTCCCATAGCCCTACAGGGGAAGAAAACAACAACACTGAGTTTGCCATTATTTTCTGAGAGGAGTTTCTATGTCCTCTAGACAATCACTGCCCCTAGAAGACATTCCTGGCACCTCTTTCTTCTGCCACCCTGAAAACTTCTCTTCCTGTCAGGGCAAAGCAACATCAGCTTCATTATCTGAGCTAGCAGCACAGTCCCTGGCACGCAGAGAACTCTCTCAGTCACTCCTGTGCCACACCAACACACCCCATCAGAACACAGCACATCCATCTGTGCCTGTACTTCACTGTCTGTCTCCAGCACACAATCACAGTGCTCCTTACCTGTGCCCATTGCCCAGGCCCCGGTAGGCCTTTGCCTGATCCTGCATACGGTTCAAGCTTTGAGCCACAGACAGGTACTGTTCATAATACTTGATAGCTTCCTCAAAATCTCCCAGAGCCTCATAACAGTCTCCCAGGTTCCCGTATGCTCGGCCCCGATCTAACACGGATTCATTTCCACTCAGCTGCTGCAGCATGGCCAGCTGCTGCTCGAAGTAGCCAATAGCTTCCTCCATGATATTCATGTTCATCTTGGTAATGCCCATGTTTCCATAGACTTGGGCTTCTATGCTGGGGTCCTTCAACTTCTGCCCAAGCTCCAGCTGTTCTTCATAACACTTGAAGGCCATGGTGTACTTCCCAAGTGACATATATACTGCAGCAAGGTGACCATGGGCCCTGCATTCACCTGGCATATCTCCCAGCTCCTGGTATACCTCCAGCTCCTGCGTGTGGTAACCTAAAGCCTTGTCACACTTCTGTATCATTCTGTATGCAGAGCCCAAGGCTGCATAGGCACTGGCTTCCAGTCTCCTGTCTTTAACATGATGGGCTAAGCTCAACTGCTGCTCATAAAACTTTATTGCACCGTTTACGTCTTTTTTACAGACAAAAATATCCCCTAAGTTCCCCAGAGCTCGGAATTTGGCCTGGGAATTGTTCAGAGACTGGGCCAGTGACAACAGGTACTTCTGACACTCCTCTGCTTTGCTGAAGTCCATCAACGCTTTGAAGGCCAGGCCCAGGTTGCAGTAGGCTTTGGCTTGGCTCAGCTTGTCATGAAGATCCTTTGCTAAGGCAAGATCCTGCTCGTAGTACTTAACAGCTTCCTCGTAGTTCCCAAGACAGTAATGGGCATAGCCAAGGTTATGGCAAACCTTCCCCTCCCCTTCCATGTCCTGCAGCTCCGGGGACAAGCGCAGGTACTGCTCATAGTAAGGAGCAGCCTGCACATACTCTCCTCGTGAGCAGTGGAAGTTGCCCAAATTGCTGAGGGCCCGTGCTTCGCTCTGAACATCCCGCAGCTCCCGGGCAATGTTGAGATGATTTTGGTAGTGCTGCAGAGCACGGTCATGGGCACCCACAGCTTGATAGGCAACAGCTAAGTTCCCATGCGTGGATGCCTGAGAGGCACGGTCGTTTACTTCCATGGAAATCTGCAGCTCCTGCCGGTGGTACTTGACAGCCTGGTCGTACATGCCCAGAGCATTGTAAGCGTTGCCCATGTTGCCATAGGCCCGGCCCTGGGCCGCGTAGTCGCTCAGCTCCTGAGCTATGGACAGGTGTGCCTTGTGCAGCCGCAGCGCAGCATCATAGTCACCTTTCATCTGGTGAATGATTCCTGAAAAACAACAGAAAGAGACTCAACAAAAACACTGCTCTGCACTAACCCTTCTGCAGCATCTTGCCATGCCAGGCTGTCCCTGCAGCCCAGCCCTTGGTCACCCATAGCCTGGACCCTTCCCAGGGGCAGCCCTGACACCTCTCCACAGCATCCTGGCACAGCACAGCTGCCTCCTTGCTCTTAATAGGCAGAGCCTGGAGAAGGGTTTCTATTACACATGAAGCACACATTCACCATAACAACTGGACAGTTTGGCTTTATAAAATGCCCATTTTCTTTTTTAATTATGGTTGTTTTTTTCATCAGTGATGCCTGGTGACTCCAGAGCTCATACTCCCCACACAGAGTGAGAAAGCGTTTGTTTTTCAATTCCAGCTAAATCATCTTGTACTTGCTATGAGACATGGCAAGAGAAGCTCTGCATCTGCTAATATTGCAACCTGTGCTTCAATTAAACTCTGGCAGGCAGTTACAACAGGAGTCAAAGGGACCTCCATTGTCCCACCAGAATTAGCCAGTGCACAACAAACCTCTGTAAGGTGATGGGGTCACAGCTGCACCATGGCCTCTAGCTCAGACTGAGGTAACATTGCTCTCCACTAAACCTTCTCCTTCACAGTGAAATAGGAATGCACTGAAAGCGGAAACAGAACTAAAGTGGTTCTGAAGCTCAGCCATGTGGTGGGAGAACCACGTCCCAGCCCCCTCCTCTGTGCAGACAGGACAGCTTAACAGCACCCACACTCAGCTGCCATGGGAGCAGTGCCTGGCTGGTCCTGTGGCAATCCAGGAAGAGATGGCCACACATAACCACCCTTTTGTGACTCTAACTGCAAAAATGCTTCAACAGAAAGTATCTGGCACCTCTGGACAACACACAAGCACAAGAAGCTCTCTTGTAACTGCAAAGAGATGCTAAGCATCAAGGGAGAGACTGTAAAGTGTGTTTTATTAATAATCTGAATCGTCCTCTCTCTTTCACAGTGGGAACCCTTATAAGCAGCAGAGGCTCAAAATCCAGCTCTCTATGTGGAGCCTTGGCATTTGGAAACACCATCTGCTTTGCAAAGGTTGACAATCAAAGACTTCTGGTTAAACTCCACATTTCCTTGTTGTGAAGGGCTTGATAACTTGTGACTTGCCCTCAGTCCATTACCTTCTGCTTACTGAGTCACACAGCACGTTATATCTCCCAGCAGAGCACTACAGCAGCTGGGCTATGTTGTATTCCATGTCTGTCTTGCTCAGCATTAGATAGTACACTTCAGAGAGCTTTCCATCTAAATCAGTGAAATGCAAACAGAGAATTTCTGTTGCTTCAGCAAAGAGGCCAACTCTTAAAATTCTGGCTTGGAAATACACATTTAGATGCATTTTTTTGCCTGTCAGCATGGTTATTTTGATGAGGTTTTGTTTTGCATGTGGATTAGATGAAAGAGACAATTAAGACTTGACTTTTTAATTGGTACTGGATGCATTTTAAACAACAGTAATAGACTTTCTCAACAAGAACTGCATGTTCTCTTTCTCCAGTATAACTTAACTCTGACAGAGAAGACATAAAAATACAGCCAAATAACAGCTGAAACGTGAGATCCTGCACTCAGAAGAAAACCATTCTAATACTAAGTGTGGAGTGGCTGAGTCAGCATACCAACTGAAAGTTATATTTAGACTTAAATTCAACACAAGAAAAATATTCTTTGCTGCATCAAAACTCCTTTTTAACAAAAATTTCTAGAATTACATGCTGAAAGCATCATTAAATCCAAAGCTGTTTTAAGATTAGCAATGATATTAAGATGAATTTTCTAGTCCCAGCTTGACTGATTTTGAGCCAGAAAAATGGTGAGAGTATTTAAACTGCAAGTGAGTACTGTGAAGGTTGAGGAACAAGACTTGCATGTTGCTTCCTTTTGCAGCAGCACTTGTTTCAACCTGGGGTGAGGCAATGCAACTACAGTGTCAGCTCCTGCAGTGAACTGCTAAACCCAGCTCCTCTCAACACTTCTGTACCACTCTGTTGGGGTTTTTTATGATCCTAAGTACCACATAGACAGACTACACAGAGCATACAGGCAATCAGAAGAAATATCACAGAACTTGAATCGAGCTCTTTCTTCTAGTAAAAGAACTGTGGTCTGCCCAGTGGCAAAGAGCTCACAAAGCCAGGAGGAGAGAACAGAGAAAACCCAAGATGGCTCACCACTGCACTGACCTAGAGAAGAAAAACAAAAGCAAGTGACAGCTTCCATTTCCCCAGACTGCTTATGCTCTCTCTCTGTGACAGACCAGCAGATCCCTTACATCTCTGCACCTCCCCAAGAGCAGCCCCATGCTGGCAGCAGAGATGGGGGATGTAGTTCATGCTTTGCTAGATGCATTTGCTGTTGTTCTCCACAAAACTCCTTTACATAAGTGAAAGCCCAATACCGGGCTTCATGCCCATAGCCCTGTTGCCTGCCAGGTGCTCTGTCACACTCACAGTAACATGATCAACACTGCTCTCTAATGCTAAGCAGTCACCAGCACTTTTGCCTCACAAACCTACTCTGCCTCAAACATTTGCCATAATTTGTGTAAAGAAGGAGATTCACAACAGTAGTTAGAAAGCTAGGACTGTTTTGTTTTCTCCAGTTCACCTTATCTTCTTCATTCAGCTCCTGGAGACTCAGCTATTAAGAGAAATTAAGTAATTCATCAAGCCCTTTTCAATTACCTGCTGCTGATAACATCAGAGTACAATTAGCATCTACAAATGAACCAAGTGCCAACTGCCAAGCAGAAACAGAAGCTAATTTACAGCATGGGGCAGCCTGCAGGCAGGGCTGCCAGCAAACAGGTATTTTGTTATACCAGCAACAGCTCTGATCTGCCACTCCCAGCCAGCTGAGAACGTATCCTAAACAACAGCTGGAACATCAGCAGCACAAATGCTGCATCCCACAGCAGAGATGGGAATTAGCTGTTGATAAGTTGGAGGGGCAAGATGTCATCCAGAAGGACCTGGACAAGCTGGAGAGGTGGGCCCGGGTGAACCTCAGGAGCTTCAACAAGACCAAGTGCAGGGTCCTACACCTGGGTTGGAACAATCCCCACTATCAATCCAGGCTAGGGGATGAGATGATAGAGAGCAGCCCTGCAGAAAAGGACATGGGGTGCTGGTGGATGAGAAGCTGGCCATGAGCAAACAGTGCACGCTGGCAGCCCAGAAGGCCAATGGCATCCTGGGCTGCAGCAAGAGAAGNGCATCTTTGGTCGCTTCCACATCTGGCACTGTGAGGAAGCAGCAGGAAGGGACCTCACTTGGATGTAATTCAGTCCTTCCCAGCCTGCCGCAGGATGCCCATGTCTCTCCTTCAAAGAACATGAAACTCTCTATTATTTTGACCCATGTGTCTCCCAACTTAGAAGGCAGCAATGTATTGACATATCCAGCTGACAAGCTCCCAGAGAAAAGGCCAGGTAATAAACCACATTGCTGCTTGCCTTAGTGCAAGACTTCCATTCATTTCTGACACCTGAACAGCTCTTCAGATGCACTTTAACATTTTCATTTCCCTTCTGCCATAAGCTTGTGCTTTCTGGTGCCTTTCTGAGCAGGTTAATAATTGAACAAGGGGTATGTGACATCAGCACACAATCTGCCAAGTGCCTGCTTAATTTATGAAGGCAGTCTGGTGAAACTGGAATAACTAAGAAGATAGCACATAGCAAACCTCCTGTGTCCTGGCAGCAGCTCTGATAGTCATGGCATTCCCTGACAAATTCCGCTCCATGTCAGGGCCTTACCTAGATTGGAAGAGGCCCTGCCTTCAGCAGCTCGGTCCTGCAGGCTCTCAGCGATGTGCAACTGCTCTTCATGGTACTGCTTAGCCCTCTCCAGGTCCTGCATACATCTAGCTGCGTGGCCCAAGCCGGCATAAGCTCGCATCTCAATGGCCTTCTCAGCCAGCTCCTGGGCCAACTCCAAGACATAGTTGTGGTAGGACATGGCCTTGTCGAAGTTCCTCCGGTAGTGGTAAGCACTGCCTAGGTTGCTGTAGGCTCGAGCTTCCTCCCGCTTGTTGCCCAGCTCCTTGGCAATCTTGAGATGTTGCTCATGGCACTGCACTGCATTTTCAAAATCCCCCATTGCAATGTACACTGCTCCCATGTTGCCCAGCTCTCGTGCCTCCGAGAGCTCATCTTTGGACTGCTTTGCAAGGAGGACACACTGCTTGTGGCTAGCCAGTGCATTTGGGTAGTCCCCAATGGCTGTGTACACGTGGCCTAGGCTGCTCAGTGCTGAGGATGCTGCCTGCAGGGATAGGAGAAGAAAAAGTAAGTACAACTATTCATGGAAACAAGTCAGATGGCCCCAGTCCTAGAAATCAAAGCCAAAAAAGGCCATTCTGGAGAAAGAACATGATTACTAGCTAGAAAACCTGCACTCTGCAGTTCTACATCCCCCAGGGCAGCTCAGGCAGAAGCAGCAGGAATGGGCTTGGCTCAGGAGAGCAGGGCTAGGATTACCTCTTTCTCTGCAGAGCACAGTGTGTCTGGAGGGGAAGGATGGCACTGCAAAGATGCAGAGACCACTGCGGAAACAGAGAAAGTGACTGCTGCAGGAAACTGTGCTCCAGGACAAGCCTGAGCTGTCTCACCAGATCACCTCTCATGACTACTTCAGCATCTACACCAAGTCCTGCTAACACAGCAAACAACCCTGTATATGGTAGCTCTTTAGAAACCAGACAAATTATGGTATTAACTTGCAGAGAACATTACAAACAAATGCTTGCCCTGTTCCATCCTCCACTCAGTAAGCTCACATCAAAGCAAGACCTCTAAGACCTTGCAGGCTGATGCCAAAGCACTGTTGGAGACCGGCAGCAGAATGTTAACTTCACATAACCATGCTGAAGACTGAACTACTGTGAGGACTCTGCTCTTCTCTTCTTTCCAGGCCAAATAGCTGTTGAATACCTGCTGCTGGAAAACTGACAGACTTGCAGGCAGCACTCAGCTAGGAGAAGGGAGATGCCTCTGCTGCTTATCTTGCAATACCAGTAAGCCAGTGTCCAGTTACCAACATCTTCATGTACTTCTACTTGGCCAATCACACCATGCTCCAAAGAGCACAGATCTTGCTGTGCAGCATCAGAGTCCTTCCAGCAAGACATTGTTTGTTAGTGGGAACAGCCCCAAACAACCTTGGGACTGCAGCAAAGACAACAGTATTTCAGCAGCTGGAGCTCTGTCCCCTGGGGACATCTTAAATAAATATAGCTATTTGAAAACCCAAGTTCTTACCCCCAAGACACAGCTGTGTTCAGCAAGACAAATTATCGGAAAAATAGATTCTTTAGCCCACTGCATCCACCAGGACACAGGCCTGCCTTCCACCCAGCAGAGGCAGAGCAGACACAGACAGAGAGCAGGGCAAGGAGCCAAGAGCAGGGATGTGTTCCTTCTGCCTGATGCACATCTGCTGCCTCAGCACGGCTGTTCACTCCAAAGCCCTGACCCCAAGTCCTCCACGGTCCCTGCATGTGCATTTCCTTTGCTACCCAGCTGCTGCTGTGACCCAATTTCCAAACCTCCAGAAAGGAGCAGTCAGGGTGAGTGACTGCACAGAGATTAGTCTCACCCTTCCCTAGCACATGAAAGATCCAGTCCACCCTTCCACTCAAGAGGGTAACACAGGATTTCAGGACACTTCTCCTTGCTGTTCAGAATGGCATAACCCCATGCTACCAAGGAAGCTACCTGGCCACACTATCTAGAAATCAGATACCAAAAGAACGTGGATCAGAAAATCTCTTCTTAAGGAGGAGAGCTGGCTCAGCATCTCTCAACTGGAACCACATTTTGCTTCTGAAATTGTGTCCCTGAATAAATGAGCTTTTCATGACTTTCAGAAACAGTGGCAGGAGAAACCATCCTAAAGATTGTTTTTACTAAAATTGTCTCATGATTGGAAGAGTAATGCTAAGTCAGGGAGATCTATGGGCCAGAGCAAGAGGCAGAGAGCACAGGTGATAAATTACTTTTGCGATCAGCAGTATTAACAAAGTAATACTTCCACACTGAGGAACTGTAAATATGCTGTGCTGATGCAAATTAATAGGGAAACCATCTTTTCTGATAGAGGAACCTGAGGTGACAGATTAGCTATTAAACACAATTTACAGGTCATAAGATAGAGAGGTTGTAAGGAAGCTCTCCCTCAGCCAGCTTCATAAATAGCCAAGCTGCATTTACCCTCCCTCAGGCATCCATTCATGCAGCTTAATTATAATGGAAGAACTGCCAGAATTCAAAATGTCTTAATTCTTTTCACTTAGTGTTGCAGATGGACTTCCTTCAACACAAGGGACAAGGTGAGAAGAGCGCTGGCAGAGCAGCAGTTGCCGTTCAGGAGCCTGGCAGCATCCCTGTGAGGCTATGGTAGACTCCACAGTGCAGTGGGATGGATGGAAAGCCTTGGGCTTCCCCCAGAAGTGGGGAGAGCAGCCCTGGATTTCATGCTGCCAGTACACACTATAATGAACCAAAACCAAGTAATTACCACAGACCAGAGACGGAAGCAGCTAGCAGCAGCTCTTCAGTGACATAGTGACAGGCTGGGGACAAAGCTACTAAACATTCTGCCACATGGTATCTTGGGCTTGGGAGCAAGCACCACAGGTGGTGTGAAAACCAGCTAAGTCCTCCAGGAATATATGACTTGCAGTTTCTGCAGAAGCACTGGCACTCAGCTCAGGATACAAGGGACCAAAAATGACCTCTGCAGGACACCCTGCTGAGCACTGCTGCCTTTGCCTCACTCCCACCTCCCACATCTCCTTCTCCTGCTGGAGAATTCCAGGTCACCAGCTGGACCCAGTATCCAGTTGGCCACTCAACAGGACAGCCAGGCCTTGGGAATGCCCCTGGCCCTGCTGGAGCTCCCAGCCCCTCTGGGTGCTGCCCTGGCCAGGCTGCACAGGCAGGACTCAGCCTTCAGCCATGGGCAGCAGGCAGGGCTGGACTCGCTGCAGGGTCAGGGCAGTTGGCCCCTGGATGGGCTCTTGAGCAGCACAGTGAAGTAACTTTTTGGCTGACAGCAGTGAGGAAAGGGTCTTATCTAAAAGAGGGTCTGATGGGTCTGTTCTGAGGCTGCTACAAAACCCAGATGAAAGTTTTTGCCTTGAATTTTAATCCATTTTTACACAAATCTTCATGAAGATTATTATATACATAATATGGAGTCATCTGCAATCTCACTAGAGAGAAAAAAAAAAAGGCAGGGGGAATAGATACATGCAGACTTCCTGCACGAGCTCAGACCAAAATACTGCATGGGGCCCATTACAGGAGCATCAGAGCTCCCTTCATCGTGCTGGTGAGCAACACCCTCACTGCCAGAGGAACAAACCATCAGGCCATTCTGGGCAGAGCTAAAACCCAGCACAATGCAACCAGCAGAACTGATTCAGTAGGCTCAATTAATTCTGAACAACAAGTCACCACCAGCAGCACTGCTGATTAAACTGGAAGAGAATGGAAACATCTTTCTGGAAAACAAGGAGTCAGTGAAAAGTGGAGTCTCCCAGGGCTGCTAAAAAAGAAGAAAGCAGACATTTCTGCATGCAGATTGCTGAGTAAGATGAGCTATGGCAAAGAGCCATCTAGACAGACTCAGATGATGTCAATGGGCTATGGCTAGGGAAAAGAGGCACAAAAGGAAAGCAGCATATCTCAGACTTTCTGTGCACAAGAGACACTTGACAGATGCCGAAACTTCTCAAGCTGTACATAGGAAGAGAGCTTTAGGAGGTCTCCTAGACTGGGAAGTGGATTATAGGAAGGGAAATTTGTGTGGCTGGAAATGTTTATTCTCAAGGCTCCTAATCCCTTTCCCAGCAGCTTTTCCAGGCTCACAGTAAAGACCTAGGATGAAGGGTACAAGCTTGGCAACCACTCTCAGGTCATGCAAAAAGACTTGGCTTAGATGTTTGAGTGCTCAGGGCCGGATGGTCCAAACCAGGGTGTGGGAGGAGAACAAGAGAAGCAGAAAAGTAAGTAGAAGAAGACAAAAAGAGAAATGGAAAATGAAGAGTATTTCTGACAAGAAATAGCCAGACTTGACTAGAAAGGTAAGGCTGTTTCCAGAGGCTCAGCTGCTGCTCACACAGACAGACAGCCAAAGGCAGAAGGCTACCTCTACCCTCTGACATGGCCTTCACATCAACACTCCCCACATGTTTTATTCTGCAGCAGTTCCCACTGTCAATTGATCCAAGTGCTTCTCACAGAGCACTTCTCAATCATCTTGGAGCCTGTATGAGCAGAGCCTATGGCACTTCTGGCTTCCTCAGGGCTGGCTGCATGCAGCATCTCTTCTCCAGGAAGATAACTATCCGTACTCTACGTGCTCATGGGGGCAATCAGTGGAAAGACTTCAGAGCTTGACATTAAAGCAACGTTTAGGAACAATTTGGTGATTACATCTGCTGGGGGACACCAATGACTCACTTCAGGGGGTTAGTAATAGGATTCTAGAAGATAAATTCATCACTGTATACTTAATAAAATCCTTCCCATAATAGGACCCACTGGGGGCTGTAAGCGGCTGGCGCACGGGGCCAGCAGGGCAGGGCTGCTCCCATGTGCGCTGGCAGAGGAGGCAGAACGCTGCAGCGAGAGTACAAGGTTGACGCATGCGAAACAGACTCCAGCTGTGCTAGCACGAACCTCTGCCTGGTAGCAGGGTGATGGGAGACTACAGCTTCATACCAGTGGTGTTTTGCATCAGCAAACAAAGAAAATCAATCCTTTATATATCTGACAAAGACAAATTTTACAGTGGGGGTTGCTTACACCTCCAATTATGCAATTTATCACTTTAATAGAAAGCAGATTCTTCTGCCAGCGAGCTCAGGCACAGAAGGGAGCTCTGAAAAAGGATTCTAATTGCTCTCTTTTTCTTGGTAGCAACAGCCAGCTTAGGTTTTTCAGCTTAAAAAGGTAAAGAGTCTGATGTTAAGCACATGTGCATCACTGAATGACAACCTGGTGACTTGGAGAGATGTGTGTCTTAGCTAGTTCACCCTTGCCAGAGAATGGTCATTGCCCAATTACATGACATTTAAACAATTCCTTAACTGACTGCACAGCCTCCTTGAATGACAACACTGTATAACAATTCTAAAATGGGCAAGGCGAAAATGCTCTGCCCTGTATCTCACTGTAAAGTAGCCTTCATCCCCAAACACAGACACCAACTAGGACTGACCAGAGATGGAACTTTTACAGCCAAGGTGGGCAAATAACTGGCATTGAGTTAGAATATGTGCATTTCAGAGCCTGATTGCTGCATGCTCTCGTGTGTTGTTTCTCTCCACTTCCATCTTCCCCCTGGGCATGGGGTAACAGCAGTGCCTTATCCCACACCATGCAGTGGAGCGGCTTCCAAAAGATCAGCCATGCATATTCACAACATCTGTGCTCAGGACAGTCAGCAGGATGCTCTTCTTGAGAGCCAGCATTCCTCTCATATGCATGCTCTTGTGTGCAAGCAAAGATTCCCTGCTTCACCAAGTGCATTTTAGGGGTGGTGAGGGGAAGGCAGCTTCAAAAGACTGTGTCTGTATGTGTTCAGAAACAAAGACATTCTTAAATATAAAAGCATCAACAAAGCTGGCTTCACCACAGAGAAAAAAACCTCACCATTCCTTATATCTGTGTAACTTTCCTGTGTAAAGCAGCGAGGTTAACTGACAGCAATGTAATGCTGCATAATGCTATGTGTGAGCTCTGTCTGTTTATAGGTGTGGGCTATGTAACTGCTGTGCACACAGGCAGGACAGTAGGGTAACAGGGGATGAGTAACTTTCAGGACCCACCAAAATGATTCACTGGCTGTAAGCTGCACTTTGTCTCCACTTCTTTTAAGCTCCTCTTATCATCTCCTCGGAATCCAGTGGTATTCCCCAACCAGGCTTAGAAATCTACTGATTTATGCACCAATGCAAGTTTCACACCCGAGCACAGCAGGTGCCCATCAACATTCAAAGTTGCCCTTCACCCCTCCCTCAAAAGAGAGGCTGATGTGCCAGGTCCACATGCAGCTTTTGCCTTTGTGTGGCATGCCTTTGAAAATCAGAGAGGAAGCAGCAGGCAATGTTCTCTTCCAGTACATTATCTGTACGCAGAAAAGAAGGAACAGGTTTGCTTTTAGGTAATTATTTCCTGGGGGGAAAAAAACCACACTGGAATCAATATTCCTGTCAAATTCAATTTATTCGTAGAAGGTCTCAGTCTTTTTACATAGAAACTACCAAAAAGCAAACCCCTGGAAGCAACTTTGTAACTACTGCTAACTGAATGGGAATAACCAGGAACTAATGACACAATAGAAAACCTCAGAATAATACAGCCGGGTGAGATAGCTCCAGTCCCCTTTGATTAATGGATTAAATCCAAAACTCTGCAGGTGTTCAGGGACTTGCTGCTCATGACAGAGGCTGACATGGCTTGTACTTACAATCTACTCCCAGCCCTCTTTTTCTTCACTTATTCAGGGAAATGACAATGTTTAGAGGACTAATCATTCTTCATGTTTCATGGCAAAATAATCATGCAAATTATGTGAATCCAGGCAAACCTGAACAGCAGCACAGCTCAACTGTCTCATTACTGATGGTCAGTCATCTTCATGAAACAAAAGACTTCAACAGGAACACTGACTTTCAGCTGCTCATTTGGAAACCAAAATAATGCTGCTCCAGTGGAAAATCCATTTACTCCACCTGACACAAAACACATCAGCCCAGGAACACTACGAAGCAGACCTCTGCACCAAGTCTAAGCACCACCTGGGGCTCACATGTCTTTATTCCAACTATCCAAAATCTGGTAGTTTTTTGGATATAGTCCAAAAGGCTGCTGTATGAAATCACTTTAGGGAGGATGGCTGACTTGACATTTTTAGTGATGATGTAAGAAAAGAAGCTATCATTTAAAACCACAAGCTTCCCTGAGATGGTGACACTGAGTCACTTTGACTCATGCCCTGGTCAAAGTCAGTCCTGGAAGAATAAGCCAGCACATTGCAAACCTGGATCTCAGAGAACAAAGAGGAGCTCTTTATGCAGGCAAAGAAGTCTCTTGAGTCCAGTGGTGTGCTGACCTGTGCTGAAGCTGCTCATAAAGCTGGACACCACTTCACTGCAAATTCACTAGGGGAAGCCTGGGCTGAGGTGGGCCTTCTGAAAAGCCAAAGAGCACTGCTGCCTGAGCTGCAGCTCTTACACAAGGTTTCTGCTTTACTTCTCTTCCTGTGATCAGGTAGAGGCCTCAGCAGAGTGCTAGGTTTTGCCGACACTGGGAGAGGTAAGTAAAACCAGAAGACTGCATTTCTTTCAGCTAAAATCCATGTGCTGTGGAGGTCAAGTGGGGACATTTAAAGGAGATCCTCAGGAAGTATTACATTTCCCTTCTGAGTCACAAGTCCAAACAAAACAAAGCATATGGCCTTTTAGTGCATTCCCAAATTTCCTGCACTGGTCAGATTTCCCTTCCTTCTTCTTAATCCTATCACATTGGAAGGGACAAACCTGTATGAATCCAGCCAGGCTGACTTTCTCCAAAAGAGCTGCTAAAGACACAAAGAGAAAGGCAAAGAAGTTATGCTTTCTTATACAAATCCAAGTACGTGATGCTCAAAGGCACTATGGTTGCTCAATCACTGAACTCATCCTCTCAGCCATGCAGCTAATCAGTCTAAGATGTAATGCAGCACTGGTGCCCTAAAAAGCCCAGAATCCTCAAAGAAACTCCTATGGTGAGTGTTTGCCTAGCAGCTGGTACTGGGCAAACCTTCCTCCACAGTCTGAGTCTGGCCCTAATCCCTAAGGAAGCAAGGCTACTGTCTGCAATGAGAGGCTGAAATCAATGAGGCAAAGGATGGCACTTCCCTTTTTAATAAGGGTTTCAATGTATACCTACATCACAGGTCCTGTTTTTGAGTCCCAGGGGTTAACCAGAGGCCTCTCAAAGACCAGCTGAACAATATGAACTGGAAAGTGTCTGTCTGTAACTTTGTCTGGCCCAGATGTTTGGCTCTGTTGTTAGACGTACAAAGGTTGAACTTCAGTGAATTGAACAATGCTACAAGTGTCCAGCAAGACATTCTGCAGACTGTGTGAAATCTCCCACAAATTCTCATTAAGCTGACATCACAACATCTGCAGAACCTGAGACTTCCAGGGCAGCTGGGGTAAAAATAAAGCTTCTGTCCTGTTAGAAAATGTGGAAAACCAATATGCCCCACTCTCACCTAACTCTGTACTGGCTGCTTCACCCTCCTTCTTCAGCAGCCTCTGCAGAAGCATTCAACACATCTCTGCTACTATGAGCTGCTCAGTCTAGCACAAAATAAGCAATGATTCCAGAAGACATGGCCCAGGATCTGCAAATGCCCCCTCAGAAAGCCAGAAAAGTGCTAGTGCTGGTCTCCTGATAAAGCAGGCAAACTCTTTGGTCCTACACAGTCCTGAAGATGACAACACTCCTTTTGCTGTAAAGGACATATGTCTTATAAATTAAAAAACACTCCAGCCACAGCTAGGATGCTCTGTGGTGTCCCCTCCTCCTCCAGATCATCTCCTAGCTGATCCCTGGAGATCCTGCTGGGCCCCTCCACCACCTCAGCTGCCAGTCAGGAAACTTCTGCCAATCCAGCCACAGTGCATCTGGACCATACCCATTTCTGACAGCACAGGACTGGGAGTCTGTGGGCTGAAGCTGAACACTAGGCAGTGAATGATTCTTGGCAGTTTCCCCCTCAGTAATAATGAAATTACATATTAAAACCAGTCTGAGATCAGCAAGAAGGCTCTGTGATGCTAGGCTTTGTGCAAAGGCTAAGATTAGACAACTTTCAAAGGAAAAAGGACTCTTCCTTCCAGCAAGTATCTAGTCCACAAACTGCAAGGGCCTGATCTTTTTACCAGCTTCTGTTTTCTGTAGGTGATTTTCCACTTGGTTCCTAGGAGCTGATGCTGGTCTCTCATCTCTCTGGAGAGCAGAGATTGGGAGCAGTCTTTTGGTGGTTAGCAGCCTGATCAACCATTCTGTTGTTTGCAAATCCTGTGTAAAGTGTCATGGGATTTGGAAAGCTGCTTCTCACGCAGAGGCTGAATCAAAAACCAGCTTGTTCTAATTTCTTGGAAGTACCTCCAGGACTCACAAAGATCCACTAGAAGAACCTCAGAGAGAAACAGAAGGCATAATGGAGAAACAAGAGTGAAGAGGTAATTCCATGCACTAAAAATGTTTATGAATATAGATGAACCACAGTCATCCATTTATCTTCTGGCTTCTTTACCTTTTTTGATAAGACACTGAGGTTTTCTGACACAAGAATAGGAGATACTCCTGTGAAGTCACCATCTGCAATACATACACACAGTGCTCACCCAACAGGCTGCAGTCTCTTATTGTTCTTGTGGTATCAGTAACAAAGAGATGCTAATTTCTCAACAAAAGCTCTCAGGTAGTTTCCAATTGCCTCTCTGGAAAAAAATCAAGAAGTGAAAGCTATTTGCTGTTTAACACAATAGCAGCAGTCACACCCTCAACTTGTCATTCCTGCACTGCTATTAACAGTGGCTGCATTAACCAGTAATATAGATTATCAATTAGCAAAGACCTCCTCATTCTGTTCCTTCCTTCTGGAACCCCAGTCAGATGTGATAAAGCTGTAAGGAACCAGGTATATTCTCCTCTTAGTCTTTCTTTCTTTCCTCTTAGTTCGTGTTGCTACAGGCAGCAGATAATCCAATTCTGGCAGACAACTATGTAATAAATTATTTTGAGGCAGTGCCTTCACTACAGAAGAGGAAAAGGGACAGAAAATAGAAAAGCAGAGGAAAAGATACCTTCTCTCCTCCATTTCTGCAAAGCTCTGCAAGTGCTACTCTCCTTTTGCCTCCACAGACTGTTTCTGCCATCTTAGTCAATGTTTTCATGCATGACTAATTGCTTTAGCCTGAAGACTCTTTCCAGTTCTCATTTGTGAGGTATTTATATCCTGTCCTCATCTTCTAGCCTGTTTGCAAACATAATAAAATAACTGTGATCATAAGATTCTCTGATTTTTTCTTGTCTGAAAAACATGGCAGTCCCAGGGTCAGATCACCTGTTCATATGGCCCAGGCCCCTCACTACAAGAGGGACACTGAGGTNCACTGCTGTGGGCTCCCTCAAGCTGCAGTTAATGAATGAACTTGATTCTCAGCAGCCATCTGAGACTGATGGTAACAAAGCACAAACGAGTAGGTGACCACATGATGATCACTTCAGGATTTTCAGTGAGAAAGAGACAAAGCTGACCCTACGAGAAATGCATTTTAAAACACCTGAAAGCCACTTGAACACAAGGGAAAAGTATCACTGCTATGAATGCTAACTCATACAGAGATAAATCCTGCACAGAATAGCAGCAGTACACAGCCCACTGCTGTGCACCCAAGGAACTGCTGACACTTGAGCAGAAGGGAACACAGAAGGGCTTTCCTGGCAGTGGTTATGATACTGCAGACATGGTAAGAGCCTGTTTCACTATGCCATATGGGAGGTCTGGGTGTGCTTTCTATTTTCCCAAAGATGCTGCAGAAATGAGAACCTAATATAAATGAGATCTTGCAAGCACATATTAGCTAACCAGCAGAGTCTTTACTTCACTGCAAACATTTATCAAAGTCTCTTAAAAACGATCAACACTTGTAAGAAAAATCACACACACACACACAGTGTTTGATTGACACAAAGCTCCAGCTGTGACTGGGAAGTGGAATGGGGCAGGAACAGACCAGCCCACAGGACATACAAGATGGGCTACACAACTCCACCCTGTCTTCAATGGGCTGGTATCTCATGAAGCCTTTGAGGATGGCCTGAACCATTGCAAACAAGAGAAGGTACAGTGTGGTATACTGCCATGCAACACAAGTCAGACAGCTCAGATGCAGAGGTTGAGAAAATGTTCCGTACCACAGAAATATCACTTTGCTTCCTGAGCATACAGCACAGTATGGAGAGGAGTGCACTTCCGTGAGCTATATGCTAGCTAGCTCAGGTTTTTTGTACAGGCATTGAAGGTGTTAACAGTACCAAGTCAGAAAAATACTTCTTCCAGAACTTCACCATATAGTCTGGCAGTTCCTGCTCAACACATGTACCATTAGCAGCCACAGATGTCTCCTGGGGGCTGGCACACACCAGGACACCAGCTGTGCCTGCCCAGAAGGGAGAACACAGAGCCCTGCATGCTCCGAAAAGGCAACACGCAGGCTCCTCTCTCTTGGGAGCCAAGCAGCTGCTATGGGACTGAGGAAGATGTTCACAGCTGAAAAGCATCTCTCCCTGAACTGGTTTGGCTTGCTCTGGGGAGAAACTGCACCAACCGAGTTGGGCAACAGCAGAGCAGCACCACTGACTCGGGAAGAACGCAGCAGGCACAGCCACGTGCCAGAACGTGCCGGCTGTCCGCGTCCTGGCTGCAAGGTCAGGCACAGGCACTGGGTGAAGAAAAGCTGTGCTTGCTATTGAGTGTGAGCTCGTCTCCAGCTTCACCTCAGGGACAGGCTGCAGCAGTGCAAACCTGGAGGAAGTCCACACAGCTGTGGAAGGCCTCTGGATGCCTGACAAGGTAACCAGGAGGGGAACCTGGCTGACAGCTAATGAGCTGCATATGTTCAGAAGAGCTCGCTCCATGCTGACATGCCCTACCATGGTTTCTCCAGAGAGGGAGGGTGGCACAGATGCACACTTTCAGCCAAATCTGCAGCACAACTGCAAGCACAGGGACCCTTGCAACCCAAGTGCAACCAGTTGTGATTTCTTCTCTGGCAGGAGCCCTATGGCTGCCAGAATAGTCCAAACACAGAAACCATTCTGGGCCAGGAAGGGATGCAGGCAGGCAGCCAGGGAGGCACTCCACGTCTTGGACTAGCACTCCTGCCATTCCTTGAGAAGGAAGTTCAGCCAGAGGCACACACACCTTGCTCAAGCATGAGCCAGGGGTGATAGCACCCAGACAGGTCTGCTTGGAACATTCAGCTTGCAGTGTTGAGGGTGACCAGTTTAGGGCACTGGCAGCACTGGCCTTGGCGCAACCACCCCAGAGCACTCCATGCAAGGTCCAGAGCACACAGGATGCCCCACAAGTCCTATTTCAGGAACCACAGAATCAGAGAGTCATTAAGCTTGGAAAAGACCTCTAAGATCATCAAGTCCAACCATCTACCTATCAACTACCATGCCACTAAACCACGTCCCTAATGAAGAATGAGGACAGTTGCTTCCAAAGGACAGTTGCGTCACTTCTAACTCAGACTATGGTGTTCCAGTTTTTTTCCTTATCTAACACAGTAGAATAGATAATTCTAGAATGATTGGCAAGGAACATGAAAAAATAAATAGTTGGTTTGCCCTGCATCATAACGCACACAAGGAGTTCAGGCAAAAGGCCAAATACTCACTGCTTTGCTGTTTACTGAAGATGTGGCTTGTACAGACAAAGCACGGCAGGAAAGACACCTGGAAAGCATTTCCCCTTCCCTTCAGGAAGGGGCAGAAAATCTTGGCTTTACAGAATTTACAGATTTCAGTAGAAATGAATGATCTACCTTTCCTTCTGCATCTCCTTCTGGAAATAAGAAAGTGAAATTTGATCTCTGACTTGCACAGTCTGACAGTAAGTAGCTGTATTTTACAAAATGTAGGAGCTCTACACTGTGTTTCACTGCTGGCTCAGGCATGTTCTTAAGAGGACTGGAATCAACTACTAGGACTGCAAACCTAAATAACCAGCAGCAGCTGAGCTGCACACAAAGTGTGTTCAGACAGTTGCAGAATCTGCAAATTCCCAACTGAATCCAGACACTGATTATGGCTGTCACAGCAATCATATTTCACTAACACTCCTCCTCCAGAGATGCACAGCAGCCGGTTTATCTCTGACAACCTTCCATGGTGACAGTCCTTTGCTGCCAGCAAAGGCCTCTCATTGCACTCAGCTCCATGGCAATGCTCCCTCTGCAGCAGAAAGTATAGCACTTAACGGGCTTCTCCAGTCTCCTGGGCTTCCAGCCCGTGTCTTTTCTTTACAATGGAATTTCTGCATTCTGATGTTTACAATGTGAGAACTTTCATAGAAGGGCAAGAGCAAGGTGACACAGAAAACCCAAAAAAGCCTGCTAAAACACCTAATCTATGCCACTTAACCACCCAGTTCTAATTATCATCTTCATCATTCCCTTTTCCTGCAAATAGTCAATCTTTCTTGAAAAAATTCTGCTGATGCTGCCAAAATGAACTCTGCCTTACACTTGCAATTGTTTTAAAAAAGCATCTTGAGACAGTAAAGTCTAGTTCATCAGTCTTGTTACTGAGCATATCCACTTGCTGCAGATGATTCTCAGAGCTACAGATGCTCATGGAGATACCTAAGTGCACCAGCCAGCGGCTACAGAAACAAAGTCAGCGACAAAAGGGCACTGAGCTAGTGATGCATCCACTCCTTCCAGAAATAGCTGCTTCTAGAGGGGAGCTGGGGAGAAATCCCTTCAAAACTGGGCCAAGAGTGATTGCTGCAAGCTCTTAGGCATCCTGAGTCAACCCAGGGGCAAGCTGGCACTGACAAAGTCCTCTGTCCTCTGCTCTCCTTTGGGCCCCACCATGCTTCCCATGGTCACATTCCCCAAGAAAAGGGGCAGCAGGAAAGAGACTTAAGACATCCAGCTGCACCTTCACCCCAGCCCCAGGGAGAGTTCAGGGCACAAACAACCCTCTTCCTCACCCAATGCCTTCTCTTCATTCCTGCCTAACTGAAAAGGGAAGTGACTTCTCTAATGGAAGGCCCAGTTCAGCTCCAAAGGTGCTGGCCTGCCAATACACGGGAGCTGCCAGCACGCAGTGGCTTTCTGGCACCATCACCCTGCCCAAAAGTTCAGCACTGCCAAGGCACTTTCACACAAGCATTAATTTTATTATGGTTGGTTTATGATTTTGCCTTACTGCCCTGCTATTTTTGAATGGGAGGCTGTAATAGACGGCGTCTGACAGCCCAGGAGAGAGGAGCAAGGATGGTGCACGGTCCCTGTGGTATCGGTGGCCTTGCTGAGGCCTACGTGAAGGTTTGGACTCTGACTCAAGGAGGGGCTCCACTGCTTTCCTTTCTCTTTCCATTTCTGCTTGTCAGTCCTCATAGCTTCAAAATGCTCCCTCAAGTAGTACTTTTCCCAAATGAAATGCTTTGGAAGGAACACGGGTCCTTGTGCTGCCTACCTAGGGGCCATAAAGACAGAGTTCAGTGACACCCACCCTGCCCCCAGTGGCATGGCAGGTATATCCACATCAGCTTCACCTCAGCCAGTACAGCAGCCAGCACTGTAAGAAGAGCAGCAGCACAGGCTTCATCAGGATTCTCCACTTATGTATATTCCCAGGGTCTGCAGCAGGCCAAGACAGCCCACGCTGAAATCTGCTCTGCTTAATCTTAACAGAGAAGTGACAGACTACCAAGCTGTCCTGTTATTTCCTCTTCAACAGCATCCAGTCTCACAGCTGAACTCCTGCACTCACCTCCATCAGAAGAGGGACAACTGTCCTTCTAGATGGTCCTACCTACCTTCCTCTCTACTAATGCACCTCATTTCTGTTGTCATCCTTCTTAGGATGGTATCCTACTGACCACAGCAACCATCTGCAAAGCTCCACAGAACCAAAGAATGCATGGAAAGAAAGACAAAGAGTTCCCTTATGATTTCTGGTTTCCTGAATCAACTGCCTGCTAATTCTTTCAGGAACAATCTCACAAAACTAGCTCATCTGAATTTGTTGACTAGCTACTGTCCAAAAATCCAATCCAATCCATTCCATCACTTAGCTGTGATGGAAAGCATTGAAATGACACTGGAGACAGGGTGCCCATGACAGTGTCTTGCTAAGAACAGTCTTCTTACTTACAAGCATAGACCAAAACCACACATATGTTCCATACCTCAAGGTCTCTCTTGGAGACACTAGAGGAATGCCAAAGCCCAGCTACTTCTGCTCCATTCTCTCTCTGGGCACAAGGATCACAAAACAGCCTGAACTTGTCCCCACACTGTGACTGCAAGGAGCAGATGACCTGCCTAGACATATGGACTGCCCTCAGTACGATGTGCTGCTGGTAACAGGAGCTGCACAGACTCCCTGAGCCAGGGAGAGACAAATGTTCAAAATCTCCAGCCCACCTGAGCAGCAAAGATGATTCCCCACTCAGCTGACAGCTTCCCTTCTCCAGGCCTGCGTGGGGGAGGAGAGACCTGAAGGCTACAGCCATACCCTCTGCAACTCCCTCCTGGGTTTATGGGTGAAACAATCCAGCAGAAGCCCCTGGTAGATACATTTGCTTCTGCAGCCTCAGAACCCAATGCTCCCTCTGAGGGTAGCAATATCCCATACAAAGGAGAACTCTTGACATTCTATGCCAATTCTCTGTACAGATGGAGGTAAAACAATTACCTCATTACAGTCACACACCAAATTCCCTTCTGGTGGAATTCACATCAGCACTACTGCAACTTTATAACATTTGCATTATAAAAATGTCTGCAAAGGAGGCCAAGAAAAACAGCTTTTTGTTCAGAGGAAGCTCTGTGGTCAAGATGATGTCATCAGAAAGCGCCAAATTAATTTCCTGTGGTTACATCCTACAGGAAATCCAAGCAGCTCAGCTTTCTTGCTAAACCAAGTAGTCATTTGTTGTCAATAACTGTTAATTATGTGCCCAGATGTGTCATAAACTAGGAACTATCACAATTATCCTTCATTCCCTGGATTCCTCCCAGATCAACCGTTGGGATCTGTTTAGATCAGTGGCCTGCAGTCAGTGAAATGCACCAGCACTCGTGTCCTCAGGCCAGCCCAGGGGCTCTGAGGCACATGGGCTGTGGCACTGGCATTGCCTCCTCCTGCTCTTTCCTCCAGCCCCCTCCCCGGAACTGGGGGGGGGGGTGTTCTGCTGCTTCCAGAAACACCATGGAGGAGGAGCAACCATGTAGATTAGACCCTTAGCAGGAACAGAGGCCCTTAATCAAGTACACTATAAAAACAATGATGAGTAACAGCTTTTCTGCTCTGCATGAACAGAAACAAGGAAATCAGGAGTGATTCGGGAAGTTTTCTATCTGGTAAAATAATCATGAAAATGTCTAGCAGGTCCCTCCCTCAGTCACAGTCCTTCCACAACCTACTGAAAGGTGCATCTCTCCAAGGCTTACTTCATATTTAACTTAAGAATTAACACTTCGGTAAAGCACTTAGCTAATTCAACTGGATCTTTTCAACAACTCACCAGTGGGAAACTGATCTCCCCCAGTTTTCAGATCTCCCCAGAGCTCCCTGCATTTATGTGAATTCACACCTGCCCTGCTGCCCCTAAGCACTCCCTTCACCTGCCCTGCAAACCACAAGCCCTCTGTGTCTCCATCCACAGCAGAAAGGAATTCACTGGGGGGTAGTGAGGAAAGTTTTTGTATCTACAACTCACAGTGAAATTACAACTCTGTCCTTACAGCGACCTTTCTGCAGAAATCCCTTGGGACAGGCTCCTCACTGGATGCAGGACACTTCCCCAAACTGGCAGGAAGCCCAGCATAACACCTCAAGAGCTGAATGGTAAATGGTCAAGCAAACCAGATCCAGTCCAAGCAACCTCTGCACTTTACACAACATTGTGTTTTCAGGTTTGCATAGATTCTTCCTCTTTTCACTACTTTTTAAACAAAGCCTATTTCAAGTGAGCACTCAGGACAGGTTACCAGCTCATTACTTGTCTGTAAAATGCACAACACAGGATACACCCTGTAGAGTTCAAACCCTGTATCATAAGGAAAACAAGAGCTGACAACAGCCAGGGCTCAGCTGCAGAGATGTTGTATTCACACCCACTCAGCAGCAGCTTCTACCCTCAGAGCCTGGAGCCTGTGCACTGTGGGCTAAGGGACAGGAAGGGAGAGGGAGGAGGAATGACTTGCTCAGAGCCACATGGAGACTAGAGGCAGGACAAATTGAGCATCCTGCCACTAGCACTCACTGGTACCAACAATTTCCTTAAATGGCAAGTGAACAGCTGGGAAGAGAAATCACTAGCTTCCAAATTCTCAGAATAAAACAAGGCAGACATAAAAGGCTTCTTGACATGATCATGTCTCTCCAGAACACCAGAAAGGGCTGACTCCCCATTTGGGCTATTTATTCAGCTTCCTACCTCTCTGTCCTTGAGTTTCATGGCGAGCACCAGCTGATGTCTGTGGTTAGTAAGGGCCTCCCGGTAATTCCCTTTGGAGAAGAATGCGGAGCCCAGATTTCCATGAGCTCGGCATTCTCCGGTCTGGTCACCTGAGGCACATGCAAACAAAAGAAAGGTTAGCTAACAGAGGTGTCCCTCAAAGCCTCCAGCAGAAAGACTGGAACACACTGTGCAAGTGATGCCCCAGGGTGAGAACCAGCATGCCAGCTTTCTCCAGGAAGCAGCTCTGCAGCACAGCACAGCTCAGACAAAAGCACATGCTACCAGTGAACTCTAACAGCCAGAGCCCCTGTGCCACTACCTTCCCCACCCCAGCAAGGTCTGTCTTTCTGTCTCACATCCTGTCTCCTCTCCTACAACACCTTGAAAGTTCTCATTGTTGTACACTGAGAGATTTTCCAGGTTGTTTATGTTTTAAAACATCTTGTTCTCACTGCTGATTTGCTCCTTCCCTGACAATTGCCTCACTCAGACTGACTACCTTTTGCCACTGCATTCTTCAAAAAATTGATTGCTTCATTTAAGATTCATTTAAGGCTTTGAGCCCAAGTCTACACAGTGGATAAGAGCACTTCCCACACACATGACACCAGAAAATTAGAGGAGCCTGTAAAACCATAGCACATTGATTGATCACCTGTCCCCTCAAACACACAGGGCTGCACAAGTCTGTAATTTGCACATTTTGGGAATTTCAGGTTTGATTTAACAGCTCATGAAATCCCACAGAAACCTGAGCATTACAGAGAGATTTTGACCATTTACACAGCTATTTGTTCCATCTGCACCAATCCAGCACTTACCTAAACTCTTGGCTACATCCAAGTCCTGCTGCATGTATCCAGTGCTTTTCTCCGTATTCCCAAGGGACCAGTAGGCACTGCTCAGTGCAGAGAACACCGATCCCCGCAGCTTCAGGCTGCAAGTGCCGATCTTCAGGGCAGCCTCTAGCACCACCACAGAGGCCCCATGGTGGCCTGCAGTCAGAAGTTCCTGGCCAATCACAGACACCACGACAAAGGGGCTCTTGTCCAGCTTCATCTTCTGCAGTTGTTGATAGGTGGGCTCTAGGGACTCTGAAATAGAAGAACAAAGGGAGAGTTACTCAACAAACCAAGTTATTTGCCTCTAGAAATCACCTTCACAGCTCATCTTTGTTTTCTGGTAACCAAGTAACATGGGAGTGAGGGGCCAGACACCACAAATCAAACCAGGATTTATCATGGAACTCACATTGAGAAGCACAGCAGGGAGCAGCAGGGTAAATAAATATATGCAGTACAACAGGACAGTGAGATCACACAGCCAAATGTGGGCATGCTTACACAGAAATACTGTATCACCTGCATTCTGTGCAGCAGCCACAGTACCTTTGGGTACCAAACTAAACTAGCTTCACAGGGTAACTGCTATATAGCACAGAAACTTCCAGATGGAGGATGGAGGAAAAAAAACCCCAAACTGTAAAAAAAGGAAACACTGCAGAAAAGGAAACACCAATAGGGATACTTTTTAATTTCAGCACTTCTCAGCCCCTAAGCCCCGGGGCCCCCAGCAGCATCTGCTGAGGATGAGAACTGCCATGGTCCCTCCCAGGAAATACCATTAGGACACTGCAAGAGAGACAGAGCAAAGATACTCCCTCCTTCCTCTGAGGGGAAGATGCTGGCAATTAGGACACTATGAGAGAGGGGCAAAATGCTGTACAGCTAATAGGGCTTCCAGGTCCATGTGATTTCAACAACTCCCCCTGAATATAACTGAATTAGCAGAACAGCCTTTCTTGCCTTCTAGAACACTGTTTTGAGAGACATTAGCACCATGGAAAAGCTGCTGACATGCTCTTCTGGGCAAACACTGGCCCCGAGCACTTAAGACTCACTGTCTCCTGTGGCCAAGCAGCAGACCATTGTGGGAAGCTGTTCCAAGTCATAATAAAGCCATGGCCACAGTATCACACACCTCTCTGTCTGCACTGACACAAGACAAAATCAAATGAGCAAGGACTTCACTGGAACTGCTGTATAGCACCAGTCTGATTCACTTCCAGAGCTTCTCGAGCCAGTTATCACAATCTTTTTGTCCCACTGGATCAGATGAGTATTTTTTTGTTCCTCCTCCAGCTTCAGGCTTCTTTCTTAGCACCTGCTGACTCAGCAGAGAAGCCAAATCCTGAACTCTTTCCCTTCAGGCCTCTGGGTTCTCTCCCCCTCAGATGCTGGCAGAGCCACCCATGGACTGACATTATTCCCTTTAAGTCCCTTGGCAGCAGATCAGCATCCATGAGAAAACCTCCTGGTGCTTACCTCGCATGGGAGATTTCATGGCAGCCTCGACCATGCCAACCAGAAGCTGAAGACTCTTGGGATCCTGAGCCAGTCCTGAGGCAAACGCTGCCAGTGCGTCTGCATGACGGCCGAGATACTGAAGGGCCACACCCTGTCGGAAGTATGCCTGGAAAGCCAAAGGGAAGAAGAAATGCCAATTACTTCATTGGTAGAAGTCACAAAGAACAAATCTGCAGGTGAGCTCATGCTGGTGGCTGCTGGGCTACACGAGCACATTCTGGCTTCTTTGGCCACGTTGGCTATAATCAGAAAAATCCAGCCAACACCTCTCTAATGCGAACTTTGCTACGCTATTAGCTCGTTTAAAACTCTTCCAATGACACAAAGCAGCCAGTTCGCAGGATAAAACATTATTCACATTTCTTAAAATGTGGTTTAAGAACATAACACTGCTCCTTGAGACTGGCTCCTAGGATTGTTTCCATGGATGACACCTCATGACTATTTCTTCTCTCTCTGTAATAGAAACCTGCACTCAAGATACATTAAGTATACCTTTTTACTTAAACAGGATAAATCTCCAATTAATATCCAAGCTGGTATTTCATTAGAGCTTTCAGACACTTGTGGAATCCAATCCGGGGAGGTAGAGATTAAGGAAAATCAGAAATGACATGAGGAATTTATAGATATGAATATTTAATCTCTTTTCTATTAGGAAGCCTTGATTGTAGAACCCTTTTAATGAATTCAATGAAAGCAAAACTCTTTTCATTAACCTTTAGTATAAATGTGTTCTTATTGAACCAAACAAGCTACTGTACTGGAAACCCAATTCAATGTTAATTAGATTACTAGCATGAAGCTTTAAATCAAAAGACAATACAAAAGAACTAACAACATGTCGTGGCCATAAGGCATGAGTTCTCCCAACAGTGAGTGAGCTGTCACCTTTATCATGGCACACAGTTTTAAGTCCTTTTTAAGTCCAGAATTATCATTTAATGACTTTCTTCACCACCTGATGACAGAGGCAGTTTGAGGCAGCATGTCTCTGATGGGGACCTTTCCAGACAACAAGGCCAAATGTGCATGACAGATTCAATTTGCAAGGATGAGAGCACAAATACGCAGCAGCCAGCCACGGAACTTCATACTGTGTGTAGGCACCTCCAAGATCTCACACTTCATGGGAGGGTAGAAGCCTGCCATCCCCTCTCAGCAAACGCGTATGAGCAGGACCAATGGCACACTATGGAACACCTCTGCAGAAAGCCAGCCAAGCCCAGAAACCCAACATTCACCTGTATCCAGGGTTTCAGGTAAAGGGCAGGAGAGAGACATGCTACAGGCAATACAGACAAAACTCTCACAGCCTACAGAAGACAGGATTGCCTTGGCTTCTGTTCTCAAGGTTCAAAAGGGACCACATAGTGCAATCCTCTCTCACATCCCATCCTCTACACACAAAGGCTGTAGGACAAGAAGTAACACACTCTGCAGCTATGGGCAGGGCAACAATGGAGAAAAAACAAGGTCAACAAATACAGGTGAAGCCTCTGCCCTGCTTCCAGTTCTCATACAGAAATCCAAGTGAACATCAGCTCCCAGCAGGAGAAAACACACCATAAAAGGGGAAATGTCACAAAAGGGGAGGAAAACAAAAGGGACATAAAAAAAGGGGGGGAGATAAAAATTAAAGGGGGGAAATAAAAAAAAAAAAAAAGCACCTGGCCAAAGGCATCAAAGCACTTTGCAGAGGAATAACAGGTCTGGTTTTTTCACCACTGCCTGCCAAAGAACTCCACCACCTTCCCTGCACGAGAAGGGCCCTGCCTAGCTGGGCTGCACCAGTGGCTGCAGCTGAGGACCCTAGTTTCTAGCACTGTCCATCCAGCCACCTTTCTTTGTGAAAACAGAGCACTCATCCCCCAAGCTCTGCCCACAGAGGAGACACCACAGACAGAAGAGTCACCAGCAGCGCACAGGTCAGCACTGTACATTTCCAATGTCCCTTCTGGAAAGCTGTTTTATCCCCTCTCCACATCTATTCCTGGAAGTCCCCACTGGAAACCACTTAATTTGAATACAAACACAGCATTCAGAGCCCAAAAGAAAAGCATATTAATCATAACTGAAATGAAGATTTTGGCCAATTTTTCTCCTGCAAAAAGCCCTTCCTTCCTTCCTTTCTCCTCCAGTTTCCAGCATATACAGATACAGCTCCACACACTGTATTCCCCAGAGACCTTTAACAAAACAAATAAAAAGCATTCACATCACCTATTTCCTCCCCAAGAGGCATTCACAAGTTAGTTTAAGATTGGAATGAAGACACTGTATCAAGGGGAAAAATCTGCAAAGAGGAAATGGTGAGAATCACCCTTTGGAAGAAGAGAGGAAAAGGAAAGGCAAGGAGCCAGCAGCTGCAGCTGAAGAAATGAGACAAGGAGCAGCTTTCCAGTCCTGACACAGACAGATCCTTCCCACGCTTCAGCAAACTTCACGTTTTTAATCACACCATGTGAAGATAGAAGAGTATGCACTCTGCAGTAAAAGTTATATTAATTTTCCAGTGATTCTGGGTAAGAAAAAGATATTGATTCCTTTTAAGCAGATGAAGGCAACAAGAGAATGACTTTTTGGTAAAGACCAGACAAATGAATAGCAGGTGTTTTCTAACCTGTGGCTCTTTGCATCCTCACTGTAATACAAAGAGCTGGAACCATCTTTTTCATTTTTTTCAATCTCTGCATCATACTTTCCAGGAACAAGGCACTGTGCAAAAAGAAAGTCTCACTCTCAGTTGAAATTTGGCACTAGATGCACCTCCCTCAATGGGAACTGTTTTCTCCTCTCCTTGAGTTAGCATGACTGAACACATGCTCTGCTGTTGCTCTCTCCAGGTTCACCAGTGAGCTATGGGCTCATACCAGTAGAATCTATGGCAATAAATCATTCAGATCCTTAGTGAGTCCCATATGCAACACCTGCAAGAGTTAGAGGGAGGCAGCAGCCACAGGAGTTCAGTCCTGTCTTACCACAGTCTCTTCTAAGTCTGAAGCATGAGCTCACATTTCTGGAATATGATTTAGCGCCAGGAAACATGCATTTTTCTAACAGTAGCCCATATTATACTCTTTACTGGATAGGATGGTATACTGCTAATAAATATTTTAAACCAGCTAGAACTGGGAGATTAACTGGCATGCAGATGTCCCCCAGCTGCCTTAGGACACGCTGAGATAGCCAGGCAGAACACTGGAGCCTCTCCCTTCTCTCTGAGCAGGGAAACCCCTCCATGAGTTTCATGTGCAGCAGACACCACGTGCATGGCTGATCCTCTCCCAGCACTCCAGTAGAGATCCTGATGGATACAGGGTGCCCACAAGAGACACAGAAACTGACCAAGACTATCCGAGCTTTGGGATTTTCATCTGCCCATGCTCAGGCCCCCCTGATGCCCAGCAGGGCTCCTGCTCTCCACCTACACCTCTCCCTTCTCAGCATAAACCCTTTTTGCAGAGGTTCAGCATCACCATACTGCTGTAATGTGCCTTCTCCACCTTGCTAGGGCTCATCTGACAGTTCTGTCAAACTTTACACTTATTTACATAATGAACTGCTGGCCAGTTTGTAACTGGATAACGGAGACAGAAGAATGAAGCTGGAATGGCATCAGAAGAACTTGGAGCAGAAAAATACTGTCAAACAAACATAGAAAACTTGAAGAAATGGCTCAGCCTTAGACAAAGGCTCCCATTGTGCACAAGGGAGGAATTTCATAACACTTATTTGTGTCAGCTTCGGACCCTGGACAACAGCTATCTGGACAGGAAAGGCAAACACACAGAAAACACTTTTTCCACAATGTGCCTTGGTTTGCCAGATCAGCAGATAATGCCAAAAATAGCAGGAATAATCTATGATGCACTGAATCATCCTGCTCTGAGCGTGCAGACCAGCTCCTGGACAGAGCGAGTGCGAGCCACTGCCCTGAGAGGGGCTGCTCAGTGCCCACCCATGTCTGACCAACGCAGCACCAAGGACCCACGAGAAGGAGCTGAAAGTGGGAACAGCCACTGCAGCTTCCTGGGGCCAAGCACCAGGTTGAATCTTTCCTCTCCCCTTGTAACTGCTTTACAGCCAAATTTTGGAGAAAAATAGAGGACAAATCTCTGCTATGGGACTTGAGGAATGTGAGGAGAGGGAAGAATGTGCTTTAATTCAGAACACATGCAGCACAGGCATAAATAGTGCTTGCTGTCCACATGAACCCAAGTGCTGCCTTCACAACACTAAGGTTGCACCCTAGGTAACAAACTTCCTTCACAGTTCGTGTGCTCAGCTTGCACTTACATCACTGCCCTCAGCCTGCCCTGAAGAGCAAGCAGAGATCTGACAAATTCATTGTCTCTGCAGCACAGCTTCTCTATCTACCACCCATTTCCAAGGTGTCTCTAGTGTAGGTGAACTCCACTACTCAGAACTGGAAATTCCCTCTAAGCCCCATTTAGCCTCTATAGAAAAACACTATGGGGGATGTAACATATCATCCCTTATTTTAGCCAAAAATTATTCACATCAATTGTGCTTCCAACTACCTCCAGCAGGAGACTGCGCACAGATCACTTGCCCAGCTGAATTAAATGGAATCCTCAATATGAAATAGTCAAATTCTTGTTTAGTTTAAGTTAGCAGCCCAGCTTTTCACACAGTTTGTTGGTTTTGCTCCATTCTTGCCTGCTTCAGGCTCGCTCTAGAAACAGCAGCTACAATCTAGGCCCTCTCTTCAAGGACATCCTCCCACCCTTCATAACAGCATATCCTAACAATCTTCCTATCTTTATCAGCTACAACTCTTTAGCCTTATTTAACAGCAAGAACTAGCCATGAGTAGAGAAAAGTGCTCCAGGCAAGTAACAACCAACCTGCTGATGTCCAGGTGAAGCACCGTGAAAGCACCACCAGCCTCTTGTGTTTAAGGCTGACAGGTACAGATGCAAGCACAGTATCTGCTAGAATTCCTCCACAAGTCAACAGGGACAAAGGATTGCCCAATTTCTGGCTAAACAACTTGGTTTTGAAGGTGCAGAACAAAAAATAAGCCACCTTTCACCCTGCTCAGAAGTAGCACCAATCTTGGTACAGTATCATTAGAGATTTAACAGATACAGAATTACATCAAACCAAATAAATGGTACAGCTGACACCTGTAGGCTGCTTCTCAGTGAAGTTTGGGGCAGTGGCAGGACTGGTTTTAATACCATATTACCATGTACTTTGTTTAGTTCCAGCACTGTTACCATTAACATTTGATATTTAACTGCTAGTGTACATCTGCATACAATTTTCACAATGCTAAAAGTGTTGAGAACCTTTGCAGAGCTCAAGAACATACAAACATATGCTACTATTTGTTCTTATACCCTTAAAAGCAAAAACAAATGAAAAAGCAGGACAAAGGGAAAAGAGGGAGTAATAAAAATCATGTCCTGAACTGGAAGACATCCACCAGAAGAACTTTCTTTTACTATTCAGCTTGAGTGTTCCAGCACAGTTTCATTGTCTCACTTTGAATCACACATCTGAGCAGCAGCCCAAATGACAGCCTCCCTTTCTCCAGCACTTCTCCACTTTGCACGCTGGCAGGCTGCACAAGTTTAGGTGGATCACACTGAAAATCCACAATAAAATCCAGAAATAAGACATTAAAGCATCTGTTCAGCCCACAGTCATGAGGCTTGGCTTTCACACCAAATTCAGCAGGGGATATTTCAGAGATCCATGTTATCTCGTGCAGCACTCACAGGCTGGACAGACAGTCCCAGCATGGGTGATCTGGATTCACAGTCAAGACAATAGGTCTTTTCCCAGCTGTGTGACTGCCGATTAAACTAACGAAGTGCAATGATTCCTAATTGCCATCTTGCAGTGAGACTATACAGAAGATGACCCAAATACTGACATCTGGGTATAAAAATAAATAATATTGTGGTGTTTGCTGTCAGCATTACCCTGTGCTTTCTAGGCCAGCAACTCCAGCAGGCAACACGAATGGCACATCTGCACATCCAGCCAAGGTGCAGCACAGTTACCAGCTCTCGGCCACAGGAGACCAAAGGACACTCTCATGGGAAAAACACTGGCAGGCACCTGACAGCAAAGCCTCACAGCACACAGACATCAGACACCTTGCAGGTCGGTGTTGCCTATGCAATGGTACCTAAATCACCAGGAAAGACATAAATTTACTTGTCACTCCTGAGGCAGTGCTCAGACTGCCTAAATGGAGACCATCAACTTATCCAAAACCACAGCCAGCTGCTTTGCCTTCCTTCCACATCTCTCCTCCCCAGCAAGACATGTCCTGCTACCTCCAAGCTCCTCTTCTGCACAACAGATGGGTCCTGGCAGTTCAGTCTCTCAAAACTACCTCCACACTTCCAAATCCAGGTACCCTTCCTCTGCTCAGAAGACTGGACCCTCTTGGCTTCATTCTGTCTGTGTCCTGCACTTCTCCATTATCTGAAGTACCTCAGCCTGTTTCCAGCTGCTGTTTGCTGCCATTCTGAAAACTATTCAGGGTTGTTTTGGAAATACATGCACTCATCCTCACTGAAGTAAGCTGAGATAAAATGGGATTTGCCAAAATCAAGACAGCTGGAAAGCAGAGGCAATGGCTTGCATACCAGCAATTTGTAGCTAGAACGTGTTATCTCCAATTTTGAGTCCAATAACCAATAAAACATTTGTTTTCTGTCAGCTTTCTCCCAGCTCATGATTTCAGCTGTACTCTGAACCTGAGTGTCTAACAGCAACAATGTCTGGCCACTTTAAAAAGGATGGAAAGCAAAGCCCTCCTCAGGTACAGATCTCTCAGTCACCCCAGCAGGTATGTGAGGACTTTGCCTATTCACAGAGGCACTTAACCAAGCTGAGCACTGAATCTTGCCAGATTTCAGATGGCTAAAATCTGGTAATTATGAAGGGAAAGCACTGAGGGCGCAGCAAATACTAGCTGGTCTGGCAAGATTCGGCCGTGATAAAAAGACAAGTGACTTTGTTTTTAGCTACAAAGTAAATCCTACATTCCCATCTCAGAAACAAGTGAAAAAGAAAAAATAATCAGAATGGCACAGTTTCCAAGAGCCATCAAAAGAGAAGACCAAAGTATGATGAAGAACACAGTAGTGGAGGTGCAGGATAAGGGTGAGCTGTAACTATCTGCATTTTCAGGGTGGATCTGGTCCATGTTCCCTAGAGAAGGGCCTGGTGCTCAGGAGAGGCTGTGATGGAGACATGAGCATACATCTCTTGCAGACATGGGCTCTTGGCTCACCATCCCCCATCCCACTCCACCCCAACTGCACTCGGTCAGCATCGCCTGCCAAGAGAGACAAAGCTGATGATGGGGGAAAGGGAAAAATCAAATTTGCAAAACTACTAAATATATAAATCTCTTTGGCTAAGGTGAACGTGGGAAAAATTCTTCATGAGGGGTATCACATTTAGCAAGTTTTGCCAGATCATTACTCTTATAACACAAAGGGAGGAAACAACAACACCATGTTTCCTTATAATAACTCACCTCCTTCACCACAGATCTCTGAAGCACCAAGTAATTCAGTAGTTGCTATGGAAACTGCTGGTTTTATTGAACAGCCTTGAAAGGGTCAAGAGGTACCATCAAACTGGCCAGTTGTAAATTATTCCCCCGCTAAACATCTGCTTCGTTTTAGTTGCCCTACCACTTCTCTGTCTTGTTGTTAGAACAGTGTTTGGACTGACTCCAGAGAACGTGTCATTCCACAGTGAGGTTGTAACAGGTAAGTCCACAAACAGCAATTTTCATGCCCAAGTACAATAAAATCATACAGAGGAGCCATCCCAACGGCAGAATGGCTAGGGGACTGGGGACTATTCCTTCTTCCACACATCAGCACTGACGTGAGACAGTGGGAACTAGCATGAAGAGTTAGTTTTCACTCTGATCCCCAGAGGTTTCACACTGCTCCTTCACACAGCGATGAAATGAATTACCTCCCAGATGGATCCACTTGTGCCTTTGGACAAGGGACAAAAGAGCAGTAGAAGAGCATCATCCCAGTGCTCAGCTTCCTTGCCCTGAGGCAGGACAGTCTGCCCTGCTAACATGAGTCTGTGCTCTAGGAACAGAAAATACCACATTGCCTGCACTGGACTACCAGAAACACAGAAACCCATCACACAGAAATTAACACCTGGAATTACACACACCAGTCAGCAGCATCTACTCTTGCAGGCAAGGAAAACAGCATGAGGACTGGCTCCATTTCCAACTTTGCTATTGAACTCACTAGATTTGTTTCAGTCTCACAAAAAGTGGAATTCCAAAATTCCTTATGATCTCCATTTCTTGAAAGTGTGTCTATTGTAAACCTATAAGCATCAGCAAAAATTAAAAAAACCTACTGACAAACTGTACATTGCTGTTTCACTGCAGCATCCTTGAAGGATAAATGCAGCTATGGTGAAAACTAAAATGTATTCCCAGGGAAGGAGAAAGTCAGCAGTAATTACAGTTTGCTCAGGAAATCTCAAGACAACAGAGATGGTTGTGGTCCCTTCACTTTTACGTGAACTATAAAAACTTGAATAATGTTGGGCAAGAGGTTTAAGAGAGTAAGCAACAGGAAGATTTCTTCTACAAGATACCAAGAAAAAGTCACGAGAACAAAGAGCAGAAAGCATTGTCTGCTGCTGGCCACCAGCCTGCAACTCTGTCAGGGTGCCAGGAGGTGAACAAGCAGCTTAGTGAATAATTGAAGACACAATAACAAAACTTCAGAATGTCAGAGACATAATACAGTTTTGGAGGTTTCATCACAAAGCCTTTGAGTTCCCAAGTAAGACACACTGAATAATTTATCCCTGTGTCAATACTGGGTCAGCAGCTGTTCACTCACAGCTAACCATGGTCCAACGTGCTTCAAGACACTTAAATGGGTCTGAACAAATTAATGAGCAAGGTCCAGAGGGAAGAGATGAGGAAAACTCAACCTATTCACCCTTCCAAACACAGTCCAGATAAAAACATGTAGATTCAGAAGTGATGCTGTGTGCATGAGGCCCCACAGATTTTGAACCTGCTTTACTGCCATCCAGCACCACCTCATCCCAGTGCTGCTCCTCAGCAGTGCAAGAGCAGGAAGCCAACCTAAGCTGGGCTGGCTCCAGGCTACCATTTACCACCCCAGTACCCAGACCCCTGCTCATCCAGTTGGAACCCAGAGGCTCACCCTGATTTACGGGACCCTACCAGCTCCATTAGCCACAGCACAAGGCAAAAATAGTCAAGCCAAAGGAGTCAGTTCCAGCACTCTGCTCCAAAGCATTCCCTCTCATCCAGCTAACAGAGACATTTGTTCCAGGAACCTGACATAATGGCCTTGTTAAATAGGAAGGTAAGTATATTTGGGGAACAACAAACAACTGACAAAATCTGCTTCTTCTAGTTTGGAATACTCCCTGCAGGCTCCTGGCTTCACAATGCCAGGTCTGCTGTCCCATACCTGAGCTCACCCTTCAGCTGCACACTGGCACAAGCTGTCTCCACAGAACTGCTCCATGAGGCCACGCAACAAACCTTCTGCAGACCCACTGAGCTCACATACCCAGGGCTGCCAGGCAGGATGGACAAACAGCAGTGAGAGCAAGCTCAGCCTCAGCTTCCCAGTTTTGCTGCCACAGCCTGAAATACACACAGCATTTGCAGCCCTGGCAAAGAGCCTGCTGTAATTACATGAGTTCTTCCGGCATCCAAAATGAACAACAGCAGAAAAACTGCTACTGTCTGTGGTGTCTAGAAGTCACAGCTCTGTGGTATCAAACATGACTCAGGCAGCAGAACAGGCAATGTCCAGCACAACTCGGAAGCTAGTTGTATGTGTAAAACAAGTCATAGACTAAGTCAAGAAGAAAGTGTGCATGAGGATAAAGCCCCCACTGAAACATTTATTCTACTAGGATGAGCAGTGCACAGCCTTTGTCTAGCCATCATCTGGAACATGCCAGTATTTATGTGCACTTAGATTCTAACTGCTGATTTTATGGGTTTTGGTTTAATTTTTTCCTGGTTTTAGCATTTACTGATGGGCAGGCACAGCGGAGCAATCCACAGCTAGTCTGCTGAATCAGTAACTGTATGGCAGCAGGTACAACTCCCTGAATTTCCAAGGGAAATCCCACAATTACCACACCAAACCACCCATGATAGGATCAAAGAGCACAGCTCAATCTGTCCTGGAAATCTGCTTTCCTGGAAATCTGCTTTAAATAATATGAATATAGGCACCTAACCCACACAACAAAGCCTGCAGGATTTAAGTCAATTCTCAACAACCGAGGACTTATCTCCTTGTAACAGCCCTCATCAATACTAACTGACCTGGTGGCATGAGTAATTACCTCCTAGTTCATCCTTTAAATGATGGAAGAATTCTTCTCAGCCGAGCTATTCCCCTGAGGATCTCCCTGGGAGGAAAGAGCAGTGTATGGGAAGCAGAGCTGTATGCTTGGAGCTCTCTCTGCAGAAAAGACAAGCACTCACTAATGAATTCTCCTTTTCATCTATGCTTACATTAAGTTTTGTAAAGTATCAGATTATTTGAGAAAAAAATGAAATTTAATAGAACTACACTACACATACTGTGTTCTTCTGGCTCTGATAATAAATGCTTTCTATTGTTTCTCTTTAAAATCTCTATCATTTAAATGAAAAAAATCCAGAGATTTGCAGTAATTTTCACTGAAGTATTAGTTATGTCCATTCATTTGTAAGACACAATGAATTCTTTTATGAGATCTCTTGATCTGCTCTGCTGACAATCACCAATTCTGCATCTCCTTTCAGCAGAGGCTCCTTTTCTGTCTCAAAACCTGACACATTCAGAATGCCTTCACAGACCCCACTGGCAGCCCAGCTCTGCTAGCTGCTGCTGAGCACACAGCCATCGACCTTGGCTGCGTGACAGAACAGTTGCACTGCAAAGGATTCCAGTTCCTGCCCAGGACTGGTTCCTGGCACCTTCACTCCAACACACCAAGCTCTGTACTCATCACCAGGTTAAGCTCAGGCTCCCAGCTACCACATGAGGTCTGTAAGCTGCATGCAAGATCTGACCAACAACACTCAACAATTACTTCATTCATGATCCTCAAGACAGTCACAATAACACTGAGTAAAGCATCAAGTTCCTAGATACCAACAGCTGGAAAGTAACCAAGGTTCAGTTTGTGAGGAGAAGCCAAACCCCTTGCTGTACTCCTGAAACATCCACATCCATGTGGACTCTGAACAGAGCAAGTGGCACTCCCTTCAAAGGCTCCTGGATGCCATCACTGATAAGAGTGGGACTGTGAAGCAGTGATCTTCAGTAACTCAATACAGAGGAGATTCAGGCAATGTCTGGGTGCTAAAAAGGGAGAGTAAAAGAAAGAAATTAAAAAGAAAATTAAGAAAAAAAAAAATTAGAAGAAAATTAAAAGAAATTAAAAAGTGAGAATTAAGAGTCTGGAAAGATTTGGTCATTTAAATGACAATGTGTCAGACAAAGGCAAAAGACAAGGAATGAAGAAATCAAATTCACCGAAGCATGCACGCGCGTGGGCTCATGCATATGTAAGAGAGAAAGACACCCAGCTGCAGATCAATCATGCTAACATCATATCAACATCAGAGAACTCAGCTTTGTGTTAGTGTGTGTACACTGGTATAAAAACAGAGACACAAGGAAAGGTCTAACTGCCAAATGGCACCAGGGTCACTATGTCCCTGCACTGTCCTGCAGCAGCTTTATCTGTAGATCAGTTAAGCAGACTCACTTAATTCCTGAATAATGAAGTGAAAAAAGAGTATCATTCTTAGGCCTTTGTTAAATACTTCAGTAAATAATGTCAAGCTTTTCTCTCCTTATACAGCAATCTTTTAAGGCATCTAGTCTGATATCAAGCATCTTCAAATGTACTTCTTATCAGGGTGCCACATGTCAACAAGGAAATCACTGTGCAAGATCACAACAACCACACTGGGTCTGACGAAAGACCCCTCCAGACCTGGATGTGCCTCTGGCAGCAGCCAGCAGTGGATTCTGCAGGAAGAACAGGGAAGCATGCCCTTCCCCACCTATTTGTGACTCAGTACAACCTGGAAATGAAGGGCAAGCACTACATGATCTCTTTCTTGTATTTTTAACTCCTTTTGAAGTTGTAATGCTGCACATTTCTTCTGTGGCACAACTTGTATGCTACAAGAGCAGCTGGAGTTTCAGGGTCTATCAACAATGTCCAGGACATCAAGGGGAGGCTGAAAGTCTTGTCTCTTCTCTGACACAAGAGTTGCTTTAAACAGAGGCATAGCAGGACCACTTGAGGACAGCTTTGTCACATTAGGCAACCAGATTTCACAATCAGGAACTCAGAGAACCAAGCAGGTGTTAAGCACAGGGAATCTCGTGATTTGCTTACTAGACAGTGGTGTTGGGTCTCACAGATGACTGGCTCAATGTGATCTTGGCTAAGTCACTTCTCTCTGTGTTGGGGCTGAGCAGATCTGCAGAGGAACAACTACCATTCTTTGCAAATAATGCAAGACCCACATGCAAGGAAATGCTTTAAGTGCTGCTAAGCAGGAGACATAGGAGAGTTCTGCAGAGGTACATTCTTCATTTAAGCAGGCAAAAAATACATGAAAGCTAAAAACTCTTAATTGAAAAATGAAACAATTAGGAAGTGCCTTTTTCTGGGAACATGCTGCTCCCACTGCACCATGACCAAGGTTATTTTGAACTTATTACTTTGACTGGATTCAGCTGTAAGTAATTAAATTTAGTCATAGAAGTCTGATCTATAAATGAAACCTACAAAAGCAATTACCATAGCTTCCATTAGATCAGTAAGCAATGGCAGCTCTGTTTGATGTAAACCAAAAGGAACATTATTATACTGCACAAGAAATCACAGTAACTCAGTCCCCTTGCAGAGATTTCCTTTGAAAATTACAGTTTTCAGTGAAGAAAGTCACAGGTTGTAAATTTCAGCTGTGCTCTGCTCCTTCCAGTTTAACAGCCTCATGGGCAAAAAAGATAATCGTATCACACTACCCAAAGCGACTATTTTGGCTCCTGCTCTGTACTCAAAAACCAGACAAAGGAAAAGCTAAATTAATAAATTAAGCATGCAAGAGATGGGGTGATTTAGTATCAGGATTTTTTTTTATATATTTTTAATATATGCTTTTGCTCCTGTTGGAATCTAGACTATGCAGAAGCTGATGGACCAGTTGGTTTCTCTCAGCCCAGACTCTAGGCACACACGTTTTCACCTCTCAAACCATCACTGTATAAGTCGACTTGAAACAGCAATTTTGGAAACAAAATGAAACAAAAGCACCAAAGAAACCAAACTACCAGCTTGGACACTGGGAAGCACAGCCTTCTGCTCCCACCTCTGAGGGTACCAGGAAGAACATGCTCTGGCAACAACCCCTATCCCAAACACACCAGCAAGGAGCAAATGCAAAATGATGCTCTGTAGCCAGAGCAGAGAGCATATGACAGAGTGAAGAAGACTACCTGGCATTTTCCATTACACAGTCCCAATTTTCTGCCACTTACAAAGATCTGCAAAACTGATACAGCTGAAATTTGCCATACTGATTACTGACATGGGATAATCACCCAAAAAAGCACTAAATGGTACAGCCATTTTTTCTGAGTAGCATTCAGGGGGATTTTTTTTCCTTTGAGTTTAAAAAAGAAAATCTAAAACCAAGCTATTTATTTTCCCTCTGTGGTGGGCACCCAGTGTCCAGCCAGGGTCAACCCACTGCACCACCACAAATAAACTCTGGCATTTCCCATTAGGCAAAGGGCTGCTTGACTTAGCAGCCTTCAGGCTTTACACACTCCTCAGTTTGTTTCCAATTCCCTTCTATCGATCCCGTGACTCTTTCACTCCTTAGACCAGACTTGAGGAAGATCATGCTCCACATCTTACCCAGCATGGACTATGTAATCAGAGCTGGACAAGGAACAAAACAGGATGTTCTGTTACCATAATAAATACAAACTTTTACTCGCTGCCTCCTCCCTCACAGGGGAAATTCCAGGCTTTGGTGTGCACTATATACGCTACAGAGACAAACAGAAAACAGAGGGAGAGAAACAGTAGCAACTTCCTGCTGTCAGGAAGAGGTCAGGACTCTGCCTTTGCACAGCCACTCACCCACAAGCTGTGTGCTCAGGGGTATGTTTATATTACATGCTGTGGGTAGAAGAGCTTACTCCTCCTCATCTGTAGGCTGGAAAAAAATCTGCTCTCTCTCATCAAGAAGATGAAGGGTCTGTATGTTGCTGGAAGTGAGATCTGCCACACGCTCATCAAATTCAAATCCCCAGCTGGAACTGCAATCCAGGGACCTAGGTAGCACAATGTCATTGCCATTGCAGTGAACTCCTGTGTGATCAGCTATCAGCATCACGTCAATGCTGCAGCGCTCACCCTCACCATACCAGCCAGGATAACAACCTACTCTTCTCTACTGCAATTCCTTTTACTTCACAGAAAAAAGCAGAAACAATAGACTGTTAGCAAGTACAACATAATTAACAGAGTAATAAAGATCAGAACCACTGCACGTTTTAAAAAGCTTTGCTTGGTTTTGAAGCTGTTCTTTGACTAGTAATGACACTGTGCAATGAGGTCTGCAGCAGCATGGCAGCATTAGAAATGATTCACTGCCACGAGATACTTCTCAACCAATGTATTCAGAAATGCACAATACTGCAAGCTTTTCCTGATCACACTCTGTGCATAAAAATACAGGGAAGACACAGGATCTGTGAGGAATGAACATAGATCCCTGCAGACTGAAAATAACAGAGTTGTTTTAACTATCTTATGGGACATTCACTATCAGATGTTTAATTTTATGTGCAATACTAAAATCGTAATTATAATTTGATATGAAATGTGCTAGAGTCATTCCTCAAAGGGACTGAATACATAGATTCTGTACATGTTTATGCTACTGTGGAAAAACTGCCAACACACAGCCAATCTCTGAAAAGTGAGAGTTTTCACACAAGAGAGTCTGCAAGCAGAAAATAAGTGAAACAGATTAGTAGACCAGGAAATCCTCTAACAGCCTCTTCAGGACAACCACTTTGAATCTGGAGGCTCTTAAACCTGACTAGGACAGAATTACTTTGACGACTATCTTGGTATTTGTGTTCTGAATTTGTGTTAGAAGTCTCTCCTGAAAAAAACAGAAAACCACACACAAAAGCTTTTTAACAGAAAACATGAAAAATCTACTGTCTGAAAAACCTGTTTGCCACAAGGACACTGCTTTCCTGCTAGCTGAACATTGCTGTCCTGCACCAACACCAGCAAACAGACTTCTCACACAACAGATGTTCCTTTGGGGAGATGGAGAGCCTAGAAAAAGTGGCTTATCAAACAATGAAGTTGACATGTAATTTTGTGACTGTGCATTTCGTAAACAACTGGGAGACTGAGTACACTAATCTAGTGGAAAAGCAGCCAACAGCCACTACATCCTCAACAATAACATCTGCTCCAGACACAGCACACACAGCAGTCTCCCAACAGCAGACAGTTTCATGCCATACACAGCATTTTCACCCAGCAACCTCCTAGATGGGGATGCAGCAGTAAATACGAGATCTGGATAGCTCAAAATGTTTGTTCCTTCAATAATACAGTCTCATTTTAAAAAATGAAAAAGTAATTCAGCAGGGTCTGAAGGGTTATATTTTATTCATCACCCCTATGCCCTTTCACACAACTCTTCCCAAAGGAAATTCTGCTTCAAAGCATCACTATTTCAGGCACCTAAATCAATAAGCCTCTGCTCTGAAATACACAACAGCAAAGAAACACACTGTCCCCACTGTTTTAAATACACATGTCCTTATCCTACACACTCTATGACAGTTTAGACAGGCTAATATATGCTAGAGTAATGTAAAAGATTTGCTTTAAATTTACAACAGAATAGCAAATGCAGAGTTACTGATGACACGCAATCCTGGTCCCAGACTTGGGTACTGTAACCAGACAGGAAAGGAAACCTTTAAGCCAGCCCAAAAAGACCCCACATGAACACCACTTCAGTCAGAACAGATACTAGCTTGAAGGCAAAGATTGAGCTGGAACTTAAGTCTGGAGTTTGCAAAATGCATTTTGCATTTATTGCATAGTATTAACATCAGCGGAAAAGACAACCTATCAGCTTATAGAGAAAGCCAAACTCATTAAAGGTTGTTAAGAAAGTAATTTTACAGGAGAGATATGAATGCAACTGTCATGAGATGCCTGGCAGAAGGTATACTTTCAAACCAGCATCCTAGAAACATCATCTGAAGTATCACTAACTCCTGCAATTGCTAACTCCAAAAGTAAATTCCTAGATTCCACTTTAATATCCAGGTCATATTCCAAACTTCTGAATCAACACAAAACAACTACTGACCCTGTGCAGTGCTTCTCTTTGGAAATTCCAGACAGCTGCAGAAGGATGAACAGTACAGAGGTGACCTCCCTCAGCCTGAGGATGTTAATCCTGATGCCAAAGCTGGGAAAAGCCTATTTCTCACAGCATCCTACCTGCTGCTCTGTTCAGCCGGTTCCACCTAGATCAGATGCTAGACCTTAAACATGCAGGCACCAAGGCCAAAGTTACACAAAACCATAGAGCAATTTTGCACTAATCTTGGCTTTATACGTCTACCTCTATCTGGAAGATTTTATGTGTGCTCATCAGTAAATTAAAAAGCAGTAGCTTAAGTCACAGATTTATAGCAAGAGACAACTAAATAACCTTTTTTTTTGTTAGAAAATTTCCCTATTTAAGGGCTGTTTCCCCCTTGCTAATGTAATCCCATTCCCCCTATCATCCCACCCTGAATAATCTTTTCCCTTCTTATATGCATTCAACAACCACAGACTTTCATGTTCCCAGATCACTGTCAGTTATCCAAACGATACAAATTTAGCCCCTTTGATCTCTCCTCATACATCAGTTCCTCCAGGCCCCTTAATCACTTTTTTCACTCTTCTCTGAACTCCCTCCAGTAATGATGTGATTCTAATCCCCTGTGAAAGGGGAGGCTTTTGGCTTCAGTTCCTCGCACAGATGCGGACAAACTAACTCCGATGCTTGCAGCTCTGTATGTATCCCTGTCAGAGCCACTGAGCACTGCACCGCCACACTGAAACAAAGATGGAATTGTCTCATCAACACGAGAGATGCCAGAAGCTGAAAGGAAACACAATGAGAATTAAAATGATGAGCTGATCAGCACTTTACAGAGCCATCAGGACCATGTGTGAGGCACAGCCATGCTGAGGAGACAAGCACTGTGAAGCGGTCGGGGTGACAGACTCTGGGACCTACAGCTCACGTAGCAGCTCTGTGACAAACACAGCAGGTAAGGGGTGTGCAGTGAGCCCTAGGGGTCTGCCCACAGCACCTGAGGTGTGTTCAACACCTACCACATGCCATCTCGCAGTGGCTGCATTTCAGTGGCAAGGGAAATGAACCCTCCTGGTACCAATGAAGTGCCTGGCAGCCAGCAACACAGCAGATACCATAAACACTTCCACCAGAGACCACAGCCAGCATGAAGGCCTCCAGAGGCTAGGCATCACCTAGTGCATAACTAAAGTCCAGTTTTGAAGAGTTTCCAAATTTACAGATTTGTTGTAACTTGAGTTAAAACCACCCTTTGAAGCAAATAAATAGATACATTTACAATAGAGTAGCTTACCAAAAACACTTATTAGCATATACAAGCTGGTTTAGCTGAGAACGAAGGAAGCATACTGCTTCCTTTCTAAAAACACCTCATGTGCATTGATCTAGACAGAACACAAAACCAAAGAATAACAGAAACATGAAGAAAAAAGCTAGGGATGCTATACACACAACTTGGTAAAATCAGTTCAATAACATCCAAAAGACAGTTAAGTAACAAACTCTAACTTTGCCCTCAAAGTTGGGGAAAAAACAGTAATTAATCCTTCCCCCAAGACACAGCTATTCACTATTCACAAGGCTCAGAGGACTACAATCCTCTCCTGGCTTTTACATGAGTCTCTGTGTTCATACAGTCCCTCTGCTGTTCCCTCTAACTCCTTGTATACCCTTAGCTACGCAGCAGCATTCCTTGGTATTTCAGACTATTTTCCTTTGTGCATTTTCTAGCAAGCACATAAACTATGACAAATTGACTCTAATTTGACAACCAGTAAGTAAACACACTTTAAATTCTTTCCACAGATGTGCTGCCCGATTAGTGCATTCCTCACTACAGTTAAGAGAGTAAATTTCTGACACAGGAAGGTATCTTTATCAGAATCCACAGGAGACTGCCTATTGCAGAAAAGTTCCCGTTTTATGCACAGGGATCACACTGGGTCCCTAATCATACTGGAATTACTTGTACTCCAATCTGATGGGTTACTTTCTCACAGTTGGATCCCAGGTGCACACCACCACTTCTCCTCTGGGTAGGATGCAGATCTGCCCTCTCACACATCAAGTGAAAGCCAGGAGAAGCCTTACACAAAGAACGGCAGAAACAGCTCAAAATGCTGCATTTCAACAATTAAAAGGTATCAAAGTAAGAGAGAGCCAGCTTCTGTTGGGCCACAAAGCATTACATCCAAGAGCTTATGCCTGGAAGGGCACAAGGTACTGTGCTGTGATCACAGAGGAGATGGAACTCATCAAAGCAGGATTCAAACCAGAAAAGCGCTGAGGGAAGCGCGATCGGAATCGCGGCAGCAGCAGGAGCTGCCATCTCAGCACCACTTTAATGGCCACTGGTGATGCGTCTCCATGGCAGCAGAGGCTGCAATGGAACTGCTGCCTGAGGAAGGATGGGTCTGATCATGGGAGGAATGGGAGACTGAGCAGTGAGCACTCCAGCTGTGTGAGGTTGGCTCTCTCCCTTCTGTGGGTCCAAATGAGAGACTTGAGATAAATGGAAATAAAAACCCTTCTGGAACTCAGTCCATATCAAAGCCAGGTTCTGAGCCTCAGTCCCTCAGCCCTTCCCCTTGAGATGGGGGCACAATGGAGAAAAACTAGGTGCAGGGCTGTAGTGTCAAAACTGGAGGATAAAAGGCAATTCAGGGACAAGTGATTTTAACACAGATTTTAGTGATCTTTTGCACAAGTCAAGAGCTTCAGTGCTGTCTGCATCCAAACAGCCTAGCAAGCCTGGGCTGAATACCTCAGAGGATTCAATGATGTTCAAATGAGACCATTATTTTCAAAGGAAATCAAGTATCAGGGAAGGCAATATTTGGGTTGCACTGGAACCAGCACTTGTCGGATGGATTCACATGGACACAGTGAGTCACACAGCACCAAATACAAAGGTGACTGGAGACACCTCCCTGTACACCTTTGCCAACTACCAAAGACCCAGACAGTATCCCAGACAGACCTGGGATACAGCTTGACATTAAGTTAATTATCATTTTGACACTTGGTAAAAGTGGCACAAGACACATTCTGGCTCCAAATGGATGAACTAGTGCATCTGTGAACACAGTACAGATTATCTTGGGATAGTTTCCAGGTTTTCTAGGATTTACTGCAGAAGCCCCAGATTTTGCACAAAAGCAGCTAGGTCAACCACCAGATTCTAGTAGTCTTGCTAATAATGTCTCTGGAGATATCTGTAAGATCTGGAGTCACTTACATTGCAGTGATACTCAAGTCTACAAAGAGGGTACAGGTTAATGTAGCTAACAGGAACCATCTATAATGGGGTGAATCCTGGTTTTTGCTGCTTATTGGAACAAAAACATTAATCAGTCAATGCTGAGATGATTAAGGGGATAAGATTAAGGTTAAAACTAGAAAATCTATTAACCTATTTAAGAAATAAATGCTATATCTGGCAGGTCATCAGTCTTTTAAGCCTCAAGGGTTTAGATGCTCTAAGCAAACAGGAGACTGACTGATGCAGCCAGAGGCTCTATGTGAACTGAGCTGTAGCTGTCTTGCCACATAGCAGCCATATGCCTTCTCCCTACACTAAGTGGGTGTGTCACAGACCATCACTTCAGCTTCAGCTGCAACACACACGACCTAACACAACCACTGTGTGGGGTGGGACTTGGGAGGAAAGTCTAAGCTAGTAAAAGGTTGATAGATACAAGAGGAAGCAGGAAAGGAAAAAAAGAAAGCAGCATCTGGAATGACAGATTCAACCCTATGTCTATATCATAAGAACTATGAATTCAGCTCATAACAAAAGTTGTACTTAGAGAGCTAAATTCACCCAGTCTGTCTGTTCTAGTCTGTGTATTTGCTTGTCATTCAGCTGTCACACTTATCCATTCACTGTGTGTTGTGAGAATAATTGGAAAGGATTTTAATTATGCCTCAGAAGACACATCTTCTCAAGGAGACAGAGACAGAGTCCACCTGCAGCTTTCAGTCTGATTTCCCTGAGGAAAACTTCCCTCCAACGCATTATTTCACATCAGACGACTCACAACCCACAGCAACTCTCCAGGCAGCACCAGTTGTTCAAGTTTGGTGTTTATCACTTCCTGCTTTTTAAAGCCATGTCTAGAGCCAGACAGGAGTGTGAGAGCCCAAATTCAACCTATTCAGAGTATGCTGGACCACTGAAAAGAGAAAAGAAATACTGAAGACGCCACTTCTGCTCCCACTTTTCAGTAGGATTGCCAAGCATCTTGCAGACAGCAGCACCCAGAAGACACAACAGCAGCCAATGCTTTTGTGATTTGGACTCTGGAAAAACAGAGAATAAATGAGTGATTCAACCTGTAACCAGCCAGCTACAACCACAATGGCATCAAGACCTTGTCTCAGGTGAAACTGGACCTATGTATTTTTGATGCCAAGCCCCTTGTTCAGGAACAGTGGGAACCAAAAGCACTCCTGCTCTCCCAAGACTTCCCTGTGTGTTGATGAAAACTAGGGAAAAAACTAAAGTAATTCCTGAGGAAATTAGTAATAGGAAGATCACTGAACTGCTCTTCAGCAGAACAGATAAGAGTTTACCCTGCCTTCCTTCTTTATTTATGTATTAGATACTAGATTCTCTTCTTACAAAAACTGCTTATTAGTCACCAGACACATGAACACATGGCTGTCCTCAGTAACAGAGGGCTTCCCCACACCAGCTGGCTCCTCCACCCATGGCAGCTGCCATCATTAACTTCCCAGGGAGAGCTCTTCCACTTTGCTGGAGACCAGATGACAGCCTGTTTCCCATTCACTCCTTGGGTGCCAATCACAGTGACGTTTGTCAGCCCTTCAGACTGTCCTGAAAGGCTGACACCAAAGCTCCAGTGAATTTCACCTCCTGAGCCAGAAGGGCTGGTCACAGCATTGAACCAAGACCCCACACAAGGCAGGCCAGAACCACCTCCAAAGCATCACAACACATGGCTCAGCTCCCACACTCCTTCTAGAGACATACTCTTGATGCAAAGCCACCAAGCGCAGAAGAACAAGCCACATCCCCACAGAACTTGTTCAAATACTTCTTCATGACTAAAACTGTACATTTCTCTACTCGAAATTTTCAGTTATAAGCCCTTGTTCTGCCTTATCTCAAGAAAACAGTTAGGTAGTGAGTGACTTCACAACACAACTTCTTCAGCATCTGAGCATGTAGCAGGACTACCACATCTGGAGCCTTTTCTGTGGAGTTAGAAGAAGTGCTCAACACCAAGATTGGAACTGCAAGCAAAAACATGGCACTGCCTTCAGCCCAAAATAGCTTCTGTCACCCCAGATAAACCTGTCAGCTCTGACCCAACTGTATATCAAGAATCACGCATGATGCTATAGTCTGACACTGCAACAAAAACATCCTGGTAGGTGAGACCCCTGCTAGTCAATAAATGCTCCAACAAGGATCATGTCTTGTAATCCAAACAGTTAAATTCTCTCTTGTTTGATCATGTCATGCAGGAGAAGATGTGAATTGAAAGAAGTTACTAACTCGCTGCTTATGACAAGCTGCATTACACTGAGCATCCAAGGAACACACAAACTACACACCATCTGTGTTCCTTGAGAAACCACCAAAAACCTGCAGCTAGTACAACATAGACCCTCATCTACTTGCCCCACAAGTGGGATGAGAGAAGAGCAAAGGCAAGATGACTCATAGGTCAAGACAAAAGTAGTTTAATAAGCAAAGAAAACAAACAACAAGTGATGTAAAGGCAATCACTCACCATCTCCCACCAGCAGACCAAAGCCCAGCCAGTCTCCAATCAGTGGCTACCTTCCCATAAAAGCCCTACTGATCATGCACTGCTGAGCACGGCAGAGCACAACCTGTAAGCTTCAAAGGTCACCCATAGGGATACAAGAAAAGTCCAGGAACAATGGTGGCTTTGGGGAACATTTACATCTCTCTCACCAAGTGCCTGTGCAAAATATTCTTTCCTTACATTTCTTTACCCACCATAACCACTGCAGACATCCAAGTCCAAAGTAACAGACCTCCAAACTTTGGGGAGACAGGACTTCCTAGGAAAAATGCTGCAGAAGACAGTAACTGGGCCACTGGAGCACCTCTGTACTAACTATCCCAGAGTGCCCATTTGCTATGTAACCAAGGAAAAAAGCATGACAGACTTCAGCAAAGCTGTCTTCACCAGCTTATGGAACACTTCTCCAGGCCATGATGCAAATAACTACCAGGAAAGTGCTGAGGCAGGCAGAATTAGGAAGTTATAACAAATCAAGTATATAATCCTACAGCATTTACATTTAAAACAGCTGAACTGCTTATAAGTCAAAATGTTGTAGCATGTTTACAATTTCATTTCACAAGATCGAGATGTTTTATGCCCCGAGCAGGACAAATGAAAAAATTCAGCTTCTAAGCCAAAATGAGAAAAGACTCCAAACAAGGCACAGCTCTCCAGAGCTTCCTGACCCAGGGGGTAGTACCTACCACCCCAAGCACCCAGCACACCCTCAGCCTCACTGTGAAGATTCAAAACCACTAAAGAATCACAATTACCCCAGAAGTTCTTGATTAGCTCATAGGAAATTTGAGTAATGAACAATAATGGAGATCATCAGGTTCAGAAAACACTTTTGCATAAAAACAGGGGTGCAAGAGCTCCAACATTCTTGGTGCAATATTCAGTCAATTGGCAACTTTGTTGTTGTTAAATGTTCACTGTTGTTAAATTGTTATAAGAGGCTTGAAATCTGGTCTATTTCCTCAACATTGAAACAGATACCAAACATTACACAATAAACACAACAGTAACTATCCTGGAAATTAATTCACATACAAACAGTCCATCCCTTCCTGCCTTAACTCTCTAAATCGTAATCAACAGACTGTCACCTTCCCCAGGTTTGAGTGCTATCTCCTAACAGAACATCAAGTGAGCTCTTTTGATTCACTGAGCTGTACAAAATTTCCATTATCCTAGAAGTCTCCCAACACACCAGCTTCTTAAAAAGCAACGGGGAGTGAGGGGGATGGGACATTTCTGCAGCCTCTGAGGACTTCTACAGAAGCCTATTTACAAAAAAAATACCTCAAACACATACAAAAACCTTGCTGCTTTCTTAAAAAACAGTACAGGCAAGGTATGACAAGGTCCTAATCTTAAGCTATGGTGTCAGAAAAAGAATACAAGCTATTCAAGGCTATTGTCTTCAGCAGTCCTAGCATAGCAATGGTAGGGCAGACCCAGATCCAACAGCTATTGAGATGATGGGAGTTTCAGACTGGACTGCTGGGCTGAAATTGCTGCTACTAATTACTCAGAATAATGCCTGTTGGTAAGAAAAGCAACACACAGACCCCACAAAAAGTGCTTTTAATTTCTGCCAGCTACCCAAAGTACAGAATAAAGGTTTAAGAAAAACCTATCAAAGCAAACCCTGGACTTCCCAAACTCCTCATACAACCAGCTGCATTAAGATGTGACACCCCGTGACCTAATGCCACAAGACTTGGCCAATTCCAAGAGCTGGCCTTACCAGCCCTCAGTGTGACAGAGAGACACAGGACTCAAAGGTCTGCGGGACCCTGCCCACAGCTGCAGAGCAGGTCACACTGTTTAGAACAGCAGGAACACTGCAGATCTCAAGAGTGCCAGGAGCTCCTTCAGAGGCATCAGAGCTGAAGCACACTGGGGCTGATGACCATATAGCAGATTTCTCTCTTTAATGGAACTCTGATACAGAGATGTGCTAAATCTTTGATTTTATTGGCAGATGCTGACCACATTTGCCTAACCTCTGAAGCCTGCTGATTGACAGTGTTAATGCACTTTCTAATGGATGAAAAGGGAAATGACAGCTTCTGGCTCACTTTCAAGTACATTTCTTCACTGCAAAATACCCTACAGCTCAGTCTGCTTTTCATACAACCTAGGAAATCTATTCTTTATTGTGTTGCTAATAACTGGCTGGATAGGAACACTTACTGAGGGAGCTACTTTACTTCCTGAGAGGAAGATGTTTTCTTCCTTTCTTTAATTTGAGCTCCATTGATCTGATCTCAGAAAATCCCAGAAGGAAGTTAAACATTACTTTGAAATAATTTCTCTGCTCTTTCTACATCAGTTTACTCCCAGACTTTTCAGCTATGCTAACAAGAAGCTAGTGGTCCAAGTATATATACCAAGATGCAGTTTACATCCAGATTCTTTGTGCTACCCTTAATTTCCAGTGGATATAACTCAAACAAGACTGATCAAAATTCCAGTCAGATTTTTTAGTACCCATGTAAACTGGGACAGAACAATCTTAAAGCCTTCCTAGGAGTGTAAGGAATTTCTCTGATAACATAATTTGTTATGGACATCCAGGGCAAACTGGGACACATCTCTTTTTGGAGACAACAAGGATTTCCTACAATACATTTAAGTGACTCTGTTGTAGAATTAGGTTAAACAACCATAAAATGAGAAGTCTGGTACAAAAGATTCTCTCTCCTTTTCTGCTGATTGATACACAAAGCTCCTGATATCAGCCCCATGTGGGCTGAGTTTTGTTGCTAGCCTCTGCTCTGGTCACAGAAGGCAGCACTGAACTTTCTTGTTAACATCTGGAAGCCTACCAGCTGTCCTTCACCCATCCTTAAGTCTGCAAAAAGCTATTTGCTCTTCTGTGTCCCTGAAATACTCCTGGGGCCTGAGCCTAAGTATGAATCTCATTTTACTGTATGAATGTCACCCTGCTGGCAACTGTTGTCTACAGCATCCACTTTACAGCAAGAGCCTGACACATTATGTGGGCCCAGAAGAGGATCATTAGCAGAAGAGCCTAATCTAATTCAACAATAGTTGGCTGCCACAGTGGCCATTGATTTTGCAAAACTTCCTATCTAGAAGATAATAGTAAGAACTGATGCAGAGTTTTAAAAGAAAACTGCTTTTCTAAACACAGAACTGGTTGGGTTATGACAGGTCTGGCTGTCTGCAGGACCCCAACCATCCAAAGCTCATTGTCATTGCAAGACTGTAAGGATGGAAGCTGTGTTAGAGTCTGTCACTTTTCAAAGTTCTGTAGCCCTACTGTCTTCAGTGGTAACAGGACTTGTGGCTATGAAAGTCCCCACAGTGCCAAAACTGATGGCTTTATGGCCATGGGTACTTCGCAGGTGTTATCAGGAAAACAGAACTTCCACAGCCTGGAAGGCACCAGGGACATGCAAAGAAATTAGCAAGTCTAGGGAGAGAAGATCCTGTGGTACATTCCACATTGCAACAGACTGGCAGTGGGGTTCCTCTGCCCAGATATGCCAGGTATGGATCTGCATCTGAGTAAGAGCCAGAATTCAGAACTCAGAAACTAATGAGAGGGCTCTCCAACCATAACAGATTAACATTTACTATGGAAAATGGGATGGTGCCAAATCGTAACAGTCTCTGTGAAGTTCTAATTAACACGAATAACACAGCTGGATATTTTATGTATCAGCCTTCTAAGACCCTCCTTCCTGCCACTTAAGAGTAAAAATAGCAGAGTGTTTTATGGAGGTTAATTCATGGCTGCTGAGGTGTGATTCCACTTTAAGAGAAGGCAGAGTTGCTAGTCCCTTGCAGCCATCTGCTGCAGATAGTTCTGCCTTAGTGGTGTTTGCTGAAGGAAGCTACAAAACAGCAAGTTTGTCAGGGAAACATGGATGCTTGGCAGAATATCAGTGGAGCTACCTCTCCTTCCATTCCAGACTTGTGTTTCAAGGCAGATGAGCTGATATCATCACCTGGCAGGTTACAAGATGATCATAACAGAAAGGAATATAATAATGACAAGGTAAAAAGAAAACTACAAAAGATTCTTAAAGAAAACCAGCACAGTTTACCCTGAGATCAGACACTTGTTTTATCACTCTGATGGCAGTTTAGTTCAGAACATATTTTGGCATGCTTCTTTACAAATACATCACATCCAAACTCATTTGAGAAGCCAGCAGCTCCCAGAACTGCACCATTCGGTCCTGTACCAGCAGAGCTGCCTGAGACAACCACCTCAACCAACAAGCCCCCACAGAGCAAGGTGACCCCAGGACTGCTCAGCCACTTGTACCTCACAGAGTCCAGGCCAAACAACCTGCCTCCTCCAAGCAGGATGTGTTCCCAGAGGTGCGGCAGACCGGCCCTCTGCCCGAGCAAGACGCAAGGCAGGCTGGTGTTCAGCCATGCTGAGTGCTGTGCTCGAGCAAAGGCATTTCTGAGCTCAGCCTGCTGGGAGCCAGCTCTGCTCTGGCTACTGCCATACTGCCAAGCCAAACACAGCTCAGGCTGGGTCTGGGGGTGTCTTTGCTCTCACACCTTTGGGTCACAGGGGAGATGTGCACAGCCTGTTTGGACAGGACACTGCAGGCCCAGGTACTGAGCCTCCCCAGACCCAGCCAGCTCTTCAGCTGGACTCACCAGAACACCCGACTGCTCTGCTGTATCAACAGCAGGCCAAACGAAGCCTGTCCTAGAAAGACTCAACTCATTTATACACTAACTGCAAGAAGAGCTTTTAGAAACTATTTTCTATTAAAAGGACAGAAATTACTTGTAACTAAAGCCACAAAACTTAATTCTGACTCCAGAGTTTCAGCCTAGGCTATCCCATAAACATTCCCATCTCAGCTGTGTAATTTTCTTCCAATGTAGTGCACATCAGGCAAGAAACCAAACAAGCCTAGATCTGGGTTATTAACATAGCTGAAGTCACTGAATTGTTCATGCCCCCAGGAAAGGCATGTAAACACAGTGTGCAATATGATGTCACACAGGTTCATCTCACAAACTTCATTTACTCCACTAAATGCAGCAAGTTAGTAAATAATTAAAAAAAAAAAAAAGGGAGCAGCACTGACAGGAAGATTTTCATTTCCAGATAATGGAACAAAAACTTCTTTGAAAACATGACTTACACCTCAGAGGCAAAAAACGTAACAATCACAACAGCAATGCCAAGGCTTGGGCCTCTGAGCAGCAGGAAACCCCTGCCACCACCAGCACCATCTGCTCCAATGGCCACTTCTCCAGTGGGCTGGACCAGGGTGGCACCCCCCATGGAGCCCCCCATGGAGCATGGTGAGCTGCTAAGGGAGCTGAGGCCCCAGATCCATCCACTCTCTGTGGGTCAGCTCCCAGAGGCCAGCCACCACCCTGGCTCACTGCGCAACAGCCCCAGCTCAGGACGTGGGACGATGCAACGTTCTCCTGGGTCAGCTCAAGCCCTGCAGCCTTGCCTTCAGGGAAATAAATCTGAGCTGTGCTTGTGGTACAGTCCATAACAGCTTTAATTAATATTCCAGAAGGAATGCTGCCACCATCTTTAACTGTGGCTAACCAAAGAGTAATGGTCTTAGAGACAATTCCAATTAAACTGATGACACAGTGAGGTATTTTATTATTTATAAAGTCCTGGTTTTCTCAGCACAGGATAAAGCAATCAGAGAACATTTCCCTATTCATCACTTGAAACCTTTTTAAGCCAGCATTCCAGCAAAAGTCCCTGCCATCCTGGGCTTCAGCTGTTATCCCACATCCACAATTACCAGAGCACACATGGACAATGTGCATGTCTTCCACTGTTGCTATAAGGAAACATTCTTACCTTTACTGAGTGTCACATCCTCTTCTTTCACCTTCATCCGTATCTAACTTTCTTCTTGTGCTTCTATATACTCATTTTTAACTTCTTTTGTCTGCTCTTGAAGTAACAGATCCAGCTTAAGAGAAGCCTTGTCCCTGTTATTGATTTTTCTTCTAAACCAAACTAAGTTTTAGCAGAAATTCAAACAGATGAGCAGAATTAAAATGGTGATTTTAGATACATCAGAAGGTTACAAAGCCCATTCAGAGTAATGAAGGAAGACTGCATTAATCTCCTAAAAAGATTCAACTGCTGTAGCTAGAGCAATTCCAGTTCTTAACAGGAACAAATTAAGACAATTTCCCATGTAGAAATTTTCCATAATTACAAGTAATTGTCTTCTGCTCTGAAATTCTTCAGTACAGCACTTAGTACAAAGAACATTCCTATCAAATGCTCTGTTCAGGAAATACAGGAGGTATTGTTTCTTGGTGAACTGTATGTTGCCACCATGTCAATTAACCCACAGTTCTGCTCTGCCAGGATTCCCATCTATCTCTGATAACAAGAGTCACCAATCCCTATCTGTTGACCCTGTCATCAGGTTATTACGGAAGTCTAAAAGGTATAGACTTTCAGAAGTGCATGCAGAGAAGAAGAGGAATAAACCACATCCACAGAGGAAGTAAAAGGAAGATCATATATAATACTGCACTGGACAACACAGTTCTTTTCTGATGAGCAAATGTGCATTCTTTTGGGGCAACAAGGTCAAGAATAGCAACAGCTGCTGCTGTATTTGTAAGAAGCCCATGACAAGAAGCAGCACAGTGTTCTCTCAACTTGTGCAGTACCTGAAAAATCAGCGATGGATTCAATCTGCTCAGAGCACAGCATCTCCCGAGAACTTTAGAGCAGCAGTTTTCAAACGTGGATTATTGGAACTCATGCTCTGCCCAACAGTTAAAGAAAGACCCTAAATATTCAGACAGGTGGAAGTCAGTAATGCACAAAGCAGAAGACCCTGAAACACAAGCACTAGAGATGACAAAACACAACAGCAATCTGAAAGCAAAGGACAAAACGCTAATGTTTTTTCTCCTTCAAAACTACAAATGCATAAAACCCCAAACAAACAAACAAACAAAACCCCACAAGGTTGCACAACCTTCAAAAATCTTTATCAAGTGGGCCTCCTGTAGTCAAAGCTTGTAAAGGGTTGGAGATAATGTCTACACTGAGGAGGCCAAAAAGCAAAACCTTGCACTGGCAGCCAGTCCAGCCAAGGAGTCTACATCTTCTTAGAACTGACAGCTTTGGAAGAAGCTTCTTCATTCCAGGTCACTGTTAGAGGAAAGCAGGACATAGCTCTATCACTCTGCAGAGAGATGGATTACCAGCTCAGATTGCTATGAATTCAGGCGTAACAGCATCCCAGAGCCAAGGACTGTATGGCCTTAAATGGGAAAGATCTCCAATATTTAACAGGTCAGGAATACTATCCATTTTTGTTTATTTAAGCATGTAAGAGGGTAGATTTAGATTTTAAAAGCCTCTTAAGAAATATGAGATAGGAAAGCTCACTGTGAATGCTTTTAAGTGTTCTCTGGTAACTGCCAGCTATAACTTGGGGGAAGGAAGGGCAGAAGGCAAGCCATTTCCTTATTTTCACCTAATATGAGAACTCTGCAAAACAGGTTTGGTTTTCTACCTTGGAAAAACCTGAGCACTTGCCACTGGTAAATCCTGCTGCTACTGATCCCACTATGGCCCATAATCTACTAATCTGTAGAGCAACGAACCTAAGGGTCAGGTAAGCTCATGCTTCTATTAGTGTCTTGCAAGTATTTCTCAGCCCTTTTCTGTTTGTAGCACAAGCCATTTCACCCTGTGACACAGAGAGAAAAGGTTACTTTTCCTCAAGCAGCTTGCCCAGGAATCAGCTCGTTCAGCTCCCTGTGGAGGAGGACTCTACAACCTGTGACATTTGACAAGGAGAGATATTGTATTCACCATGTCTTCCCAGCACTGCTTCTGCATCACAGACCACACAAGCACCACTACTGCCAAGAATAAGGTCATAAAAAGATATTCCTCTCTTTCTAATGAAATCAAGAGACTGTCTAATGAACCCAAACATCACCTATTCAGCCTTGACCTCAACTCCAAATCACACAGGGAGGAAACTGTTCCTCTCCATCCATGCAGAAGTGGATGTGTGTGCCCAGATTAAGGAGCAGCACGGAGAGATGGAGCCAGGAACTGTGGTGCACAGTTATAGGCTATAAGGAAATCTAAAAAAATAAAAAGGTCTGAGCTTTTGGAACCTACTGTTATGCTTCTGAAAAACAACAGTACCCAAGATGAAATGTTACAGTCCTGAGCACATATCTAAAATCCTAATAGAGGACTCCAACATAGCATAATACTACAGATCCAGATTTCAAAAAAAAAAACAACAATACAGAGCTCAAAGAGAATAAGTTATGGCAGAAATATAATGAGATTTCCATGAATTTACTAAGAGTATATTATTCCGTACCACAGGAAAACTGAAAAAGCTATTTGTTTCTAGAGTAGTTAGTAAATATGAATGAATCCTCTTACTTGGTAAATACACATAATTTTGGCATGTCAGTAACAAAGGGATATTGCAGTTCATCAGTGTGTTGTTATTAATGATTTATTGAATCCTTCATGAAATTTGCACCTGACACAGTCAGTGATAGCAGGTTTTGTCAAGCATTTAGTCATCTCAACTGAGTAGCATCTGACTCCAAAACGCAATTTTTTTTAGTATCTAAATCAGTTTCTGTTATCAGGCTTCTCAAGCATGCAAAATTCTCCATGTTGCTCCTGCATAACAAACAAGGTACATTCTATAAACCTTTTTCAACTTGCTGGCTTCAATAATTTGGAAGGAGAGCTCTCTCACCTGAACTCCAGTATCCCAGTATGTGATCACAAGTATAAGGGCTTTTTTATTATTATTACTATTATTCACAGATAAAAGAATCTGCAATAGCAAACAGGAACATACCACCATCCAAGCCATTCTCTTCTTCCCTCAGCCAAGAGGCTGCAGCAAATATTAAGTCAGGGCAGCCCGAGGCAATGAGACTCAGCCAAAAGCACCACAGCACAGACTGTTCTTCTCAGCAGGGAGCTAAGCATCCCTAGGACAGCACACACAGGTACACTCATCCTGCCAGCAAACCATGCCCTGGAGTTGGGGGAAGCTTCAAAAAGCAGTTGTGATAAGGAGCAGACTGGAAAGAAAGATGTTATTCCTGCAGGCTGAACCACTCAATATATTAACATGACTAATTCTATGTTTTTTCAAAGAATATCATCAATAAAACATATCAGCTATATCTGTATGTAGATCATATGTAGTTTAGTTACTATCCTGTTCAGAGTTTGTCGGTGCAGTTGTGCTCACCTTACTGCACTGAACATCCTAGGCTGGAACTTTAGCCTGGCTTCCCAGGAGGAAGGAGGCAGGCCTACGGAGTGTGCTGGCAGCCCCCAGCCCCCATCCCACCTCTGAGACTTTCAGGCCCAATGACTATTTGCCAGAGAAACATACTCCAGTATGTATGGCCACACAGGCCACCAAGATAGACCTTGCTCTGAACCACCTGATATATGGAAATGCAGGGGAGCAGGAGGGCAACTGAGTCAGAGGCAACTCATGGAAGTCAACAGGAAAAGTTTGTATTAGTTCTGGTGCTTGTGGAAAAATTTAGTACACAACAGTCATCTTCTAAACTTAGAAAAACATACATGGTTTACAAAAGAAGTATTTCAGTGACATGTAAACTCTTTTTTTTTCTTTCATAGAAGAGCTGAAAGATAATGCCTTAGACACTACAGGCAGCACTTGTACCTTAGCATCACCAAACAAAGGAGCTTACTTGAGGTTTACACACAGGACTAATAAACTCCACACAATCCTATGTTGCACGTCTGAATAGTTGTAAAAGCAAAAATCCCTCAAAGAACAAAAGAACTTAAACATTTAATAATAACAATAAAATAAACTGGTAAGACAAAAGAATGAGGGTACAAATGGAGTTAAGTCCAAGATGATTCCTGGTTCAGTACACAGCAGACACGTCCAGCTCTGTACCCACTGCGCTCAGATCTGGATGTTTTAACAGAAACCAGGCAGGAAAATCACTTCTCAGAAGTCACTTCCATAAATGACCAGCAGCTATAAACGACCAAGAGCTACAGGAATGCTCGTTACTCTGATGCCTTTCCCACTGTGAGTCCCACTAGGAAATGGAGCAGCAGTGCCTTCCCCAGCGCTCGGCATGAGTCATTTTCTTGAAGTGCTCTGTAAAGCACATGACTGCAGCACTACAAAGGCTCTCAGGGCCAGGCCAGCAGAAATCCTGGCTAGACTCACGTGAGAATGCTGGCAACGCTGACAAAATAACCTCTGCTGAGATTTTACTGGTACTACAGTTGAAAACAGGACCTCTTCCAACATGTACATAGTTTCCATCACATCATAGCAAGAGTAGGAATTATTTTTTGCTTGGATAAGATGCATGACAGTTCAGACAAGTTCAGCTATCTTCTATACCCTCTCCACAAGGAAATCTGACTGCCCAAAATCAACTCAATTTGGACACAGATGATAAAGCATAGAAAAATAAGGATCTGACACTGTGATTTAAGCCTAAGTGGATGAGCCAACACTGTAGAGTGAATCCTGACACTCGAAACGGAATCTTCCAGAGCTGTGGAGCCCAGTCAACAGCCAAGAATAATATTCCAGTGGTTCAGTCGATACTGCTGTAACCATGGCCTGGAGGGGTTTCCATAGCCATAACCACAGAAGTGACTGCACATTCAGTTGAAAATAGTAAAAACAGACATTTAAAAATCTATAGCTTGTAGACATCTTAAAACCAGTTTGAAAGGAGGCACAGAGGGGTTTGAAAAATGCACAGACACTGCCATCAAGCTTGCCCATCATCTCTTTATCCTGCTGAGGACACAATGATTTGAAATAAGAACTCCTCTCACTAGAAGTAATTGCCTGCTTGAAAAAAATTAAAGGAATAGTTTCAGAAGAGCTGAAAAGAGCAGAGGTACTGGTGACAACTGGCCTGACGGATTACCAGAGATGCAGTGGCAATACACACTCCAATCCCAGTTCTGAATACACACTCATCATGTTCTGAAGCACCATTTATTTCAATGTCTAGCACTCAAAGAGACGCTCTCATGCATTTCACATATGATTTCTATTTCTTCCCTGATGTAAAACACAGTATCACACATCACGCTACAGAGCAAGAAGGAGCCCTGCTGGTTCAAGCAGGTTTTTCCAACAGAAAAATAAAAATGGGAAAAAAAAAACACAAAGAAAATAAAAAGTATAATAGTCCACAGCTGCCAGGAGCAAGGGTCCAGTGCCGGGGAGGGGAGACACACCACACGCACTTTGCTAGATTCCCCCTTTCAAGAATGTCAATAGAAAGCCCTGCCGAGGGCGCCGGGAGCAGAACGTCCTGCCCGGTGCCCAATCGGAGCCATCGCGGCCAGCCAGGCCCGGGGGNGGCCAGCCAGGCCCGGGGGTGCCGCGGGCAGGTCGTTCCCGCCGGCCCCGCCGATGCTCCTCCAGTCAAGGAGCCATATTAGGAAACGGCCCGACCGCTAGACGGACCGCCCGGAGGGGACAGCGGCCCCTCGGCCCGACTCGGGCCCCTCGGCGGGGCCGGTCCCGTCCCTTCCCCTCGGCGTCCCAGGAGGGGCGGGGCGGGGCGCGACCACCGCCGGGGGAAAAAGTTCGCGACGCCTCCTGCGGGGAACGCGGCACGGGAACCGGGACGGAGAACGGGACCAGGGCCCGGGTCTGGTCCCGCCGCTCCGCCCGCAGCTGCCGGGTCAGCCC
>VWZO01000735.1:359063-453366 GCA_013396975.1 Bucco capensis
GCCCCGCGCCAGGGCCTCCGGGCCGGCAGAGGCGACCGCGGCGCGGGGGGCCGGGCCGGGCAGGAGGGGACGCGCCGGGAGCAGAGGGACCGGTCCCGGGAGCGGCAGAGCCCGAACCTAACACTTGAGCAGAATAAACTTCTTGTAGAAATGACTCTCAAAACGAGTCACCAAAAAAGTCCAACCTAACGCTTCACTCTTTCATTTATGTTCTTCCCAGTAACGGCCAAGAACTGCAAAAAAAAAGGAGCCATTCGCTCCTGGGAGAGGATCACGGAGAAGGTCGGTGTTACTGTCCCATCCACTTGCTTCACGGGGCCAGTGAGGTGTCTCTGATGTAAGGGGCTGACCCTTCTCCAAGTTCTCACCCTGTGGATGGCAGCGTGCTCTCTGTGCTCCTCCTGAAGGACAGAAGACACAAGGCAGAACCTCGGAGAGACGCGGCATCTCATCGCTNCCCGCCCGGGGGCCGCCGCCCGCCCCTCCTCGTCACCCACCTTCTTCCGGGGCTGCCATTTCATCATATTTGTAGAGCGGGAACGCAGAGCATCAAGGTCGCACTCGGGTGCCGGCGGCGAGCGCAGCGGGGCGGCAGCCGGCGGTCATGCTGCCCGGCCCCGCCGCCAGGCNAACGCTTCACTCTTTCATTTATGTTCTTCCCAGTAACGGCCAAGAACTGCAAAAAAAAAGGAGCCATTCGCTCCTGGGAGAGGATCACGGAGAAGGTCGGTGTCACTGTCCCATCCACTTGCTTCACGGGGCCAGTGAGGTGTCTCTGATGTAAGGGGCTGACCCTTCTCCAAGTTCTCACCCTGTGGATGGCAGCGTGCTCTCTGTGCTCCTCCTGAAGGACAGAAGACACAAGGCAGAACCTCGGAGAGACGCGGCATCTCATCGCTCATTTGTTTGCTGAAGAAATTTAACTAGAAGTTTGTTACTAGACTATCTGTGTGGTTTCAGCTTTATGTCATGGTTGGAGCATTTGCTGCTGCACTGTGCTTCCCTCCCTGATAACAGTGCTGGACAGCTGACATGTTCTGGTCACCTCTGAGAGGCAGGTTATGCTAAAATTGCAAAGCTTTAGCCTGAGCTCTTGCTTATGTTCTGAGCCAGTTCTCCAAAACATGAACAGAGACCGTCAGGGGACTTAAAAATCTTTAGCAGATGAACACAACACAGTTTAACTAGGTTTTACATTATTGGAATGGTGCAGAGTCATATTTTTCACTGCAGTAATGAAAGCCCAACACTGCAGCATCTCAGGTAAACAATAAATTTATTGGTAAATGTACTATCAAAACAGATCAACAAGTATTACTGCGGGGGCCCCTGGAAGTACAACAGTCAGCTTCTTTTCCTTGCAGTTCTCAGTCCTGAGGAAGGTGCCTCAGAGTACACAGAGGCAGGAACAGCTGACTCAGCTCAGAGCCTCTGTGGCCAGGGGTTGTATCCCACCCCCCAGGGGCTACACATCTTCTGGGATGAAGACAGAGTTCAGGCAACAGTTCAGAACACATCAGTGTTGGTCGCAAAGCCACCATCAGTAGCTCCCGTCTTGCCCTGCACTGCCCTCAAACACCTGCTCTCAGTTCTGTCCTTCTGCTCACACACCTGCACCTGGGTTACTGACAGCACTTGTGCAGCATGCCGTACATTACATCACCAAGAAGATGCATGTGAAAAATAAAGCTCTGAAAAGCAGCAGGGACAGAAAAGAACAGGTATGGCAGTGCAGAAAAGGAGCTCCATCTGGTTTTACTCACCAGAGCTAGCACATCATGGAGCTATGCCCTTCTATTATCGTAACAGCAGAGCCTGTGTGCCCCAAAACTCAGTGATTTCCATAAATTGAAAAACTAACACTGACAATTCTGAAGAGTTCTGTAAATGGCAGAGTTGGTACTTCAGTAAAGAAAAATGCTCAGAATCAGACAATGCCATTCACTATGATGCTGTCAGAACGAAGCTGAATTTGATTCACGGACAGATTGCAGAATGTGTTGTTTTGACGTGATCAACAGGAGGCTTTTGAAATTCTTCCTGAGTAAAGATAATTAACAGGAAGCAAAGTGGGGACTGTGCATACACACCTGTCACAAAAGGGAGTGAGCTGGTTCACTGCTAATCTTAATTCTTACTCCAGTGATTGGCATTTCTGCTGTACTTAAACTTCTTTTCCTGCTGTTGTAAAAGGAATAATGTTGGCAGTATGTTCAAAGCCATAGAAAGCATCCAGAATAAAGGCAGTATAAAACCCTGGTTTCAGAAGAAAATGGCAAACATTCTTCACCCTTTCAAAGTCAGAGAGTTACCTGACTTCTTTAAGATTAAAGAAAATGCAGTATGATTTTTGCTTTTGTTTTTCAGGTCCCAGTTTCTCTTCCCAGGTTGGAAGCAAATCAGTATGTTGTGATTCAATTGCCAGAAAATGCCGAAACCATCCTCTTATGCTGGCAGTTTCCACCTCCTCCCTCATGAGAACAGAATCCTCATGTCCATTGCAAAGTGAACCAATTCATTTTCTCAAGTAATCTGCAAATCCAAGAAAATCCAAGTGCTAATGCTTTGTAAAGGTCAGTCAGAATTAGTAGACAAGTTGGGTGATAATACAAATACAGAGCAGAAGATAATATTGGTCCATCAAAGCTAAATGCCTCTCAGTTCACTGATGGTGAAATGGCTGCAGAGCAACAACCAGCTACTCTCCCCAGCATCCATGGCTCAAAATCCTGCTGTGTGCTGACACATCCCAGCAGGATCATGCCCCATTCACAGAGCCTGTCACAGGTCACTGACATCTCTCCTCCATAAGAAGCAGCATTATGAATCCATTCTGAGTGAATGGTCCAGTCTCCTGGGCTCTGTGACATAAGCTCCCAGGGAAGAGTTTTCTCCTCCAAACACGTATCAATAAGGAATAAACAAATTTTATTTCTTCTAGTGTTTATGAGTGAAAAATGCTTCAGCATTTTGGCTGGTTGGCACAAAACCATCCAGTAAAATTACCAGCTACACCTTTTTTTTTCCCCTTTCTCTGATTTACTGGTATTTTAAAAATTCAGACTGTGGGTCTGATAGTCCACTATACTATGCCAAACACATAGGTATTTTGTGCATTTTCTCTTAAAGATGTTGATCAACAAAGAATAAAGCTGTGTATTACTAAGACATCTAATATTAGATCTCAATCTTACAACTCAATAAAAAAAAATCTTTTAAAAGTGTCTATTCCAAATTAATCCTTGGCAAGAACCTAGAACTATTTCCTATCTCCTTTCTTGCAAAACCTTCATTTTTAATAACTTTTAAATTCTAATACCTTTGTTACACCTTGAAATTCCCTCTTCAACTGAAGTGAAGTGCATCACCTAGAAGAAATCACATATACTGCAAGTAGAAAAAAAGCCCTGTTGGAGATGGCTCGGTGAGCAGACTTCAGGTTGGATTAACCAAAGTGTATGACAATTCAGTTTACTGTGTCATTCTACAGTTTAGCAAGCAGCTAAGCCAGACAGTATTCAGCAGGTAGATAATCTTAGAGGATTAGAGTTCACTTTCCTGTGAACTCACCGCACTGCTATTCTGAAAGATACCAGCATTTCAGCAGTTAACAAAACACCTGCACAGCAAGAGGGATGTAGATCAAGCTCCTAATAGCCAAGTTCCTTGGCAAATTCATGAAGCATAATAAAACCAAATCCTTTTATTTCTGAATTTATTAAAGCAGGTTTCAATTCATTACAGTGACTCTGTACCTATCAGTCCTGCCTCAGACCAGCACGCTGAACACAAACACAGCACCTTGCCGTTGTGGGAAGATCAGATACAGGGCACTTGATCTGAGCTACTGCAGCTGCTGAACAAGTGTGGACTATGAAAGGGAGGAAGAATTTCAGAAAATTCTCCCAGTCTGGGGGAAGGGAACACCTTGCTACTAGAGCAAGGTGCTACTAGAGCATCTTGCTACTAGACTACAGCATTTTGCCCTGTTCTCTCAGTAATAAAGATTGATTGTTCTATGCTGCATAGCAGCAGCATGGATTATTTTCATTATTAGGTTACCTGGGGTTCACATCTCAGTAGATGACTCTCTTCAAAAGACTAAAAATCACTTCAGAAAATACTTTGTTTGGTCAAGCAGAAAACCCTCTTTTCACAGGGGTATAATCTAGGCTGAAAACCCAAGGAGACGGCTTTGAAAAATAAGGACATACTTATCTGGAAAATACCAGTTCTGACAGAAGAAGCAGCTGAGAAAAAGCAGTCTTAAGCTGGTTGCCTAAGACTAATTAGAGAGTTGTAGCATAATCTAGTTCAAAGAAATGCAGAACTGAAATGAACTGAAGATAAGAAAAATGCCTAAGAGCATTTATTACTGCCAACAGGATTCATGAAGCTGGAGGGGCAAGGCAGGGAGGTGGTCATGCAGGACAAATTATCTGAGGGCTGTAGGTGCCTGTGACTCATTACAAATTATTCAGTGGCACCATGGAGTGATCAAACTGGATAATACAAGATTAGGGCTGATCTTGTTGTGATACAGAGTCCCTCTCAAGTACTGATAGCTGAGACAGGACTTAGGGAATGGACCTTTGCACAGATCTCTCTCCCAACACTGCACGGAATGTTTCGCTCCTTCCAATTCATCACCCTGGCTGCCAGGCACTCCTTGGGAAATATTTTCTCCTGAAAGCAAATCTAGCTTGGAGTGATATTTGCCTAATACCACAGGGGTAGATGAGATGACCTTCGGAGGTTCCTTCCAACCCAAAACATTCTAGAATTCCATGGTTCTGTAATGCAATCACTGACAAGCAGAAACACAGGAGGCAGGAAGTATTCCCACCAAAGATTTGCCTGCAGTGCAAAGCCAGGAATGTGTATAGAAAATAAACCCACCAAAACCTTACTCCTCTTTGGAGGGCATGCAAATGCATGTCCATATTTTCTACCACATCTGAGGCTTCTGCCCTAAAATTAGGCAGTTCTCTTTTCATTAATGGACCAAGTCTTATGACTCCATCCATTTCACACCTTTTGGGAAATAAACAGTGATACAGTGCATCGTTCTTTATGCCACCCTTTGGTATTCCAAAGGAGAGCCCTAACCCTTGTAGAAGAAAAAGGGGGGGCGGGGGAAGAGAACAGCACAGTGCCCTGTTTCATCATCCTTCCTTCCACAGCATAGCAAAAGAGTCTCTGTTGGCACAACAATTGTGACTATAAATATTTATGTATGCACATTTACACATCCAATACAGAAAAGGTGAAAGGAGATAAGCACCATCACAGAGGAAGAAACAGAGAAGGCCTTGATGCTATGTAGGCACAGTTCAGTGTGTTATCTACATCGTTTTGGTCATGTCTAAAAGAAAGCACCATATGCTAGAGAGAATTCTGTTCTCACATAGGTGAGTCTAATATGAACAGAACAACCATACAAACTCATCTGCAGCAGGGACAAAACAACAAAACAGGAGGAAGAAGTAACTAAATCCACATGGAGATGGCACTAAAGATTCTTCATGGATACATACTTAAGTCAACATTCTAAAATATTCAGAAATCAAGAGGGAGGCAAATCCTCCTTTATTTGCAAGGGAAAAGCTAGTTATATATAGCACCCTGCAAGACAGAGATGGGGGAACTTCTAGATCGAGAAGCCTAAGGATGAGTTTCAGTCACAAATATAAATTTTCTGGCTAGTGACTGTATTTATCAATAAAAGCATTATTTAAATGTCATATTGTGCCTGTGAAATATTGATGTGGTAAGTCTTACAGCAAAATGTGTATTTTTGTAGTTCACTGAATAGGAAATACATCCCAAATTTTAACTGTAAATACCAAGGAAGGTGTTTGCTTTCCAACTGTTGACTGTGACTGTTAGTGGCTTAAGAAGCTCCAGCTCTTTCATTATATGATTCTGAGCAGAAAACATCATGTTTGGGACCTGCTTCTCATTATGATTTCCCCCTCCCTTTTTCCATGGAAGCACAATTACTGCTGCTATGGAGACAAGTGTAATTCAGTCAAGATGTGGGTCAAAGCAATACTTGGGAGGCAAAGATTTACCAAAAAGTATCTGGTTTGCTATCTGTCCTCTCCTGGAGAAGGGTTTTGTCCCAGTCTTCCCTTGCTGACTTCCATCACCATCTGCTGTCTCAGGACAGACATTTAAATAAATCACCTGTAACTGTCTAACACAGTCATCACACCAGGCAACTGATCTGCCCTCTCCTGAGTGCACATCTAACACTATGGATACATAGGTAAGGTGATCGAATTGCAGGTGAAAAGAGCTGCCCAGCTTTAAGAGCTTTAGTCTTTCTGCCCTTAAAACTGAGATTCTTGTATACCTACTGCTGATTTCCATTTTCATCTTGGTTTTCCCCAGCACCCAAAAGTCACACAGGTCTACTTCTAGCTGGTTATGCTAAAAGGACTGGCAAGTGGCTTTTAGCACACAAAAGAACAAATAAACATCTGAGAGGAGGAGATTGGTAGTAAGAACTAGCTGTCAAGGAAATTAGTTGTTTCTTTAGTGACACTGCTAATCTGATCAAACAACTTGACAGCTACAGCTTGACCTCACACACAGGTGAGACTTGGGGTCAAATCTGCATGGCTATTCCAAAGCAGAGGCTTTCCCTCACTGGAAAAGACAGAAGTGTCTTGTCCCTACATAGTTCAGTTCCGTGGGATCTTTCCTACTGTACAAGTTTAAACAACTCAATCAAAACGCCACTGGAAGCAGGTTCAACTCACAGGCTTGTTCACTTGCTTCTGCTGCCAGAAACAAAGGGGCTGCACAGCAGAGTGGCAGAAGGAGTAGTAAAGAGCAGGAGAGACAGAGCACCCAAGGGAAAGGGATTAACAGCTCAGAGAGCCAGAGAGAAGAGGACATGCAGGGGTGAGTGTGCACAGTCGTGTGAGTGTCAGTGTGAGCTCATGTGCATGGGGGTATCTGTCCTGCCCCACTGCGTCATGGCACTCCACAACACCTCCTTCCCAATTAAACACCAGCACTGATGGACTCCAAAGAACTAGCAGCAATGCTGTGGAGCCACAAACAAGGATTAGACCAGGAAATACCCAGGGAGTACTGTCAGTCAGAGAGAGGAAGGGGACCTCATGAATGAGGAATTTAGAAAAGAATCTTTTTGACTCTTAAGTAGCAGAACTCAAAGGCAACCACAATTTCATGCCACGTTCCAGTATTCACAATATTCCCTCACGTCCCCAAGAAATGTTCCCAAACGCTGTAGGTCTTTGAGGAAACTCTCCTGTTTCACATGCTAGTGATTTCAGAGGGGATGCTGTTGTTCATGTGTTCAGAAGCCACTCTTTTCTTGTCGCCTCCCTCCCTGATTCCACTCGTTGCCAAGCAACTCCAGCCATTCTGCAGGACCTGCCTTTTAACCACCAGCAGCTTAAGCCATTACCATTTACTGGAAAATACCAATTTAAGAATGAAAACAGACACAGCTAAAACAGAAAAGCATACTTTCCTTTAGTGCTTGGATCATTTTGTGGGAACCTTGGAGGCTGCAGTTTGTCTATAGGCAATAAACCACAGAATCCCAGGACAGTGAAGGTGGGAAAGGGCCTCCAGAGGTTACCTCATCCAACCTCCTGCTCAAGCAAGGCCACCCTGAGCCAGCTGCCAGGACCTTATCCAGGCAGCTTTTGAATATCCAGGGAGGAAGACTCCATCACCTCCCTGGGTGCATGCCAGTGCGTGGTCACACTGTTTCCTGATATTCAGAGGAATCCTCCTGCATGTCAGTTTGTGTCATGGCCTCTGGTCCTGCTCCTGGGAACAACTAGGAAGAGCCTGGCTCCGTCCTCCTTGCACCCTGCCTTCAGGTAGTTATGTACTATCCAAACTAGCAAGTGTTAAGAACACTTCAAAAAAATTTCCAGGTTAATGTGCTAGCAAACCTCAGTAGGTCACCTCTGCTACTTCTAATCAAACATAAAAGCAACAAATACCAAGAAAATGCACCTTAAAAACAACAAGACTGTGTTGCTCCAGCACTGCAGCTGGCAGGGGAGCCATCCATGTCCCACCAGCACCACCAGCAAGGAACACACATAGAAAATCAGTTTTTCAAGGGAATGTCAGCTGATCCATTACTTCTTGTCCAGAAAACACTGTGAAGGCATTTACAGATGGAGTCTGCATTCTATTACCTGAATAAACAACATGACTTTAAGCACTGGTATTTCCAATAAACTCACAAGTAAGATCAATGAGCTGCACTTTGCACTGGTGCCCTTTGAGAGACAGCAGCAGCACCACTCAAAGAATACACACAGGCTTTGAAGTCTAGTCTTGACTATTCTGTATTTCCTTGATACAAACACAACTGAACCAGGTAGGGAAAAGCAAGCTCTTAGCACTTAAATAATAAAATAGTTGACTGGGTATCATCTTAAGCACACAGGACCCACAGGACAACAGTAACTGCTAATGTAAATGCTACATAATTATCTATCATTTTAATACACAGGGGAAAAACAGATCCAACACTTACTTTGATGACTGCCACAAAGGATTCAAATTGTTTGGAAATAGTCTGTTTATTGTTTCCATAACTGTTGCACAGAAATTGATGGTACCAAATAGATCACAGACCACCAACAAAAGGGATGTGATCTGTAATGTGTCAGGCAGAGCCATTAATATTTTGGGGGCTTTGAGTCTTGGATTTGGGGTTCTTGAGGGGTACTTACCAAAAAAGGGAGAACACACACTGCTTTAACAAGTACCTTTCCTGGAGCTCACAGAGTTGTTTGGAAGAGGAAATGGAGGAGGAGGTTACAGAGTTTTGTGACATACTCTGCACACTAGATTTTTTTTTCCTGCTTTTCAGGACAGAGGACACACTTTCCAAACTTAGAGCATTGGGGGTTTAATTTAAAATTATTTTTTAGTTTCCTCTGAAAAGGCTACACAATAAAACTATTGTACTGTGAAAGATCTGGTTTGCTATTCAAAATTTCTCTTCCATGCAGTGGAAATGTAGGTATGTTACACCAGCTGTCCTATGCCTGAGCCCTGAAATACTCCACAGAAGATCCTGTAACAGTCAGAAACAGCACTTATAACCCTCCAAGGAGTCTTCTCTTACTGATTTACAATGACAGACAGTTCTACTGCTGAACTTTCTTGTAAAATGTGGAACAGGAATTCCATTTGTGTCTGTTCACATATTCAGTTGGGACTATATGAATAAGAGATGTGACACAATTCATCCATATGCAGGATCATCTTTTCCCCAACCCACAGTGTGCTGAAGCTACACAGCAGCCCTTTTCAGAGATTCATACATTAATAGATTCATAGAATGCCAGGTTGGAAGGGACCTTCAAGATCATCTAGTTCCAACCCCCCCCACCATGGGCAGGGATGCCAATCACTAGACCAGGTTGCCCAGGGCCACATCCAGCCTGGCCTTGAACACTGCCAGGGATGGGGCNCACTGCTACAGCACCACAGGAATGGAAGAAAGGAATAAACTGAACTTCTATACAATGACAAAGTGTCTCCAGATACACAGCAAGGAGCTCTCAAGAAAAAGGAGTCAGATAAATCTTCAGAAAGATGTTGAAAGAGCAGTTCTTCCTTTAGGCTACAGTAAACACAAGGAATAACTTGTAATTTCTGCGTTGGAGATAACCATTTTAAAAGTGGGAAACAACCTGGAGGTGCTGTAAAACTATAGAGCACCACTGAAATCATTGAAGCAGGGGCAATTTAGACTCTCTGAGGAGTTACATCTAAGATTCTTAGAATAGAATTGTTCCAGTTTGAAGGGACCCACAACAATCATTTAGTCCAACTTGCTGTTGGAGAAGCAGATTCAGATCAGTTCTGACACTCCTGTCACCCCAGATCTCTTCACAAGCTGTCCACAGTGATCAGACATGCCTAATCCAATGGGGTGCAGCACACCCTCAACTCTTATAGAGTCTATTCTTTCAAAAAGCAGGTATCTCTATCAGATGAACAGATGAAGATGTGGTCTAGTACACTTCACCACCCTGATGAAGAGTTTCTGATGCAGCTTTATTTACCTTCACTACTCTGGACAGTAAGCTTAGGAGAGCTCCTCAAAATAAGAACTTAAGAACCTGCCTTAAGTGACCAAGGCAAGTATCAGTCGGCTCTGTTCTACAAAGGAGAGGCCAGCACATTCCTACATCACAAAACACTTACTCAGAATGTGACTTGCAATGATATTTTTTCAGCATAAAGTTGTGAAAATATATAAGAATAATGAGGACAGCTGTTGGCTCTGGCCATGGCTCCAGCCTAAAAATACAGAGGAACATAACTGCTTCATTTGACTTTGCATGTTCAAGCATCCAGCACTGAAAGCACATAAGGCTTAGAGAGGTACTCAAATTTTTCTACGTGGAGGAACAGAAGCCAGCCATGCAGCAATTTCCATCCAAGCCTGGCAGGAAAAGTGATGGGTGACCTATTTGCAAAAACTAGAACAGTTTTACAGTAGTTTTATTTCAAATCATTGAAGCCTCAACCTAGGAACCAGTTACCAAATAGACAAGTTGTTCTCTAAATCTGATGGCATGGCATGTTAAATCAGTCAGTTAGCTTGGTCTCGGTCCTTCTGACCTAAGATAAAATCAGTCCAATCAGTCTGGAGACATACCTCTTCTAGATTGTTCTTCTACAGAATTAAGAATATATCAAATCATGTATCTTGTCTATGTGGAAGAAAACTTCTTTCTTATGCCTTGGGGTCTGAAATCTGGGAGCATTTATCCTGTCTATCCAGGCACAGTGATATTTACAGGACTGTGCTCTTCCTTATTAAAATGGCATAGAACATCATTTGCCTCCTTAATTATCAAGCTCAAGAAGCACCAATGCATAATGCTGACATGGTCTTGCTGCCACTCATTATCATGTGCACGGCAGAAACGCTCAGGCATCCCAAACAGAAGGAAGCAGATTCCTTTTGTGGTGCACAGCCTCCAAACTCAGCAGAAGAATGATTCCTACTCAATGACTATAAAATATGAATCTCCCAGCAAGTCACAGATTTCAGAATCCTCTGAGGCAATGATCAGAGTACACCTTAAACAAGGCCTTTCAAAACCAGCCCAGTTCCAGAGATTCCATCCTGACAATTTAACTGTGTAACTATTGCAGGAGACTTGTTTGTAGTCTTGTATTACAATACCATTAGTTAGCAATAATCCTTTTTGAACAAAAAGTCATCAGTAAACATAAAAAACAGCACAAATACACAAAACAGAATAAATCTCCCAAGCTTGAAATGCTGTCCCATTCGGATAAGGAATTCCTGACTTTCTGTAGGCACTCTTCCTGTTGCTGCCTACCAGCAGCTCCCCTTCCCCCTTTAATCTCTCAGAGCCTCTGCAGAAAGAAGAAGCAAAACTGAATTTGACTCTCTGTACACCAATCATCAGGTAACATATACTGTAATGAACACAAATATTCTTGGCTGACCTCAAAATTTAGAACACAACTGTATTTTCACCCTGAAGTACATAAAAACACAAACCCACCTTTAGTTTTATTGCACGTGAAGCACTGTTGAGTAAGAGATTCAAGTAATCCCCAGAAGCATGTTAATCTGGAAAGAGAGCTGTGCACCAGTAAGGAGAACAGTGGCTGGCACCAGAAGCCTCTGCTGTGGAGAGTGTGACCATTCATAATAGGAAGTAAAAGAAAAATGGAAAATAATTGTGAATGGATTCCTTTGATTCTCTTCTGCTACAAGTAACTCATACTAAGAAGCTCTAGATATGTTTTCTGGATAAAACAGGAGCTTCTCAGAGCTCATCTCTGAGCAACAGCAAAAATGCTGAATAAGGCCTTCTCTAAAGACTGCTCCTGCGAGCAGAAACCTGGGGTAGAGGAGTGAGAAACCCCACAGAGCATGTTTGAACTTGGCAGATGCTGGGGCTGAGAGCAGGCTCAGAGCAGGACATTCTTATATCATTTCTTCGTATCTGCACAGAGATGGTTTTTCCATCCTCCAAGTGCATTCCAGCACACGCATCTGGCAGCAGACTGCAGTGTGAACAGCATTTACTAGCTCTCTGTGCATATGTTATGCATCCAATGACATCATGCACTCTTCAGATTGCCAAAGCTCAGTCTCTACTGCATAGACCACCAAAACAGAGCCTCAGAATCCCCATGGGGACAAGGGCTAACTTCCAACCCAAAAGGTTTTCCCCTTGCAAAACCTTATTTCATGCTTCAACTGTTGTGCTGTGTTCTCTCTTCTACTCACACCCATTCTACTTCCCCTCTACTTGAAAACAGTTTTCAAAACATTCCTTATTTGCTTGTATTTTATCCTGCCTGTAAACATTTTCCCTTTGCACAAGGCTGTAACTTCTCAGAACAAACATGCCTTTCTCCTTTAATTCACGGTGGCTTTTTAACTCTTTAACAATCTGAAAACTTCCCCCTAAAATACTTGTTTTTCTTTGTTATGGGTAACAGTAGGCAATGCAGGACACATTCATTGCTCCCTGGAGATGAGATCAATGGCTCATCTTGTGTCATACTCATTACTTATTGTCTCAGCAGCAAGGAAGATCTCTAGCATACTTAAGAAAATAGGTTTTACCTTACAGGGCAAATCAGAAGAAAAGTAATTCTATTCTATGCAGCAATCCTAAATTGAGACATAGCCCAACATCATTAATTTCCCTGTTGGAATGGCTACAGGAAAACAGAGGGGGCTAACAAGGCTGTTATTTAATGGCTGTGTCCACCCACTTTTCTCCCCATGTCTGAAGAGGTGTTCTGTTTCACCATATGCTAGACTACCACTGTGACAGCTCTGGATGGTGCAGGTACCAGCTCAGTAGAAGATAACCTTAATTCATCATTTTCTATATTAGCAATTACCCTTGTTCACTTCAAAATCAAGGTCAGTTTTGTTTAGCATATTTATTCTTCAGAACAGTGTCAGTGTTCTGAGCACTACTGTTTTTTCAGCATCAACTACCATTTAGTTACATAAAATCTGGAACATTCACAGGACTTATTTCCCAGCTAAAATTATAATCATGTCCAATCGAACTAATTATCTCAATGAATCCTTCAAAATGCATTATTTGGTTCCCCATTTCACTCGCAGTTAAAACAATAACATTTTCAACTCTAGATGTCTGTCATTTCCTTGATTGTTGCTTTTCAGAACATCTTGAAGAGACAGCTGACTATAAAAGCTATCTGAAGCACATTTAGAGAGCAGACTGCAGGTTAACCTACAGCTGCCTGAAGTTTATTGGCAGTATCTTGAAAGCTGTCATTTTCTGTAGTTTAAAGATGCCCCTAATGAGGGTTTAGGCACCAGAATGCAGTGCCCATATGCTCCTCCAGCATTACAGCCAGCAAATGGTCTACTGAATGCATAGGCCCCTGCAAACTTCCCAATTGTTGTAAAATCTCCCCCCTGTCTTAGGCAGACTAGCTTGTTCCCAACACCCTACACATCACACAGAGGCAAAGCATCTACACTACACATGTGCTTTTCAGCCCAAGCCGTTGGATGATTCTGTGATTCCAGGTTACACTAAAGGTGGAATATAGACATGAAGATGTGCGGATTGAGTTTTGCTTTGGTGTGAATGAGGGAAATTTCATAACAGCCTCCCAGTGGTTCTCAGGATTTAACGTGCCTGCAACATGTGTTGGAGGCCTCCTTGCTGCCTATTAAACTTGCTATGCGTGCAGGGTAGGCATTGCTGGAATGTAAATAGTTCTCACATGGTTATGTTATTTCTGATATAGGCCTGTCTATACCACTTATTATTATTGAAAAGTACTACTAAACCCTACTGATGTCTCTCAGCATCTGCCAAAAAGCTGCAAGTCACACCAGCTCCATTTTGACTCTTCTATTTGTAACACATCTAATGAGCAGATGGTTAATTTTTGTGAGGGGAGAAGAAAACACAAAACTACTTTTGTTGGTGCAAGTGATTGGGGGTGCTTTAGTTTTTAAAAGCCAGTTGTTTTGGACATCTGCACAAATTCCTGACTGTAAATTTAGCTTTCTCTACATTACTAGAGAAATATTCATATCCTGTATTTGTTTTCAAGTAAAATAAAAACCTGCTAGGTTATTGTTCAAATGTTTTTAGGTATTTAGCAGTTGGGAAATATTCCAAGAGTAACAAAATTTTCCTGTTCCTAGTTCCTGTGTATTACCATCAAGAAAGTCCTTGTACCTCTTGATGGCAAAGGGTTATGTGTTTTCCCATCTTTATTACTGCCACTTCATTAAAACACAGTAGATGAAGTTCCCACAGAACTCTAAGCACCTCATCTTCAGAGTAAGTTTCTCAAATGCAGTCTTAGACTGAGCCTGAGGTTACACAGTACTTGAACCTGAGCATCTGAACAATGCTGCTGTTCACTTCCCCAGTTCCTCCTGACCTAACAGGTAATAGTGGTTCCCTACTCTAATTTTTTCTCAACTCAGCTGAAGAGGGTAGGGTTCCATTCAGACTCCAAAGGTTTGGGGTGTTTAACAAAATAATGGTCATCATTAGGTAACAAACTTTCTGTAGGTGGTACTGTTGGGATTTAGGGGGTTTGTAGCAATATGTAGACATTCTCAGAGGCACCTAAAGTATAACATAAACACCACCTTCTTTATCTTTACCATAACAAAATGCAAAAAATTAAGCTAAATTCACATAGAAGCCCCTTCAGAGGCCTCAACATTTGAAAGACCAGCTAGCTCACTGCACTTGCCTCACTGAAAAAACTGTCTTCACTGCTCAGATTAATAGAATGAAGATTTGTAGATCTGCTACATTCAAGAGATTTTATACAACACAAATTCACAGAAGTTGCAGTAAATTTTTAATTAGTGAACTTCAGATAGTTATTTTCATACATATTTTAAAGTTCCCTGTTTGATTAAGTACCAAAACTAACACAATGGGCATAGAAGTATTTATAGCTCCAGAAATTATTTATCATCCTACCTAATAGTATTACCAAATTTTTTTATTGTTCAAATTACCAACAATAAAAATTACTTTCCAGTGATTTTTTTGGTCTCATTTAAGCACAATTTTGTGTGGGGAGACAGCAGGAAAAATTTTAAATAAGCATTAGTATTTAGGGGGAGAAATTGTGTGGGAGCATGAGAGACAATCGATGTGTCTGTGCCAGAAGTGAGTTGCTGTTTTGGATCATTAACTAATAGCTCCAATGCTTACTACTCCTCTCTATCCAGACTCCAGAATCAGTATCATTCTTCAGTGTAGCCCAAGTGTGAGACAAAGCAGAACAAATGTGGGAGGGCATGAAATTATACGGGCAACCCATTTCTTTTTTATTCTCTGGAAGGTTAATTTAGGCTCTTTAAAAAGCTGTGCTTACTATACACACTCCTCTTACATTCGTTTTCTGATGCATTCTCTATTCTGTTACAGGTTTCCAAAGCCTTTATGATTGTACATTGCAATACCAAACACTTCACTCTGCAGTTAAGTGCACATTCTTTCTGCTTTTAAACCACAGAGGGTTCAGTGCTAGAGCTGTCCTTTCCCAAACACTCAGAGAATCCATTATTTCTAGGCACACTTTCATAGTAAAACCAAATCCAAGAAAGCTGACATTTTTTATTTAGTACCCAAGGGCTATAGTCATGAAAAATTTACTCCCTGAAATACAGTTGCATTCATTTCATATCCACCATACTCATGATAAAAACTAATTTCCTTGAACACACTGGTAACAATGGTAACTCTACAAAATGTATTGACATAAAATAAACATGAGCATGTAGCACATCTGAATTCTCCAGAGTGAAACTACTAGTCCCTGTTCCTAGCAAAGATATTTAAATGAGTAAGAGGCCTTGAAGCTTGACACAATCTCTAAAGGCATGGGAGAGGATTCAGGGAAACTGTCATTAAAATAAATTGCTATTAGTGACTACAAGCCTCCGATAACTCTATTTCTCACTGCAGTAGAACTGTCAGAGGCAAAAACAAGATGCCCAAGCAATGAAAAACAAAAGATAATCAAGAGACTTACATGTATTCCTGTGTGATAACTGAGGGAGGCTAATAATATTAGATTGTTTGCTTTCCAGTTCCTATCCCTCTGGTAGGAGAAAAGCAAAGGAGGACCATTATTTTTTATTTTCAACCAGTGAAGACTGAATTATGATCCAACAAACAATAACAAGAAAATAAAAAGAAGAGAATCTGTCCAGAATTCCTGTCCTGAGCTAGTCCAGAAGCCTGACTGGGTGAGGCAGGCAGGAGCCATCCAGCCCCTGCCCAAGCCACAGGGGAGCTGTCCAGCAGGACACAACTTCAATGGGACTGGGACAGCTGAAATGAAACCTTCTTCTCTTTGCTCTTTCACACAGGTTATGAAACTAAATTCAACTAAATGTTATGAGTCTACAGGATAAATGGGCTCAGAAACGATTAAGTTCTTGAGGAGAAGTCCATCAGTGACAACAAAACCACAACAGTTCAGATACAACCTCTAGGTCAGAAAGCCCCTGAATCTCTTTGACACCTATCAAGTAAAATGTTTGCTAGGAAAATGTTCACCTCACACATCTTTAAACCTCTCCTACCCACCAGTGTTTAAAACCCACTATGAGGACCTTCATTCAGTCTGATCTCTTTGGCAGTTCTTATGGAAGAAGAGTTGATATTCATCATCAACTAGCTGAAGGGAAATGAACTTAAATTCTCCTTTCTGCTGTATCTTGCATCGGATGCTGTGTTTTGTTTGTGCAGGACAAAAGCCTGCAAGCAGATAGCTACAGTGAGTAAAACACAGACTACATAACCAAAAAAATTAAATCATGGAAGTCACAGAAATCATGGAAAACCACACCTAAAGTATGCTTTTAATGCAGTGTTTCAAGAAGGTTCCTTTCCACTTCACATATGAGATGAACTTCTGTTAAGAAAGGTCTCATCAAAGTATATTCTTTCTCTGTTAGCACCCAGAATAACCAGAGCTTGGTATACATTTCTGAAGAAGTCCATTAAAAATGCATCATAAACCCATAAATTAAACATTCGTCCAAATAAAAAAAAAATAGGTTTTCCACTAGTGGAAGTGAGCAGAGGTCTGTCTAACATGACTGCACTGTATGACTTCTAACAGAACAAAAACTAAAGGAATAGTTTTCAGTTACAAACCCATCAAGCACACTGAACAAGACTCTTACCAATGCCCAGTGCAAGCCTAAGAAAGCCCATCAGATACACAGTTTGGTGGGAATATTCTCAAATACTGGAACACTAACCAAAAGGATGCCTTTATTACACTTTTTTTAATGCACATCAATATTCATATGATCTGTTATTTCTATGAGCTGGCTCCCCAACAGCTTTAGAATGAAAAAACAGCAAGGAATTTGAACATCACTGCCAACTTCTGGAAAAGTCATCAGAAATTACAAAAATAACTGCACTGAAGGGCTTACAAATCTTGTATTTCATGTTTGGGACCTTATGACAGACTTCTTATAACTTGTAGAGAAATTCAGTTATTTGACTTACAGCATGCAAACTTGACATAGAGAGTGTCTGTCACTGGATTAGCAGCCACCCCAGCCCCTAATCCACAAGGGTACCCAAACAAGAAATGCAGGCTTCCAATGCAGGCTTGTCTATTGCAGAGGAATCCAGGTCCAGCATCCTAGAATCCCCTCCTGTTCTTTATTGCCATACAGCCACCTATTAGTAAGCTCTCAAAAAAGGAAGTCTCACTGCAGTTCTTTTAACCCACAGTGCCTAAGACACTCTCCTTTGGGTAGCCAGAACTATCCCACAAGTTCAGTCAGTCAGTATAAATCCAGGATGTTAAACATCTACAAAAACAGAGCTATTTGCTGCAGAACAAACCCCAAAAAATCCAAAGCACAGTTGTTTGTGATTTGATTAGTCACAGCACCAATAACATTAACCTAGGAAAAGGAAAAATAAATGGAATAAGGAGCTTACAGACACTATGTTAACAAAAAAACATAGCAAACAATAAAAATGCAAAGAAAAACAACTGTGTATATAAGTTTTAAATCAAACCATTCTAGAAAGCACATATAAGACATAGCTGCTCTCAATCTGTTGCTCTACATCAGGGATAGGCATTACAATCTCAGGGAGCCCGATTTATTAGCACTCTCATGCCAGCCATATCCAGTTTGATGTCAAAGAGAAGGCAGTTTGAACAGCATGGGCTTTGGAAAAAAAATAGCAAAATACCTCTTAGAAATATCTAAAAAATGCAAATCTCTATCTAGGGCTTGGCTGAGATCCTAGGCACTCCCTGCGAGATCCCTGAGCACACAGCGCCCTCTCATGTGTGCTGTGCTCAGCACAGTGCTTCACAGCTCCTCAGCTTCAGACCGAGCCACCATTAGGATAACATTAAGAAAGAAATCAATCTCCAAGATGAGGAAACTCTATCCTTGTATGCTGAGGGAAAAAAAATGAGGTATAAATATCTCATTTATAAGAAGCAGCAAATTGAAAAAAAAAAGAAACCATTTCAAAGCTGAAACCTGATCAGAAAAGTCATCTGGCAACTAACTCCTCAGGGTCTGGGAAAGCGAGAAAAAGAGCTAACAACACATGCTAAGGTTTTAGTCTAAAACTACTGGGTATAGAAGTTGATGAGGACAATCCAAATTTCTTGAAATGCTATTGAGAGCCTATATGCTTGACTCTCCATCAGCAGGCAACAAGATCCTTCTCAACTATCACCTTTGCTTCATTTCTAAAATTCAGAATTATTTGTGCATTAGATATTCAGATAAATGAGGAATAAAAAGCACTACACCACTCCTGCTCAGTAGTATAACTTCCAGTGGAAATAAAACTGTGGAGTAAAAAACTAGGACCTGAGTTACACTTAATACTTCACAGACTGCCTGTCTGACCTCTGAAAAATTGCACAAAGCACATCCATCTATGTCAGGTCCAGAACCAACAGCAGTATCACCATGTCAACATGGTGTGATGCTCAAGAGCACATCTCTCAGCTCCAGTTACAGCACTGCAGTCACACAGCTGTGCTCTTGCAGATCCACACTAGCAAGATCTTACAGGGATGCAACCACACAGCTTGGCACTAATACAAGTTATCACTAAACAACAGAACAAATTCTCTCCCTTCCTATTCCCAACTGGTAAAATCAGAACAGAAGTACCCCACCCACTTTACAGACAGCAAGAATGTGTTATATGAAATGCAGGGAAAAATTATGTTCACAGCCTACTATAAAGGGTACACAAGCTTGCCATTATATTCAAGAGTATTATCAGAAAGCTGCACTAAGAAAGCAGCAGGGTGCAGAAAGCTGACACAGCTGCAGCCCCTTAATCACAATAAGTAATACACTCTATTATTTGGAGATCCACCCCAACATGGACCAAAAATTAAGAAAGAAAAAAGTAAGTAAAAGTATCTTCATGGAACTACAAAGATCAAGATAGAGAGCATTCTTCCACCACTGGGTTAGTGATGCTGACTTTGGTACATGGTTGAGTCCAGCTTGACTCTACTAGGAAAAAAAAAAATTCCTGGAAGAGGAGCAAAGAAAAGGGATGGGAAGAAGGCATGGACATGGAAAATGACAGCAACAAAAACCCTTCACAAGCACAGCATGCTGATGTGAGAACCTACAATAAAAACACATCTGGAGTGTTGTGACCATTTCTGGGCTCCCCAAAACGTATGAGAGGGAGACAGTCTGGGCCAAGTCAAGGAAAAGGTCACAAAGATGATTAAGAGACTGGAGCATCAGTCATATAAGCAGAGGCTGAGACACCCTCAGATGCTTCACATGGAGAAAGGCAGGTTTCAGCAGAGTGGGCTCTTACTAATATGTATAAATGTCTGGCAGGAGACTAAATTAAAGAACAGAACCATGCTCTTCTCGATGGTATCCAGTGAATAGAAAACAGGAAATGGGCACAAACTGCAATACAGGAAATTCCATTTAAACACAACAAAAATCTTTTGGTGGGGGTGATCAAATGCTGGAACGAGTTGCCCAGAGAGGCCATGGAGTCTCCATCCTTGGAGATATTCTAAAACCAAGACAATGTCCTGGACAACCTGCTCCAGCTGACCCTGCTTTCAGCAGTGGGGGCTGCACTACATCATCTCCAGAAGCCCCATTCAACTTCAACTATGCTGTGAGTCTGCAAGGAGATAAAAACAAATGCACCACTGTCAGGATAACGTAACACAGCAAGTTCCAGCAAAGCCAAAAACATACGTCAAACAGTTTTATGCCTGAAAAACTGGAATGCATCTTCCTGCAAATTAAAGACAGATTGTAAACCAGAGGACAGGACTGGAAAGTTCCTTGCTCATCAAATTAAAAACAAGAGGCCAATTCATGAAAAAGTTACATGGTCAAGTCACATTCTTTGCTCAGAAGTTTTACATGCAACTGAGGGTGGGCATTCTACTTTCCCTCAGAAACTTTTAGGTTGTTATGGATTGCTTCAGCACACGAGGGGACATCTACGAAGATATGGAAGCAGTCAGCAGATAGATGTTCCAGAGACAAGCAAATGTCCCTTTTCCTTTTATAGGACTGGTCACATGACTAACAGCTGGAGTCACTTAACCAAATACCAGCACAAGCCATTTTGTTCAATTCCCCTACAGTTACATGACAACAAACAAAACCCTGCATTTCAAATACCCAAAGTCCTCATGGCTCAAAATCTCCCTTCTTTATGCTCTTTCAGATTTCTTCTACACCTACGTATACAAAGTCACAATTTTACATGAAGTCAAGGAGACAGACAGAGATCACAAGAGAAATTGGCACCTGATGAGAAGTGGCAGTAATTCCTTCCAGTTACTTTTAGATTACCTACACACAGGTCATTCCTTTGGCATCAACTAAATTCTCCAGACTATTCACCAGAACCTGGGGCTTCCAACAGCACAGTGCTACTGAACATACAGAGGAAGACCTCCTGTGCTGATGCTTATATGCAGGTTATCTTAATCCAAATCTCACAGATGCCTCCAAGGCTGCTACTTTCCTATTACAGAATGGTTTTTGAACATCTCCTTCCCCAGCTGGTCAAAGGCAGAAGGCACTTCTGCAGTTGGAGAACTCCACTATACTTAGGCAATGCTACAATAGCATTTACTATTAAACTTTGTGCATGACAGAGTTTTGTTGTCGTTGATGTTTTGAAGTTACTTTACAGAATTATTCTTTTGGTATAAATATCTACTAGAGTCTGTACATCTGGAGGCTTGCAAAGTACACACTAGCCAAAAAAGTTTGCTTGGTTTCTTTGGTAAGTTTAGCTTAGTGTTGCCAACAAAAAACACAAGCAGAAAATTAAGTAAGACAAATTCTGAAGACAAAGCCACCCCTGAATGTTTGGCCAAGGTAATTACAAACCATCTAGCCATTTGTCCAGCCAAGCCTATTCAGATTCCAGTGCAGAACAGTAACATACAAGTTTTCAAAAAGAAGTACAACACCCAAAACTCTGGTTCTTATAAGCCTGGGGAAATGTCTACGTGATTCAGACACAGTGCATCTCAGCCACTACATCTTAATTTAACAAATGAAGTGTTTGCTCCTCACCTGGCAAATATTTAATGTTTTCATACTAGCACAGACTGACACATACCATTAAGAGCAGTGCTCTACCCAGGCTAGTGCCTACCAAGAGCTGTCTGCAGCAGGTGCTTCCAAGAAGGACAAAGAGAAGAGAAATCTGAACATCATCTCCTCCCTCCTTCTCAAAAAAAACCCTGCACTAATGAGTGACTCATGTCCCCAGAAATTAAAGCTTATTTCTCATCCATCTGCTCCACTCTAAACTTTTTTGTGATTCCAATACTGTCATCATCTGGAAGGTTCCAGTTCTTTCAAAGTATGGCTACACCAATGGTTTCAGCAACACACTGTGAGAATCAACTCCCACAGACCAAGGACAGATTATCTGAACACAGCACTTCTCTGCATCCGTTTTAAATATGTTACCCCTTCAATCTGCTCAGGTACCTTTTTTATTACTGTATTATAAGAATGAGCTGTTTGGTATCATTAAGGTACCAAATCAACATTCTGGACAACCTGCTCTAGCTGAACCTGATTTGAGCAGGAGGTGCTGGACTAGTCAATCTCCAGAGGCCCCTTCCAACCTCCTCAATGCTGTGATTCTGTAACACAAGAAAGTTGTTTTCTCTAAGCCTTTGTCATTCCCCATCCCCCCAGAAAACTCTGAACTCAGAAAAGGCTTCATAAAATCTCAGAGAATGTGAAGATTGGAACCAGCCTCCCACAGGGGTTATTAGAAACAGCAGTGAGGGAAAGGAAGATTTGGGGGGATTTAATTAAAAATTCCTTTTTTCCCTTTTTTTTGTTTTTAATATGAAGACATAAATATCAAAATCTTGCTCTACAGAACAAAAACTGTAGTATTTGATATTTCTATTTTATACTATAAAAATTCATGTTAAAATACCTGAGAAGTACAGCAGAAAACACTGCACAGGATTGCAACTGTCATTTACAAAGAGACCACAGATATGATAAACACTATTTGATGTAGCTGGGTCTACCACAGCAAAAACAATGAGCAGAGGACACAGGATAAGTATGTATGCTGTGAAGTACTTTGTGTACTTGGACTGACACACTCAAGCCTACTCAATAAAATAAAACAAATACATCCAAGCAACTGCTGCATCTGAAGAATTTTTTACAGGTGCAGACCCAGACATTTGGAATGGAACTGCACTGAAGAGGATTTCCAAAGCGTTATGTCCATTTGAAGGCCAGAACATAGAACTTTGTTGATAATGGGTCTTTTCACCACACAGAATACTGCCACTTTAAATATCAGAAAAAACAAAGTCATTCAAGCTTTTCTTTCAATATTTTGGAAAAAATATCCTAAGTGCTACCTTTGCAAGTGCCTCATGTCTCCTCAGCATTCACAGAAGATTCAAAACAGCACTGCTCTAAGCAGCGTGACACTTCCAAAGAGGCACACTGGATCACTCCAGCCTTGCTTCATTTATTTTGAGGCACGTTCAGGCTGCTAATGTTTCTGACAAAGTCACTACCACAAAGGCTTATGGAAGGCCAAGGTCTGGTGGCCACGTTCAGCCAGGCCTCCCACTGACTTCAGCTTAGTTTGACAACAAACATGGAAAACTGCAGGTGGATGCTCCTACGTCAGCTGCACAAAAGCCAAATGGAAGTTATCTGGAAAACATTCACTAATTCTGGAACAATCAACTGGCCAAAAGTGACTGTGTGACACTAAGGAGGTTAATACTTTGGGGGTAAAACAAAAGAGTAAAGAGAGAAAGAGAGAGAGAGATTCAACCAGTGTGTGCACATGTGCATGTGTGCATCTGGGGTTGAGGCCAAGAGAGTGAGAACAGCAGCATGAGAACAAGGGGAAACACTGCCCCAGCCACCCTGGAGAACTGCCACCACAGAGTGGGGCTTCCTTCTGTAAGAAAAAAGAGCTGTCACCAGCAGAATTCAGGAGCAAACACAGCCTATGTGAATATACACTCAGTTATTCCTTAGGTTTTAGCTGGTCTTGCTGAGAAAGTAGAACCTCAGCATTGCAGAGCAGCCACCCTCTCTGGCTCCCAGTGCTATCTGCCCTCATTTCCCCACTCTGCGTTACTTTTTCTGGAGCAAGTCACAGTTCTTCCCACACAATTTGCCCAGTTTTTCCAAACAGTGATAAAAATACTGAAAGCAAGTAAAGATTTGTAGTTAGATTGTGAAATTGATGGTTTTGTAATGTTTGAAAGCTAAATCTAGGGCTGCCTAGAACAAGAAAGGCTACCCAGGTTCAAAAAAGCAAAATAAACATTTTCTAGAGCCTGATCAACAGCAAAACAAAGACAACTGGTGGAAAACTCAAAGAACAAAATGAGTCTGATCTGATGGGGCTGTAGGGTATTCCCAAAATGCAATTTAATTCCTGAAATATTCTGCTGTATTTGCATTTCTCAATGATACATGCACAAAGTACTTTTAAAATAGCAGGACTTAGAAGCCCACCCTCTCAGACCAACACTACACACAGTGTATTGTGCTGTTGTAATGAACACAACACCCACAGTAAGTCACTCTGATGTGCAACAAAAGAGAACATTTCTTTCTGCAATCACTTTCTTATTGTTCATGTTTGGTTTAAAGCTGCAGGAGATAAGCAGATGTACTTCTATAAATATACTTGCTTATTACCCAACATGAATTAATGCTTTTAAAGACAGATTTTGGGGTGGAGAGCCATGTTAAGAGGATGGCTTTCAGCCACAGATTTTCACAATGTAGCCTTTTTTTTTTAAATGAAGTTCCCAAAAGGATGGGAACAGACACCTCTAAGGGGAGCTCATTTGGGGATACTGTACCCCAGCATGCCCCAGTACAAAAAGAAGGGAAACAAAGTTATGTTACTTCAAAGGAACACTGTTCAGATCTTGCATGATTCAAAAGAAGTTAAAAATAAAAGAAGGATGAACTAAGTATCTTCAGAACTAGGCTGGAGGGAGGAGGATGGGGGATAGGAACTTAAATTAACTCAAGACTCTAACTGGAAATATAAGATGTATGAAAATTAATATAAGCTGTATGAAAATACAAGCTCTATGAAAATTCAAAGTGAGAGACAACTGTGTTTGAAAGCATGAAAGCAACAACAACAACTTTCTCACTTTCTGCACTGTCTAATTTCATAGCTGTATTTCACAATATTTTTTGGTCTGTTTGTCATCCTCTGAAGAAAGGATCAGCTTAATGCATTGGCCTGTTTAGAGACTGAAAATACATTTACTTTAAACAATGCAAGATTGTAAATGCTGATGATAAAAAAAAAACAAATGTAAGAATTAACAGAACTGCAGACCCATGGTAAAGGAGGAAAAAAACCCCAGATTTACATTTAGTAGCTTAAGTCTCAGAAAACTTGGATACAAATTACATTTTCAACTTCCTAAGTAAAAGGAAACCAGGCTCAGTATTCAAAAGTCAGGCCTTGCAAACAAAGTATCAGCTATACCTGTTAAGCTCCCTCTTCTGGCTAATTAATAAAATTGCTTAGATTTTGTATGCCTAAGTCTCAATTTTCCCAATTATGTTCTATCAATTAAAGTGAAACTATAATCTTAAAAAACCTGTAAAACAGCTTTGATATTGAAATAAGCAATGGAAGTGTTCAGCTTCAGATTGTGTCCTCCTGTTGTCTCACACTGACAAGCTGCACACACACACAGAGAACAGAAACACCATGTACTGTGCAGGGACAGCTCTGCAAATCAAGCCTGGCTAACAAGCAACCATCCAGACCTGTCAGAGGTCTATAAGCATCCCTGCCTATTTTCTGACATCAGAGATCCAACCCAAAATTCCTGTGTTCAAAACGTATCAGACTAGTCAATTAGTTCCCAAAGCACATCTTTCCTTGTTCTGGCTAAAATTAGAATTGTGTAGTAAGAATGCAAATACAGGTTTTAGAAAAAGGAAAATGCTGGAAATGAGGAAAACATACCATAGAAACTTCATCTGCCTCCATTCCAGGATTTCCCATCTCTGCTGTGATTTCCAAAGCACTTCTGCAGGATAAGCACAGCTCCCAAAAACCAGAAACAGTTGAGAAGCACGCTGCTGCCACCCAGCACCCCTGTGTTACCACTCAAACAGGACTGGCACTTCTCAGACTAATCAAGGCGTGAGTAATCACCCTATTCATCTGTCAGTAAAATGGTAAAGGGAAAAAAACCACCCTGTAGCCAGGATAGTATCTAACTTCACCTCTGCCTTGTTTAACCAAAAGTTGTTTTCCAGTTCAGTCAGAAAACTCATCTATATTTGTAACCTTCAACTAAATAAAATAGAAACAAAGACTCCTTTGTGCTTTTTCCATAGAGGAAGAAGAGTAACCCAAGAGCTCCTGCAAGTATCAAAATCCCTCTGCTGCACTGCTGTTTTCTGTCACTGCTCCATGGAAATGCCAAGAAAATTTGTAAAACACAGTTCAGTGTAGAGAGATGCAGAATTCACCATCCCATGCAAGTGGATAAACAGCCATCTCCTAGTGGTAAAATAATTACAAGTAATTAGTGTTTCTCTTATGCACAGACTTGGGTGTTAATCACAGTAGGACAGTTGCTCTAGCTGGCATGTTGAAAACAGGAAAAATTTCACTCTGTCTCTGTTAACAGCTCCAAAAATTACTAGAGCTTAGCTAATAGGTGTGGCTTTCAAAGTTAATAGGCTTGCACTTTTAACTGGGAGCTCAAATGAGCTTTCCAGATACTGATCCCTTTCCGTGCCCTTGCTGATATTTTATACAAACAGAATCAACACAAATTATTTAAAAATAAGAAAGTATCACCAACAGACTTCAGTATTTAAGTTTCATTCATCTTAGCTAATATTTGAATTGAAATTATCACTTCAGTTACACAGTTAAATAACTGCAAATGTAGAGACAGAATTTATTCCAGCAGTAAATGCTCTTCTCTCACTGATAAGCATTTTAAGCCTGTTCACCTTGGTTTTTACCACTGAAGTGGTTCTCATCAGCATAGCTCTACAATGGTGCTGTCCTCTTACAGAACATCCTGCTGAAAAATGTCATGGAATTTTCAGGAATAAAAGGTAAGCTATCTAATGACATGCAGGATAAAAATCACACCAAAATCCAAAAAATAAGATTCAACTCTTCAGACAGATGCTTTCACTATCTTCGGCTCCCAGGATGCCCTTGCTCATCATAGGTATATGAAAGAAAGAAAACATGATTAGGTGTCTAAGACAAAAAAAGCTGATTTATTTAAATTATTTGAAGAATCAGGGAAACTGGGAAAAAATGGACACACCAAGAAAGGGTATGTGAAGAGAAATTAACAAATCCACGTGGAAAACTCCTCCTGGGATGAGACCTGCACAGTTGGATTCAGCAACCAAAACAACTAGTCCTCACTACACTGACACAACTCACGGGACAGAAGGAAGATGTAGTGGCAGCAACTGGCCTCAGTTTGTAGATATAGATGTCTTAAGCCAAGAGTCACCCTCCTTGTGGAGAAGCCAAATTAATGACAAACAGAACTTGGCAGAATTTTTCATTTTCTTCTAAAACCTAAGTCATTGCAGATGATTTCTATGGAAATAACAATTCAAAGCAAAAGCGAAGTACTGTGTGGAAGAGTGTGAAAATAACAATTCCAGATGGAATAAACACACAGAATAAAAATATAATTCATTCAGCTGTGGGTTTTCATTATCTCAATTACTGTAGTAGCACGATGGCTCCTTTTTCAAAGCCAAGATGTGCTCCCTGCCAAGCCATTTTAATGAGATTTCTATCATAACTGTGTAAATGAAGACAGACACTGCAGTCAGACTCCAACCTCTACAAATTATTTCCTGTTCAACACCTTACTGACCTTCAGCTAATGAAAGGCCTTGAAGGGAAATTAATTTCATGTTTATGCCATTACTATACCTTCAGTCCAAGTGAAATCAAAAAAATCTTCTACATAGAAATGCTTAAAAGAAACACAACAATAAAAGATCAGATCTCATTGCAGATCAGACCTGAACAAAACAGTTATTTCACGTTTTTAACTCAATAATACAGTCTACCTGAAAAAAGTCTCATTTTCTCATTAGTAAAAATGTTTTTTGTTCTACTGCTTCACCTTTATAGCACATCAACACACAGTCTATTATTTCTCTATTTAACAGACTGATAATAATGCCTTCATTTAACACAGCTAGCCTTTTAGCTAGTAAATCTTCTACTCCATCTTATTTTCTGTTCTGATCCACAAATCTACTCCAATGATTCACTTCAAAGGTCTTGTTATATTTCTATCTGCGACTGGCATTTTGAAAGTTTCTTTTATTAACTCTTTTCAGAGCTTTTCAGCTCTGTAGTAAATCACTGCCAGACTCCTTAGAAACAGGATACAAAACTAAGCAAAAGCACCCTTGCTTTTTACTCTCTAACTTGCTGCATTCAGACAACTGCCCTGGAAATCTGGAGTTTAATGACTGTAATGCAATCTCCTTTTTTTTTTTAAACAGTCTTTCATACAAATCTATGCAAAATCTTATATGACATTCAGTAATACAAGACTGAAGTTAATAACTAAAACAAAAAAAAACAACTCTAAAACTTACAAGCTTATAAATCATCTCCCTGCCAAAGCAGGAGTTTCTTTCTCATGTAACTGATACAAACAGCAAATTGCAGACAGGCTTAACAAAAATAACAGGAGAACACATTAAAGCTCTTTGAGAAAGATTAAACAGTAGTATAAAAGTAAAAAGAAAATGTGAAAATAAAGAGTTTCAGTCTTGCACATCAAGACTGCAACTCCAAAAAACAGGCTCAACAAAAGGAAGGAGCTTCCCTGGCCCACAGTCTTCCATTTGTGATTATGACAGGGCAGAGCTTTAGAAAACATTTTCAGTAACATATTTCTAAAGCAGTTCCCTTGTTTCACTAAAGAGAGAAGCTTAGAGTGAGAAAGTTTGTGTAAAACTTCAGGTTTTTGATACTAGAAATTCCAGAGTGAAGATACCAAATTTGAAGGGAGGGTGGGGAGGAGGAGAAGAAAAGTCAGACTCTTTTCCTTCAGAAAGATGCAACATCAAATTAAAATACCTACAGGATTCTCTCTCTCCTGGTAAGAGATAGAGAGAATTACCAATGGAAGACATGCCTAGCAGTGCCCTAGACAAGCTGTCACAGACTGCACGATTGAAGGCTGAGACAAAAAGCGACCTTGTGCTCACAGATTGTACTGATGAAAAGATACCACCAGTCTTTTGCCTTCAAAGCTACTCAGATGTTGCAATCCTTGTCATTCCCTCTTAGGTGGAATGAGCAGACACACACTTCAGTTGGCAAGATGATGTCTCAGAAACTTGCAGAAACAGCAGAATCTTTCAAAGCAGTGAATCCTCAAATCATATACATGTATCTAGGGCAAACATCGTGTTCTGAGTGGAAAGAACATTCTTATAATACTATAGAAGTGAGTATATATACACTTCTATACAACAGCTTTCACTTTTCCATATGGATATACACTAGCAGTTGGCCACTAGACTAATACTCATGGTTTTAGTTAACAGACTACTAAATATTCAGACAAGATACAGGCAGTAACCTGTATTTGTCAGGGAGAGCATGCAGTGGTGATTCAAAGGTTTACCACACAATCTCAACACATAGAGCTGTTACTGAGCAGAATTTGGACTTGTGCTTAGTGTACGGTAAAGTAATTAACAAAGTCTTAAATAAGTGTATGATAAGGCTTTTCTAGAAGCTAACAAATAACTGAAAACAGCATACAAGACTTAGAGTGATCTGCTTTGAAATAAAAGGAAACAACTTCAATAGCTTGGAGTCCAGCTAATGGATAGCATTATGCTTGCTACCTGCCATCATTTCTGAGGAGAGGAACCTGGGTGACTGCATCTCTAGCTAAAGTGGCTTGTAAGACTGTGTGAGGGACTGACAGGAGAAACGGAATGTGGAGCAGATGCTGTTAAGTGATTTGCCTGTACAGGGTTGTACCTGGGCTAGCCAAGGGCAAGTCAGTTACTGAAGCAATTAACTGCAGCTAGTGGGAAGCAACCCCAGAAGGAACAGCCAACAAACACCACTTACTCTATACAAAACATCTCCTTGAAGACTCAGACTTAACTAAGAATGCTAAGACATACATTTCTTCAAATCTTTATAGTACACATAAACATTCTTTGAACACTATTTTGAAATTATTACTTATTATTATTACTAATAAGGATCTCCATGCTACCTGCAACTGAATGCTGACTTACATTTCACATTAAAAGTGATGTCTGGTCTTCACAGCCAAGAAACCATTCTGGCTTAAACCAGTAAAATAGTACCATGCCCCTAGTGGCAAAAAGTATGTTTACACAAAAGACAGTTTAATAGAAAAACTCAAGTCAAACAATTTTTTAAACACAAAGGAAATTATTACTTGGAGCCTTTAGCAAAAACAGAGTTTAGTACAGAAACAGATGCACTTGCGTGCATTAGGTGTTAGGTGCGTGAAGAATAATCCCGAAGGAGTTACTCCTTCCCTAGAAGACAAATAGGCTTTCCTACCTTTGGCCATTTGGGATTTAGAAGGCGTGCTTTGATGGCATCATCCAGGGCCTTGTCATACTGCTGGATTTTCATGTAGGCTGCTGAACGATTGCTGTAGAGGATGCAGTTCTGAGGGTCCACTCCCAAAGCCTCGTTGTACAACATGATTGCTGTGTGAAAATCACCATCATGGCAAGCCTGGTTGCTCTGGCGAACTTTCTCCACAAACTCAGCTTTGCTCAACATGGGACTGTCAGGACTTCTTCTTCCAAAAGATTTTGACCCAAAGAAAGGTATCTGGAGGGAACAGAGGGAGAAATGATATGTTAATGTTACAAAATGCTACTCAAAAAAGGAAAAACACAATCAAAATATTAGAAATGGTACAGCAGAAATAAAAGGTACCAGCACTATACTGCAGAACAAGTGATGAATTCAGAATTAAATTCTTAAAAAAGTAAATTATCTACTGACTTTTTGTGGCATATGGAAGTAACAGAAAAGAGCCATACAAAACATGTCATTCTGATGTTTTTTAGAAGACATATTGCCTCCTTGAGCCATAAGATAAATTTTACTGTCTTTTAGTATGCTGCACTCCAGGTAGTCACAAGTTTTTCCTCTGGGCTATACTATTTGATTCCAGAGCATGAAGCACCGTCACCAGGTAAGGAAGTTTATCTGAGCACATAGCAGGTGTGAACGTGAAGATGATGCTGCTACGTCCACTGATGGATAGGTAGAGAACACAGAAGCTCAGGCATGCACAGGCCATGGAAGAGTATATAAATGCTCTTCAAAGAGCCTGCAGTGGCACATCTGCTCACAAACCTCTGCATCCAGATACCTGCACACTGCAAATTGTTCATAAATGGGAAGGGAAGGATCCATCTTTGGAACTGGGTATGCTCACAGAAATTAGCGGGGCACACAATTTATTTTAGCAACAGAACAGTCTTCATTGGCAGAGCCAACTTCATGGACTGTCAGCTTCAGGGAATACAAAATAACAAAGACAAACAGGAAGTGGAATAGTTTAACCTGAGCAATATTCTGCTCAGAAGAAAAAAAATGTATAACCTTTATCTAGGGTCTAAAATGAGTTCAAACACAGCAAAAATTACTGAGAGCAGCTGAACTTTCATGCCATACTCAAAGAAACACAGGGCTAACAGCCTAAAGAACTCCCACAATTCATTTTTCGAAGTATCTGAGGAAATGAACAATCATAAGTTAAGAAAAGTGTTAGAGGGCAAACCCAGGGTGAATGTCAGAGCGTGAACAACAGATCCAGCACGAGGACTGCAATGATACTCTGCTGTCACAGAAAGCAAGGGCATGCCTCATCAGGCACAATCTCAAGGAGCACCAGTGAGACTGAAGAATGCACAAGTCAAACAATAGCTGTGTATTCTGCCCAGTTATTACGCATGAACAAATCAAAACACAAAGCTGTTAATGATACTCCCCGAATCGTACTGTGAGTCTGTAACAATGAGGAGAATCCATGAGGAGACATCCTCTTAGTCCAAGTACAGTGGTTTCTGCCTCTAATATCCTGTGAAGCTAAATAATCTCATGGAAGAAAAAAATATTTTAAAGGAATATTTTCTGGAAGATCTTACTGCTTATTTCCTGCTATCATGAGAACTACATAGGGCAATAAAACATCATTAGGTAAAAGAAAGAACCACAGAACAAAACTGAGTCTTTGTGGCACTCAAACCACAAATAAAAAGATTTTGATGGTACCAACATACAGAAAGTACTCCTTAAAAAGTCATCCTCACTTTCCAGTCACGACTGCTCTTCTCCTGCTAATATAGCAGAAGGTGATGGCAAGGCACATAGTCAGGCTGCCAAACACTCTCTTACAGAAGGTACTCACACCTACTAATTCAATGCTAAAGAAAAGCAGAAGTTCCTTAGTGCAGTGGAACTAAAAAGGTTCTAATGAAGTGTAGAAGTCCATCTAGTAGAGACAACTTAAGGTAGGAGCTCAAGTATTTCTAATAAAGAAGATGGCACAAACTGCTGAGTATCACTTCTCCAAAGCAGCACACGGCACCAGAGACCAGCTCTTACTATAGAGGTCACATCAGACAGAAGCTACTGCAATATCTGCTTCAGATTAGACTCAGCAGTTAATCCCTTCACTGGTGAAAAGACCTCCTTCACTTGCAGGAGGTGCTCAAGATTTAACCTTACTGACCATCCAAGGCCACTGCTAAAAACATGCACAACTTTTTTCATGCTTCTCAAGACCAAACTCCCAAACCCCCAGTGCAAACAGTAAGTTGGACACACAGAGAAACCTACATTATAAGAATTTGCAAGATCAAGCTTGCTAAAAACCTAGACCTGTACAGAGATAGAACATTTAGCAAATCAGTGCCCATCACACTGAAAGATCTGACTGTCTGAACAGCACATCACTCTTCAGAAAACAGCAGGGAGTAGATTCCCATTGAGTTCCAAAATGATGAGTGAGAAGAGGCAACAGAGATAATCCAAATTCTGCTCCAAGACAAGAGGACAAGGGGAAAGAATCTGGTACAAAAGCAAGAAGAGAATGCTTGATCAAAGAACTACAAACACCTCAGAGCTTCTCAGGTTGTACATAATCCATCTTCATTAACGCTAAACCATTAAAATAAATATGCCTTATACAGAAGATATCTCAGGTAGCAAGTCACCTTTCAAAAAAACCCTTCATAATTTTCAGAAAAATACTTTGTCTGATACCTGGCATTTTTATATTTTAGACTGTCTAAATAGCTGAAGATAATGAAGCATTAGAAAAGAGGGAAAAAATGAAAAGAGAGGCAAGCAGAAAAACTGGCATTCCACATGGATCCTGAAACAAAGTGACAGTTACGTATTCTAAATATAGGTTTCCAAAATCAGCTTAAGTCTGTAACTGAGCTTCTCCTTCTATGAAAACATCTTGTATTTTAACCTGTAAAATAGCTTTATGGGTTTTTTACTCCATATTTTGGGGTATTATTGTTTTTCTGTAACAGAAACTCTCTTTAACAAAGAGCCCAAGAACAGATAGAGGGTATGAATTATCTGCCCACACCTTCCATGCTCCCACAGCCAGCACTCAGCTAGCCTGTACTACAGCTCTGAAAAGACAGGAAACCTTGCCAAGCCACAGGCAAACTTCACCCAATCAGAACAGAACTTTAACAGAAATAGTGTGGAAAGCTACTGAAACTGGAAGTTGAAGCCACTGTAGGATGAGCACAACAGCTATCCAGGCTGCCAGGTTTATCTAAGCTGGATTTTCTCTTCAGAACGAGTTAGGAAGTATTCCTGGGAGTCATCATGGCCAGGCTTCGTGAACGAAGCTCCGGGGAGGGCTCGATCCACGCTCTTCACAAGCACTTTTTCCAAGCGCTGCTGGCTGAAAAGGCCAATTTGGGACAGACAAGAGCGGTTGCAAAAGGCACAGCAGGAGGACTCCTTAGGAGCTACAACCTGCAAGACACGATTCTTTCTATGCTGTCTTTTCTCCTAAAGAGTGATCCTGCATGCCTGCTCAAAAATATCCACGGCATTAACAATAGTGTGTGTGCAGAGCTACGATTAGAGGCCAGAGTAGAGCAGTTAAGGTGATCAGTATGGCCAAGGCTGAGCTGCTGTTTCAGGGAGTCCTTGGATCTCCTCTTCAGGGCTCCTCTCTTGCGATAGCCATTGGCAAGTTCCCCACAGAGCATGATCTTAGGAAGGCAGTAGTTCTTCATCCTGGAGACGTGACCTGCCCAGCGCAGCTGCGTTCTTAGCAGCATGGCCTCAAGGCTAGAAATTGCAGCACCATAATATGCACCCCCTGTAAGCAGGACATGGATCACCTGGACAATCCTGTGGGTAAGTGAGAGAAACACACCTTCATGGCCAGCTACAGAAGGGTCCCTGGAAACACACACTGGCTCTGTGGGCTGCTGCTGAAATACACCTTGGCACTTCTGATGCCACAAAGCAAAGCCACTGCCACCACACAGCAGACACTGGGGCTGAAGTTACCTCCCATCTAGCAGAAGCAATATGAAGGAAATTCAACAAACTTCTGTTTCTTCTGTCATTTTCAATGTTCTGCAGTTTTTAAAGTCTAGCATTTGCTCTGTGTTAATTATCAGGGTATCTAACCTGACTTCTGCTTTAGTGTAAAGTACTCCTACAAGAGTCAGTAAGTATTCTTCTGACAGACAGGAGGTTCATTTCCTCTGGTAAATCTACATTATAGGGGAAAACAAACCCAACTTAGATTTTCACAAAGTAATAGGTAAAATAGAAGCCAAATTTCTAAATAAAAACCTACAAGGAATTTTAAGATGTTCATGGAAATCTATTTTTATATCATAAAAAAGCTATAACTTACCTAAAAGCATAAATAAATCAAAAGGAAGAAATAACCTTGAATACAGAACCATAACTTATGGCACTGTTCTATAAAAAACCAACCACATTTTAGGAAATTTCCCAATGGAATATATGTCAAGGCTTCTGGAGCACATTGTTCTACAGATATTTTACTGCTTTGGTTTTTCACTGTGAATAGAGACAAAAAGTGTTTTAAGTACAAACTTATCAACAAGAAGGCAACTGATGCACAAACTGTGGCTTATACAAATTTTTCTAAAGAAAAATATGTCTTTTCTAAATAATTTTCTAAAAATGAGAAGCAACTGTGAGCTTCCAAGACTGAAGTTGGAGAGATCTGCAGTGGTAACAACAGTTAGATTCATTCTAATTTCAGCTATGCTCCCCGTTGCTAAAAACTGTAACAAGTATGCAATCCATAGCTAAATTTAAATAGTGCTTTTTGGTTCATACATAATTTTAAAAACTAAAGGCTACGCAGACCAAATTATGCCCTAACACTTCTGCAAAATACTTCAGTTAAGAAACAAAATTCTATTTTCAAATAAATACTCCAAAAGCAAGCTAGAACTAAGTTGTACAGGTGTTGTTTTTAAATGCTACCAAGACACTAACCTGATTTCACTGCAAACACACTCCAAAATACCATTTGGATCACGTATGTAGTGCAATCTTCTCACATACCTAGTGCCAGGTGGAATTATTTACAATAATTTAAAAGCTATGAGCAATATGCATCAAGAAATTGCAAGTTCTTTATTCCCGTTTTCCTCAAATCATGTAACTTCTCTTATTACAAGAGTCCCATCTCCAGTGATGTCCCCAACAGGAATGCAAGTGACAGGTATCCAGGAAAGGAGAAAAGGATAGGCAATGGACAAGGAAGAGGTTTTCAACTTCAGTCAAAAGGGGGTTAATGTGATACAGTAAAGCAGCCAGAAAATAAGACTTGATCAATATTCACCAGAAATATATATGCAGACCGATGCTGCAGCAGCATTGGATTTCACTTGTCGATTCAGGTAGTGCAGAGTATCAGTAATAATCACCATTAATGATGTTATCACTAGTAATAACCAGTAGTATTATACACTCATATGGCTTAGGACTCTGTGTTTACATCAGATGATCTCTGCCCCCAAATGGGGAAGACTTTCAACCCTACTGCTGACAAAAATCTTCCAGGATTCAAGACAGACTCACATCCATTTATCAAAAAACTCTTTTCAAAGAGAACCTTACAAAGGGTTTCATCAGCACCTGAAGAGTTCTTGTTTATCGTGAGAGGAAAGCACAAATGGGGATGACATTGTCTAAGATTGTGCAAATCTCCAGCAAAAATGAAAGACATCCAAAAATAAACATTAACATCTCCAAGAAAAATTAGAGAAGCAAGGACAAGAAGGCACAGACATCCAATCAGTTCAACTCCGGGGACAACCAGGGACATCTCTATGGCTGCAACATCAAACTCTAAGATCATGGGCTGCTGACACGGGTAACACATCTCATCCATCACCAATCTGAATCAATGAACTGCATCAGTGGCATGTGCTGTCATCTAAGATGCACTGACTGAATCCAGGCTCCAGATTCCAAATTCTGGCAGTAACAAAGCTCTTATAATCGAGTTACTGACAACTTTACAATGGCCAGCGTGATCAGCTGAGGTACAGCCTGCTGGAGAACGTGTGTATCATTAGTTCCAACACGGTAATTAACTCTGCGGTGCTACAAAGTACATCTGACACACTCACCACACTCCGAAGATTTTAAGAAGATAACCTCATGTTTTGTTTGCTCGGGAGCCCCGAGATAACCATCTGCACGCCGATACCCACTCTCGCGGGAGGAGCCCACCGCGCGAACCGCGGGCTCGTTAAGTGCCCACAGCCGAGCACCAGCCCCAGCAGCTCCCCCCGCCGCCGCTGACCGCCCCCTGCCCAGCACTGGCACCAAGCAGTACCGACGGCCGCNNAGCAGTCCCGCCGGCCGCCGAGCCCCCCGCCCGCCGGCGGCTGTCCCGGACCCACCGGCCGAAGCAGAGGCTCCCGGGGACCTTGCGCCCCTCTCTGCCCGTCGAGAAGTTCAGGGCGAAAGGAGCCAGCGCTCGGACAGGAGACTGCGGCTGCAGCCGAGGCCTGGTGGCCCCCAGAGCCCCGCCGGACACCCGCTGCCTCCCGCGGCTCGCCCGCAGCCCCGCCGCCGCTCTTCCCCTCACCTCAAGTCNCTCCACCGGGCCGATCCCCCTTCGGCCGCCCGGCCCACGGCGCCACGTTCCGGGCCCGGCTCTGAGGGAACCGCACTGCCCCCGGCCCCGCCCCGGGGCTGGGCTCCGGCTGGACCGCGGACTCCCCCCGACCGACGGCGCCAGGCCCGCTTCGGCGCGGCCCAGCGCCGGACGTCCTGCGGCTGGAGGCCAGCCTCTCCCGGCGGCGGCGATCGTCTCCCGCCCAAGGCGGGGCGGTGTGCCGCGCCCCGCTCCCGTCGAGGCAGCCGCACCTCTCTCCGCCGGAGGTCTGAGCGCTCCGGGAGACCCCGGCCTTCACCACGGCCACACAAAACTAAGCGGCCTGCCTCTTTAAGTGACCCGCTGCCCCCGCGTCCGAGCCTCATCTCCACCGAGATCACTGCTCCAGAGACGTCGCGTTGCCGTGAAGGCAGAGGACCATCTCCCCAGAGCAGCAGCAGCAGCAGCAGCAGCCTTAGCATCGCACCTCTGCAGAAGTCAGGCAGCGACACTGGTCGCTAATGGCATTGCGCTTACCAGGCACAGTGAGGCCCATGCTTTGTCTTCTCATCACGTCCAAACTCAAGTCTTCCAAACATGGTACACCTATGCCCGAGGAAATGAATGTGCAAGAAGATTCGTGTGCTCTGACTAACACATACTAATTTCTTGTCTAAGTGAAAATTGGATGCCACTTTCCCTTAGCAGAATTAACACCTCCCAAACTTACACCTTAATGGAAAAATATAGGAGTCTGAAACTTCAGAAAGCTTTCTGCAATAAAATGATGAAGACATGGCCATTGGCCCAAATGTTTGACATCAAATGAGTGAGATCAAAATTAAAATTTCATTAGAAAGCAGGTCTTAGGACTGAGAGAAAGCACCCAAGCAAAGCAGTTATAAAAAATGTAATTAACAATAGTGGGATGCAAAAAAAGAGGAATAAATTACAGAAGCTTTCCATTTCTATCTAAAGATGGCTTACAGTTGATGTGCAGGGTAAGTAGTAGCTAATGAATTATCTTCTCATCTCTAGTAACAAAGATATTTTAAAATCACTAGTAACTAAATCCCAAAGGTACTGCCTTTTGCAGTAACCTGATCACAAGCCTGGCCTAAACACACCATTCTTCTATCTAGCAAATGGCACCCTTTGATTCCAGATGAGTGACTGCAAGTACCAGGACTCTGAGGATATGCCAATCTGGAGAGGGAATGGCACTAGAGAACAGACAGCATTTCTCCTGTTCTATCACCCCATGGATCTGGAGTGGATTTCAACCAGGGGTATTTTTTTTCATCCAGATGCCCATGGATGTTCTTCCATCCAGTTTATTAAGAAAAATATGAATGTACCAGAATTGCCATTTTATCATTAATGATAGTTAATATCAAATATCTCAAAACACACAAGATCTCTGCAATAGGCACATATGGGAAAACCTGAGTTCCTGAGTTTTAAGTGTCTTAATTCCTACTTGACAATGGTTTATTTCATAACTCATTAGGCTTTCTTCTTTCCAAAGCAATGTACAGTAAATGCCTTTAACCAGAAGATGAATGTTTTAGAACAAAGTAACTAAATTGCTCCTTCTTAGTCAATAAGGAAATTAATATTCTTTAATAAGAGGCACACAGACCAAAATTTTCACTTAACAGACAAGCAAATGAAAAATTGCTTCTCTCTCAGTTCATTTCCTAGTTTTTCCTCTGTCAGGAACTTGTACATATTCCTTACCTCACTTGTTAGCACACACTGTTGAAGAAGACTACATGCAGATGAGAACTTCTGCTTTGAAAGCCTCTCAGCCACTTCACTATTGAGTGAAGTGATCACAACACTGTTGAGTCTGCCAGCCCAGCATTTGGTATTTAGCTTTATCTGAAGTCTAGAGTGCCTCAATCTTCATTGGTAGTTTTAAATCAAAACTGAGCAATACAAGTGTCCTCAGAAGTCTGTGGGCAACGTTTTGTGTCAGGTAATACTGCGTCTCAGGCAATTTGCTCAGAAAACTCAGTGTTCCTTTTTCATCTGTGAGGACTAAGGATTATTCCTGTGCCTAACCTAGAGACTGGACTGGAAGAAACAGAGTAGGTGGTGGTGATGAAGCTAGCCTAAAAATCTTTAGTACCTTAGTTGCTGAGTTTTTCTGATACTCTTCTTGAGCCAAACAGCTGGATGACATGGAACATGACTGTGTACATTCTCACGTATACACTGTAGCCACTTCAGTCTTACAAAGGTATTTTTATTTAGCAATTGCATCTTCAACAGTAATTCCATTATTAAGATTTTTCTTATATAAAAATTCCACTTTCCATAAAAAAGCCATAATTAACCAAAATCACTCTCTTTGTTTCACCTCATTTCCTGAAATGATGTAGAAGGAGAAGCACGCTTCAAAGAGCTAGATTCTTTCTCATTTTCATGGGGCCGCTTTCTTGTCGTGCTTGGCTAAAAGGAAGACACAGCAGGGAGGCTACATCAGACCAGGTAAGACAGAGCCTAACCAGTTTGCTTGCTACCCAGTTACTGATGTTCATAAAGTCTCCTTTCCATGAACAAAAAAGCAGCATGACTAATAAATGTTTCTCTGCCAAGATCTCTCTATGTTTGATCCTTCTCATAGAAGACACTGCCACAGACTAATCTTCCACTACTGTTTGAATTTCTCCTAATTAACATCTGGTAATGCATACCACAATAAAATTCTAAACTTTTGTGACTTGAATCCATCAAAATATGCATGTTCCACAACTTCATTTTAAATGTATGAATAATCCCTTAAAGCCTAGGAGATTGTTTCTAGACATTTAAACAAAGTGTCTTGACAAGGCACTAAAGTCCATTCTTGTCTTCAGACATAATTAGCAGATTGCTACATACAGCCAAAATGCACATTTCTCCAAGGTATCAAAATTCATTAATTTTCTTATTATGGATTAGTTCAAAATCTAGTTTCTCTATGTATCAAGTACTAATCCACAAATAACCTGTTACACATACCGTTTTTGACGTTTGTGGTGGATTCATATTGGCACATGTCTGAGCAAGTAGCTGTTGAAATGTGCTCTTCATATCCTCATCCTGCGAAAAAAAGCAGTAACTCTAAGTAGTATATGGAATATTTAAGGGAAAAGTCTACATTTTGGTTAATGATATCGATCAGCAATTAAAGAATGAATAAATAAAGAAGAAAAGGAGGCTCCCCCACTTCCCCCCCTAATAAACACCTTTCTAATATGGCAAGTCTTGCCTGATCAACCTAGTGGCCTTCTATGATGAAGTGACTACATCAGTGCACAAGGGAAGAGCTATGGATGCTGTCTATCTGGACTTATGTAAGGACTTTGACATGGTCCCCCACAAGATCCTTCTCTCTAAATTGGAGAGAGATGGATTTGACAGATGGACTGTTTGACAGATAAAGAATTGGCTGGATGGTCACATCCAGAGAGTAGTGGTCAGCAGCTCCATGTCTGGATGAAGATCAGTGACGAGTGGTATCCCTCAGGAGCCCAAAGTGGGATCAGTACTGTTTACTGTCTTCATCAATGACAAAGGGAGTGAGATCAAGTGCACCATCAGTGAGCTTGGAGATGACACAAAGCTGCTGAGTGGTGCAGTTGACATGACTGAGGGATGGGATGCTATTCAGAGGGACCTGGACAAGCTTGAGAAAGTGGGCCCATGAAGAAAGGCTGAGAGAGTTGGGGTTGTTCAGCCTGGAGAAGACTCCAGGGAGACCTTATTGTGGCCTTTCAATACTTAAGGGAGCTTACAGAAAGATGGGGAGAGACTTTTTAGCAGGACCTGTTGTGACAGGACAAGGGGTGATAGTTTGAAACTAAAGAGGGGAGATTTGGACTACACAGAAGGAAGAAATGTTTTACAATGAGGGTGGTAAGACACAGGCACAGGTTACTCAGAGAGGTGGTAGATGTCCCATCCCTGGAACCATTCCAGGTAGGGTTGTCTGGGGCTCTGCTGACTGCATGTCTGTTGGACTAGATGACCTATAAAGGTCCCTTCCAACTCAAAGCAGTTTGTGATTCTGATATGACCCACAGCAGAATTTTGAACAGGTGGTTTAGGTACAGTGCTGGTAAGAAAAAATAGTTCTATTTCATTCTACAAAGAAACTTTTTCCTCAAGAACTACTGGCTAATACTAGTTTAAATCAAAACTGAACTTGCAGAATCATTCAACGAAGTATAACAGCATTGAAAGAACAGGACATACAGGCTCAGTTTGTGCAGGTAATTCATTAGTCAGCCTTATCAGAAGAGGCCTCCTCAGGACTTGAGGCCTGCTTTCACCAAAAGAGAATTAATTGCTCTTGAAAAACAGGCATTTTTCTTATAGTATTACATACATAATGACTTCCCTTTCAAACAGCATATTTTCATTTCCACTAGTTCAGCATCTCCAGCCTGCCCCCCCCCAAGCCAATCTGTTATACATAGCAGGTAGAAAAGAACTAGCTACAGCACCCACACCCTAAAGAAAAACCAAAACATCACAACCAAGAAAAGCCTCCCCAAACCAAAATCACACCACAGCACACCAAGCTTTCAAACAAAATGTCATCTTAAACAGCATGCCACAGTTATCCTTAACACAAATCCATAGAATGTATTAAAGGTTGTAAATAGACACATTTGTAAAGCAAATATTCAGAATTTGGGCAAGCATTTTTTCCCTTTTGAAAACCCAAATGATTATCAACCAATATTACATTATTCATATAATATCCAGGTCACTGGGCAGTACAGTTCACTCTCCATTTACCCTAAGTGGTAAGCCAGAAGCTGCCATTAGTGGAGGGAAAGTACCTGGGGGAGATGCCCTGTGAAGCAAGTGGACTTCTTAGCCTCAGCAGTGCATAGCCAGGCCTGGCTGCAGAAGCACAAAGAGGAGAGAAGTATAGCACAGGGGAGGGAAGGGCAGCAGAGAGCCTTTGTTAAGAGAAGCTAGTTTAGCAGAGAGTCAGGCATGTTTCAAGACATGTAAGCTCATTCTGGTTCAGCTGCCAGTGAACGGTAGGTACATGCTGGGCAACCTCAGGGAGCAGGGTATCAATGTGACATAGCATTCTCCCTGTTCAAACACAAAAATCTCATTCTCTACTTTCAGCTATTTCCCCTGCAGGAATTTTATTAGAATGGGTTGCTATGGATTACCTGCAAACCCTACATCAGACGTCCAAACCTGAGATCAGGTCTTTAAACTTCTCCCAAGACTATATTTATGCTGCTCATAGTGATTTAATACAGAACATTTCCTTTGGCTGAACTTTGAACAGTGACTGTGTGTTCACCAACTGAACAGGTGATCTAGAACCAAACCCAGACATTTGTTCTAAGCAACTAACTGAAGGTAACAGGTTGTATAATTTTGTTCTACTATCACAGCAAAGATTGGGAAACTCAAGAGAAGTGAATGGGACATTCACTGCCACAGGCAATTAGAAACAAGGATAATTGAGCTCCTAAGGGTTCCAAATGTTTTAACTGGGTTTTTTGGTTGAAGGCTGTGGAGGGGGTTCTTCTTCTAAGCTATGGAGTATTGCAGTATATCCTTTTTTGGTTTAAATATGTTCTGAAGTGCTACAAAAAGGCTTTAATGTGAACATCCATTTTATTGTACAGAATTGGGACTTGTCTTTCTTTTCCAATGTCACCTGTGTTGACTGTGGCTACATTTGAGTTGATAGGTAAGTTAAATACTTTTTCCATTTATGTAACAAACACCTGAGTTTTTCTTCAGCATCCAATCAAACTAATCTTGTCCCATTCAAAAGATCCCAGTGAGGTTTTCAGAGGCAGAAACAGCAATTAGTTGTTTATATGCCTTTCAAAGATGTTTTATTAAGTACCTGGTAAATACAGCTGAAACATCTCCACTGAGTAGTACTTAGGTACAAGCAGCCCACTAAGTTCTAAAGTTTAAGCAAAGAATGGAGTAAAATGAAGCACAGGTGTTTAAAACACTAATTTGGAAGCACTACTGGTTTAAATAAAGCTGTAGAAATTAAGTTTTGTTTGGAAAACATGCTTATTTTTAGTATCTGACAAAATTCCCTAGTGGACCCAAACTATTAGAGAGGGCTGGCAGGCATTAGCTAGATGCATAAAGTATGTGTCTGCTGTGCTTTTTGCATGTTTACTTGTAAAGACAATACTTACAGACAACACAAGAGGGAGTGGGGAGCCAGTAACTCCTCCTCACTACTCACAGTAACAGGACTCAAGGAGCTCTTTTGGTGGCAGTACTCAACGTGTCTGATATCTAGAACTGAACATATTGGTTGTTGGCCTTCCAAGCAGGCAGTGTACATCACCTATAAACAACTGACACTCTTAGTAACAGCCCATGAAGGGAAACAGTTCAAAGAATGGCATCTGAATGCTAGATGTCATTTGGATTTTTGGGCATAATGTTTTCTGAAACTTTTTGTCCTGTCTTCAAAATTAAGCATAACAGTAAGAGAAGTCCATAATGGGAATATTTAATCAAGATGCTAACGACTTGAGTTTACACAGTGAAATATCTCAAATTCTTAGCTTGTCTAAATCACTGTCATATATTTCCCCTTTCCCATTAGGCATACTAGCAATTCTTATTGTACCATGGTTTATCAATAACATTTCCTGCTTGGAATTAGAATCTCAATGTAAGAATCAACATCCAATTAACTCACTGTAAAAGTTAATGGCAAAACAAAAGTAGCAAAAGTCAGGAATACCAGGAAGAGTTTTCTGATGCCCAGCAGTATAATTAGGACAAGTTAACAACTTAAAAACAGTCATCCAAATGCATTTTGTGTCTCAGGAAGCTGCAAGCTGTTGAGCACTGAGTGATACTCCCTTGCTTCCACCCTGCTTCTTATGCTCTTTACCTAAGCATCTGAAAGCAGGCACTGTTCTCAGTGAGGGAATATGAATAGCATTATGCTCAGCATGAGTAAATAGAACCTATTGTCTGGCTCAGAGGTAGGGTAGGTGACTTTCTCCAGCCTCCTCAAGCAAAAAAACCAGGCAAGCTTACAGGCCCAAGTGGTCACCTCTGGAGTGGCCAAACTAATAAAGACCACCTAAAGACTACCTCTCACAAACCTAACTAGACTGGAACATGAGGCAGGGAAACTGTCACCTCCTACTCAAAGGGTTCCCAAACCAGTGACAGTAAGACAGTAGCCCTGGACACTTGCCAGAAACAAACTCTGCAGGGCTCTGTGCTGCCTGCCCACACAAATAAGATGAGAAAGTGGGACTCTGTTACAGTCTCAAAGGAGGTCCATCCTATCAGAACTGTAATCATACTTGGTCTCTGAAAAACACATCTTGATTCTGAGATGTTAAAAGAGTTCTGAGGTGTCTCAGAAAGGATGCAGAATCTGCTGGTTATACTGAAAGAAGGTATTCAGCAGAATACTCCATGCTTTTTTTGCAGTACTCTCTGCAGGAACTGAAAATTTGAAAGCACAGACTAGCTACAGATGCACAGATTTTCTGAGACAAATTCCAGAGACCCAAGATTTCCCATTGAATTCAGAGCAGGTCACGGAGACATACAAAGGGTGCTGAAGCAAGGCCAGAGAATGGAGGGGAGCAGCTTAATACCAGCATCCTTCAACAAAAATAAAGACAGAGAGGCCTGTCAGGCTCTGCTGTTGAGCTGGCACCACACCTTCCAGCAGAAGCCAGCTGGCTGGTGGGAAAGAATTAGTGACAAAAAAAGCTGGCATTAAATAGAGCAATAGACTTGGAGCTTGCTGGATGGCATGGCACAGAAGTAGAAAGAACTGCACCTATCACTTGTGCTCAGCCACTAATCCACAGTGTTGACTCAGGCAGATATTTGCAAGCTCTACCTGTTCTAAGTCTTCCCAAGCACAGACCATGAAGAGCTTGTTGGTGTTTACCATTAGGACTACTGAAGTCTGATTCTCTTAACATCAAAATCAGTTTCATCTTCCTCCCACAAAGAAAACTGCTGTTCTGATGGAAAGGCCAGAGATAACAGGACTGCAGGAACCCTGACACACTACTCAGCTAAAGGTGATGGGCTGGAACAGGACCTAGTTTAGCTTGACAGAACTCTTCAGTACTCTAACAATGCCTATAAAACACGATCCAGAGTCAAACATCCATGGGATAACCACAGATTAGTGAACATATAAACCATGAAATGCCTTCTTCCATCTGGATAGGCAGACCAGTCATAGCCTCTGAATCCTTCTCCCTTACCTGAATACAGAAGATGCTTCAACTGTGAGATATTGCAGATTTAGTGTGAGAGAATCACATTACTTGGAAGCTGCTTTGAGCCACCTTTGTTTTATCATGTTGTAATAAGGATCATGAGACCAAGAAAAAAGCTCTCCTGCACAAGTTCTTATGGCTGTTGCCAAGGGTCTTGACACAGTTAACAATAAGGCACATTCCAGCATGGGTCAGGCTGCATGAGGAGATAATCAAACTGGTCAAGGCTGAGAAATGACCTCTGCCTGTGCAAAGAAAGTATAGGAAGTCATGTGAGCTGCTGTGCTGTTAGTTAAGCCACAAGGATGATACATTAGACAGAAAATAAAGAGAAAAGGCATAAAGATGTAAAACTTAAGATACTGTGGCCACTTTGGAGAAGAGAAAGAAGTGACTGATTCCTTTTTCTCCCTGGCAGAAGAGTGTGTGATGTGGCAAGGTAAAACCACAAGGTGAAGGGCAAAAGAGAAGTCAAATTGAAAAGGAAATCAAAGCAAGATGTGTTTAGGCTGGGAAATGGTAGTAGGCAAGGCTGCAAGAGTACAAATAGCAGCAACAACAGTTGAAAAAGACCATGGAATTGAAGGGCCAAGAAAGCATACCATGTTGTAAAAGCAGCAATAGGAATGGGTAAGAGCTAATGAAAGTGTTTCCAGTGACAGAGGCCATGAAAATAAACACACTGAACAAGAGGGTGTGTAGCTGCCACTGAAAGAGAAAAAGACAAGAAGAGCACAAGAGAAGGAAAATGTGTGTGCTGCAGAGACAGCAACTGCTTGTTGGGACAGTGAAGAAGCAACTCTGTTGTGTATGCTGCAAGAAAGAGAAGGCTTTGACAGACAACAAGGTGCTCCAAGACCATCTTGCTTCCAACAGAAAGACATGGAAGCAATCTGTTCAAGATGCTCACTCTGTTTGGTTTAGAGTTGTCCAACAGCTACAGCATCTGGGCTAATGTCACCCTACAGGCTGGGATCTGATGGCTCCTCTTCTGACATGTCATTGACAATGCCAGTAAAAGAAACAATTGCTACACATATGGCCTTTTCTCTCTTCTCTTTCTGTCAGTAGGCAGCAAGATCTCTCCAGTCTTAGAGCAGCCAGCAGAAACCTTATAGCCAGCTGGCAGGCAGGTGACAGTGCATGCCCATGGGAAGCACCAAATGACAGCTGCTTTTCTGTTGGCTACTGTCAGACACAACCTATGGACAGGCAGACTTAAGCTCTGACTTAAGCCAGCAGTTGTTATTCCCATGAAGCTAAGGAATTGAAGCTCTCTTTGCCCATCATTGTATCCTTTTCATGGTATTCACAGTAGCAGGACCAGGCATGTGTCACATCTCTGGTGACCAGAGTAGGCAGTGTTCCCCTGATTCCTTGCAGAAGCACATTACACAGTATCAACAAAACCTCATAACATTCAGGCTATTGAACTTCCTCTGAATTTACATCATGAAGTTATCCCCAGAACAATCCAGCTTTGCTGTACTTCAGTTTAGACTCAATTCCTACCTGAAGCCAAGGATGCTCTAAAGCTTCCTCTGTGGTAAGACGTTTGCTTGGATCCACTACTAACAGCTTCTTCACAAGATCCAGAGCTAAGATAATAAAAAGAGTTGGTTGGCATATAATCAATAAATTCATGACCAAAATGCCTACAGCAAAGCCCTGTGCATCTAAAGTGTTCTGAAGAAGAAAAGCATGCAGACAGTAACTATCATTTTAATTTGCTATGCAAAAAATCAAATAGTTTTGCAAACTACTTAGCTTAGAGTGGGCCAAACTTAATAGTTGATTCTTCAAAATGTGGCTGATATTTTAAGCTCAAAGACTAGCACCACGAAATTACTCTCCTGCAATTCATTTCCCTTAAATTCCTGCCATTTTGGTTCAACACCTGAAGAAACTTAGAGCAAGACAAAGTTTGTAGAACAGCTTGATAAAGTCAGAAGAGAAAGTGAAAGAGGAAAAACAGATGTGCCCAAAAACACTATCCTTCTCTACTTAATAAAGCTAAATAAAGCTAAATATTACTAAGAAATCTTAGGAAGAAGTTCCTCCCCACGAGGGTGGTGGAACACTGGCCCAGGTTGCCCAGGGAGGTGGTTGAGTTCCCATCCCTGGAGGCATTCAAGGGGAGGCTTGCCAGGGCTCTGGGCAAGCTGATCTAGTTGGGGATGTCCCTGCCCACTGCAGGGGGGTTGGACTAGATGAGCTCCAGAGGTCCCTTCCAACCCAAACCATTCTAGGATTCTATGATTCTATGATCTCTTCAGTGAAAATGTATCAGCTCATTCTAATGCTTCACCTTTGAAAAATATTTTTAAGAGACTACTTTAAAAACTAAACACTAAGAATATGCAATGTCCCATAGAGCTGAAAGGAAACTAAAGAGCTAGACATTCTGCTACCCACTGCAATGGAGCCATACCCATGTCTGATACATGCTTCCATTCTTTAGAAATGAATGTGTATTCTCCACGAGTGATCTGATCTTTCAGAGACAGCTGAGTATTTTGCTCATTAAATGGTGGATATCCACACAAGCTATAGAAAAGAACAAAGCAAATCAAATAGCACAAATTTTGTCATAGCGAATGAAACACAAAAATGACACATTTGAAAGCATCTGCTATCATGGCATCTTTTCAACACACATAGTTTTAAGCACACTCTCACTTCCTAATAAAGACACTGGGGTTGCCAAGTCTCAAGCCATGTATGTCTCTGAGTGCCCAGCAAAGGTAGCATCTACACAGGCTCTTACCATACAAAAAGAATAACTCCTAAACTCCAGCAGTCCACAGCTCGGCTGTATCCAGCAGTCCCAAGTGAATTTAGAACCTCAGGAGCAAGATATGTGGGAGTACCACACAATGTTTTCATAAGAGAAGTTTCTCCAAGAATCTTGGACTGTCCAAAATCTGTAATCTTTTGTTTAAAAATGGTAACACCACATTACATATTAGGATTGAGTGTACTAGAACAGATCATATTGTCAACATACATCAGGAGGTAACATCAAGTTTCTTCCCACCAAGTCAGTTTCAGTATGTGACTATGAAAAAAATTTACTCCAAACATTACAGAATACTTCTTCAGTAAGCAACAACTGAGAACAGGAGAGGAGGAGTAGGGAGAACTAGGGCAGATCACACCTTACACTAGCAAAAAGCACTCTCAAGCACAACATTTCTCAGTTACTCTTAGTTAAGTGTATGAGTTAAAATATCCACAAAAATAAAACTGACAAAACTCCTCAATGTTTGAAGTTATTTCATAGTTTGTACGACTAATTCCGTTTTGGGTTTTTTTGCTATGTTTACTGAGAAGAATGGGAAGAAATACTCCCAAATTTCTAAATCAAGAAGAAATATGTTTCCTTACCTTTATAAGACATGTCTCTTCAGAAGATGAAAGCAGCACATTCTCTGGCTTTAGATCTCGGTGTATAATTCCATTGTCATGAAGATACTAGGTATATAGATATACAAATCAAAGGAAAACAGACTGTTAACTTTTTTAAAGTGCAAGCTTTTCAGTTTTCAAGATAGCAATGTCAGGATAACTGAAATGGTTGTTCAAGAGGCATGCATCCATTTAAAGCTACACAGCTTACGACTCCCTCCTAAAAAACCACCCCAAAAGCCCACAAAAACACACACACAAATCAAACACCACCAAAACAATCAAACAAGCAAAACGTAAAAACCCCACACAAACAAACAACAAACCACCCTTAAAATCATCACATGTCCAATCTCAATGACAGCACAGCATGCAGATCTGGCAAGGTGTTCCACTCTTGCCATTCACTGCAAAGCTACACCTTCTCATCTCAGTAAAAGCAACAGAACTAAGGAAAACCAAAGTTCTGTGTTGCCTTTGTAGGAATTCTGGTTTTCCATCTCTCTCTCTCCTTTCTTCTACTACTACTGTGATCATATCCTCTTAAATACAAGTCCACATTTCAGTCTGCAAGGACAGTTAAGCTCACCATGCCACAACACTCCTCACACTGCTGACTAATAGCAGACTGAGGTAAGGAATCTTGTTAAACCAACTTATTATGAGTGCTGTGCTGATTGCTTGCACGATTTTCAGAAGTGACAAATGACAGAAAAATTCACCTGACTAACATAACCATCATTTTCTGGGTAGAATTCATGTTTATGTACCTTTACAGCCAGCAGCATCTGATAAAAATACAACTTGCAGGTAGCTTCTTTCATTTTGATTGGCCTTGATACTCTGTCATATAATTCTCCTCCTTCCATCCTAAAAGAAATGCAGGTAACAAGTACTTCCAAAAGATTCATCTCATTGGAGAAGACTGAGATCAAAACATTTGGCTATTTTGGCTACAGAGAAGGAATATATTTCTCAAAATGAGTGAGCCATGCCCTAAACACAGCACACATGCTGCTGAATTGAGCCTAATCTCCTGAATCTTCACTGGGAGTTGTTCCAGTGAGTTTTGATCAGCCTCTTCTTACAAGCTCAAAACCAAAAAGGTAGCAGCAATCCACAAGAGCAGCACAGTGAACAACTACCTAGGCACTAAGTGCCTTCAGAGCCTAGAAGGATTACTCTCCTGGTTATCCTAGTTCCTAACTGTACAGAGGAGGCCAGCAAAAGAAACACAAAACAAACCACCCAACCAAAAAACCTCCCAGAGTTCAGAACTATGTACATTATTCGTGGCTATGAAAAACATTTCATTTTATGCATTTACTTTCAAACAAGTTACTTACAGTTCCAGAACAATGTAGTAATCCTCTGCTTCAAAGAAGTTTTTGATCTTGATTAAGCAAGGCTAATAACAAAGGGAACATAAAAGGGACAGACACAAAAATTAGAATCATTTGTAAAAACTAAGGTTCTCAACAGTTTATCATCCTCAAGTTCCTACTTCAGTATTGTTTCAACCATGCCAGTTAAACTAACAATACAATTGACTAGCATCCCAGGCTTGGGCAAACAATGTTCAAGTCTATTGTCTTCTCCTGTACCTCTACACACAAAAACATTCAACTCCTGCAGTGACAGCTCCAAAGTATCCTTCTTTTTTTCCAGTTGCAAGTTATCACACCCTCAATATTTTCATTATATGCAATAGTGCATTGCAAAGCAAGAGAAAGTTCATTAAGCTATGCAAACTTTCTACTCAACAACAGTAAAAGATGTATCTTTTGCAAGGCAGGGGGGCAAGGGAGGATATAGGGCAAAGAGGAGATAAAGTGCCAAAAACTGCCAGAGGAATCTAATCTTTATATCTGGTTATCTGGCAGTACTTACAAAACCAGGCATCAGGGAAAGATTTCTGCAACAGTTGTTTAGGATGAAACTTGTGCTGTCAAGTTTCTTCTCAAATTTACACCTCAGTTATTCAAGGTTTTCAAACATCAGAAGAAAGAAAAAATGTTCGATAGACTTACAAGAAAAATTATATACATCCTTTGACATATTTTCCAAACAGATAAAATTGATCTTTAGTTACTAAACTAGGATCAGTAAACTACAGAAGCACAGGAGGCAGCAAAAAAGAATAAAAATGCACAGAACACTCACATGATCTATTTTCTTCAAAATTTCAATTTCTGTATTGATATTAAAAGCTGGGTTCTGTTAAAAGAATTAAATATCATATTGGATAAGACAGTGCTGCTCTGGAATAAGACACATCAGAAACAAGAGACACAACCACAAAAGCCATCCTTTCATGTCCCTTGCTACTTTAAGTGACCATAACATTGAATCTTTCTCCATAAACTGATCAAGTGCCTTCAGTGAGTTAAAGGAAGAGTCTGCTCTCAGCACCTGTAGCAAGATGCTGCTCCAGACATGTCATTTCACTGCAGGATAGAAATCAAATACCAAATATTCAGGGACCACTGCAAGATGGACAAACAAACAGAAGTACTTACTGCCTCTCTAATGCCACTTGCCAAGAACTTCCTTTTATTGATTATCTTCACTGCAACTTTATTACAAGTGCTCTTCTCAAACGCCAGTTTGACTTCTCCACAGGCACCACTAACAGCAAAGCACAGCCATGTTAATGCAGACAACTACTTCTCAAAAGTCTGCACAACAAGCACAGACAAATGAAATGAAAGCATTGGTTTACACACAGCTTGAAGCTGCTGCTTTCTAACTTTGTGAGCATGCCATGTTGTCAGAACCTTCTCTGAAAGCATTCAATAGTCAGGAAGAGCCTTTACACTGCCAGTGATGTCAAGGGCCACCCCCCTCAAAAATGCAGCAGTAAATATGTAGAGCAGCTCATCTGTTTGTGCAAAGGGTATACCAGTGAATACCAAGGACAAGCTCCGTCAGCATTTCCATCACACAAATGCATTTAAGAAAAGAGAGCCTAGGGAAAAGTTCTCTCAATACTCAATACTGGACTGCACAAATCTGAAGAACAGGTATGACAACAGTAACTCTTCTCCTCCACATTCTTCACTGGCCATCTTTTTCCAAAAGATGTAAAAACAGCCCCCACTTAAGACAGGCTCTCTCCTTTCTCCTGAAAACAGTTCTTTCCCCTTCTATTCAAAGGCCTCAACAGTGATGTTGCAGAAAACTACACTCCAACATAAAGCTCTTCCTTCTACTTCCAGTAATTGAGTAAATGAATATATAACATTTAAAAACTTGTTAAGAATCTACAAAATTTATTCTCTTCTAGAGAAAAAAAACAAACCCCTGGGTTTCACATTTAATGGTAGGTTACAAAGCCCAAGTCAATTATAGGAATAAAGCTAAAATTCCTGTTTAAGCAGTTGTAAGGAACAGGTTTGCTGAGGTGTTACCATTCTTTTTTTTTTCTTGTTTTTAAAAGCAAACAGCAGCTCAGTTAACACTGGCAATAATTCCACCATAAGGTACTGAAAATAGTAACACAATTAATGCTTCATACTGTGGAAAGAAAGATGCTTACCTTCCCAAAGTTTTTGACATGATATATTTCTCTCTCAATTCTCTAGGAAACATCAGCTGATCATCCACAGTAAGATCAGAAAATACAAACACTAGGAAGGTGAGGAGAGACCTGTTATTAACTCTAAAATGGTTATAATGAGCAGCTATGCTTCCTGAGCTTTTATAGTCTACAACGTAACAGAAGAAAATCCTGCCTGCCAGAAAATCATAAATACACTAAAAAGTGGATGGATGCTATAAATGACATCATCGATGGGTTAGCAAGGGGATTGTATCACTGAAACCTGACACCTTTGGTATTAACTTCACAACAGTGCTTAATCAATTAACACTACATTTAAGGATAAAATAGGGAAGAATTTCAGTGTCACAGCAGGGAACAAAGGGAACTGACAATCAGGAAAATAGCCTCTTCTGGAAATGCAAAGACAAAGAAACAAACCCCCTACACTGCTAATTTTGAAGAGGGGTTTTTAATTATTATGCAGCACCTGGCAAGTTATTTAATCATTATGCAGCCTCTGGGTTTTCTCATGTGCACATGAACGGTCTTTCCTCTGTTCCCACCACCACATACATAGCTAGTGAAGCACAAGAATGTTTCTACAATAGGGAAACTATTGAGGTTTCTACTCTAGTAAGGTGGTTCCTGATGCAGCTTCTTCACATTTTCTTTTTGTTCAGGGTTTTTTTCTAGGGTTGAGGTAGATATAGATAATTTTTATGTGGGTACTAGAACATCAATTCACAGCTGTATTTTAACAGCACTCATGAAGAAGCTCAGCTTGCAAGAGACATGTTCAAATCACTGCAGAAATGACCTCTGGGTCAACACATGAAAAACCTTCTTATGTTATAGTACATCTTACCCTTATTAGTCTGTACAGACAGTGCAATTTCAGAGTTGTGAGTCAGTGGAAGTCTCTTTCCCTTTCCAATGAGCTCTCTATTAACAAAAGTTCCATTTGCACTGTGGTCTTCAATGTAGGCAACATAGGAATTTTTTGGACCCATTTCCTCCAAGAGAAAAAAAAATGGGAAAGATAACAGTAAGGAAAAAATGACTTGACTGTAAAGACATGACAGACTATAGACTATAGACATTTACCACTCAGACTACTGAGGTTATTTCATAAACCAGGCTAATAGAGCATTGCCAAGAGCCTTGTTAAAGGAGCCCATAGTGAAGGGACTTGAAACTTTTTCTTTAGGATCCACCTCCACCCAAGTCAATCTTTTTCAGTTATGCCCAGATGGAAGAAGACAGTTAAACTTTTGAACACCTACCCTGAAAATTCTGAAATGCTTCTTGCTGTAGTTTTGGTAGAAGCCAGTCTCAGACAATCCTAGCCTGGAAAAACTATAATCACAGCTTTTATCTCTTCCAAACCAGTATTCATCACTCACGCAGTCTGTAGAGGAAGGGGGAGCAAAGCAGAGACAGAACACAAAACTGCAGGAGATGAACTGTGGCACTGCAGAATGATGCCAAATGGTAGAGAGTAGGATAACAAAGACAAGATTCTTCCTATACAATCAAGTTTACCTGTCTTAATGCAGACAGGCACCATGGACTACCAACAGCCTCCACTGTATTTTAATCATTTTACCCTCTTCTATAATAGCAATTGTAGAGTTTTCAGTTCACCTTCAGCAAAACAGGGCAACTCACATCACACAGAAACAAAATAAATTATGAAATGGAAAACTGAATCAAGTAAAAAACATGAATACCCTAGAATTCCTTTAAGTCTATGGAAGTTGTGTAGCTAGGTACTCACTATAAACACTGGGATGTAGTACAGAATAGATCATTGCAAAAGTCACAAGCTTGTACTTAAATTTGCAAACGAAAAGACACTGTTCTCTACCAAGCTGCTCAAAAGTTTTCTGAAGCACCAGAAATGAACCAAGAGGCTTATTACAGTATGCACATACCACAATTGCTGAAACCTTTCCCAAGTGCAAAGAGTCGACCCCAAGGCTGAGGAGTAATCTCTTCAGATTCCTGGTCCTCAGGGATGGGAGGTAGCTCCTGAGTGGGAACAGTGTCCAAAGAACTGAGGGTCCCAGAACTTGAGGAAGATTGACTAGTACTCTGTGACCCACCAGAAGAGGAACTGGTACCACCCTGTGATTGTTGGGCACCTTGGGACTGCTGCCCTTCACTTCCAGTCTCCCGAGACATTTTGCCTTCAAAGAAAACATTTAGAGAACCATTTGCTACAGTAAACAAAAAAACGACAAACATTCACACCCTGTACTGTTAATGTCCAACTCTGCCCTCAGTCTTCAAAGATGTAAAACTTTCAACCAAAGCATGCAAGTGCGAGCTATATGTAAATCCCCAAGAATTTTGCAAACATCATTGTGCTTTTCCTTTTAAAAAAGAATGTATTGTTTCCTCTCCTGGTTCTAAAACAACAGTTCCATCTTATTCCCAGAGTTTCACCTAAGCTCCTCAGAGTTCACACTTTATTTCACAAAGGATGTGCAGCACTCTCTGACAAGCATCCCTGCACAAAGCAGGAGCTGCTGCAGCTCCCAAACATAAAAGCTGTAAAAAAATAAAATAAGAACTATAAAATGAAGTATGTTGTGTTGTCGCTGAAGGTGCCCAGCATGTTAATCACACAGCAAGCCAATGTGGGGGTTTGGCTGAACCTTCCTTCAGCACAGGCTATACCTCCCTCACCGATTTTCACACCTCTCTGCCACACAGTTCTACGCAACAACTTTATTTACAAAATAGCCACAGCTAAACACAATCAATGTACAAACCCCTGTGCCCATCATGCCAAGGGGCTACCACAACACCCATGAGCCTTCCCAGGGCCACTGCCGTCTGTGGGGATCACTTACCCTCTGCTTGCTCTTGAGCTCTACCAGCCTGGCGTGGGTTTTAGGTTGCTTACCACCCAGAAACGTGTAAACCTCCTCACCCCTTAGCAACAGAACAGGGCCCTGGGCACCTCCTGAGGCACTGTCTTCACAGAGCTGGGCAGAAACGCGGGCAAGGCCTGAGAGCTCCCATTGAGAGAGAGAGGGAGCACGGGAGGAAAAGGAGGGAGGAAGGAAGAAAAAGAAGCAAATAAACGAGGAAAAGGAAGTGAAGGGAGAAAAAAAGGAAATAACCGAAAGGGGAGAGGAAGGAAAGGAAACAAGAAAGAAAAGAGGAAAGAAAATATAGAAAAGAAATAAACGAAGGAAATTAAATAAAACAAGGGAGGGACATGGGAAATGAAAGAGAAAATGAAAGAAAGGACACCCTCGCCCGTTCCACCGGCGCCTGCCCCCACACCGAGCCCCGCCTCCTCCCGCAGCGCCCTCTGCCGTCCCGCCCGCTCACTGCAGTCCCGTTCCGGCGCGCGCTACACGACCATGGCGGGAAAGCAGCTGCTGCTTACCGGTGGCGGCCGGCACCTTCGGGCGCGGACCGGCCCGGACCCGGCAGCCGGACAGTGGGTCCGAACTCACGGGTGCTGGAGACCACGCCGCTGGCCGCCCGTGCCGCGCTAGCCAGCGCGCAGGCGCCTCACATGGGCCGCGCGGGGGCCGCCGGGAGCTGCAGTCCGCGGGATGCAGGCGGCTCTGCGGCGTGTCCTCGGCGGGGCGCGATGGGCTCTGCGCGCTCCCGAGGCGGCCCCGCGGCCCCGCTGCGACGGGCCGGCCTCTGTCCCGGCCCCGCGGTGCTGGAGCTGTGGCAGCCCCCTCCCCGGTGCTGAGGGGCCGCCCCGCTTCTGCACCGGCTGCGGGGCCCTGCAGCCGCCGGGGCCCCAGCCGGACCTCTTCCGCCTGATGGACTGGTGAGTGCCGGCGGGGCGGCCGCGGGCTCTGCCTGCCGCGGCCCTCACGCCGCTTCTGTCCCCGCAGTGACCGCTCTTTCCGCGTCGACCCGCAGCAGCTGCAGCGGCGGTTCAGGAGCCTGCAGCGCGCCGTCCATCCCGATCGCTTCGGCCAGAGACCGCCGGTGAGCGCCGGAACGCGGGTGGGGGCGTGCGGTGTGTCCCCGGCGCGGCTTGGCAGTTTCCCGGGCGGGATGGGGACAGGACTCGGCGCCTTCCACGTCAGGCCGCGCCAGGGTCCCCGCCAGCCTCCCGCTTTGTGTCCTGGTGCTTAGAAGAAACTTCTGCTGGCAGCTCTGCGGAGAGGGATGGCGAGAAGGGGCGGCCGTGGTTCTCGGAGCCTTGGTGACACGGTGTAGAATCCCGAAGAGTTTTCTCCCTGTTCTGCCTATATGCCAAAAATCAACTTCCAGTTTTACGCACATCTGTTGTTGTGGGGACAGTTTCTCTGCGGGTGACAAAGTGAAATGCATTTTGCCACTTCTTAGTGACTTGTGATTGTTTATGTTCCCTTTGCAGAAAGAACAGTGTTATTCTGAGGAACACTCCTCCTTGATTAACAAGGCTTACCAAACCCTCCTGAACCCTCTGAGCCGTGGCCTCTATCTAGTAAGGTGTCCATGATATATTTCATCAGTAACTGATCACAGGTGTCTGGGGCTGCAGGTCATGAATCAGACCTTTGACTCCATCATCAAGGTGCTAATTTGTGTTCCTCTGAAGAGGAGGATTACCAGTGCTTGGAGGGAGACCCAAAACAAGCTTGTCTGAAAATGAATCAGATTTTCCACTATTTTCTTTAACATTATACTGATTATTAGCATCTTGGTTGCTACTCATGTTAGGCTAATTTGTTTCCTGCCTCACAGATTGTGTGTGGCCATGGCTGTTCCTTTGGATTTCAGCCTGGCCCTTGGCAGCCTTTGACACTTTTTTTTTTCCTTTGGTTAACTGCTGGATTTTATGGTCCACCTATGGAGTTAATTTTAAGACTGACTGTGTTTATGTGCATTTCATGGAATAAACCACAAGTTTATCAGATATGAATCTGAATGAGCCCTACTAGAGGACTTAATATTTCACATTGAATAAAGTCATTCAGACTGAAACAGATGTAAGAATGTGTATTTCCAAATTGCCATTTTCTTTACCAGCTGGAGCTGAATGGAGTAGAGCCAGCACAAGAGACAGACTGTGATGCAGACTCAGTGTTTCTCACAGAAATCATGGAAATTAATGAGAAATTAGCAGAGCATAAAAATGAGGATAGCCTTGACGAAATTGAAACTTTAATTAAAGGTAGGTTATGAGTTGAGAGTTTTGTACAGAACTAGTTTACTGTATCTTTCTGAAGACTTGTAACTTTTTCAGTATATTTCTTTTAGTATCTCTAACTTGCATTAATCTTGAATTGACTCAGTGCAAGAGCTTCTCCCCAAAAATGTTCTTTACCAATTTATGCTACCTGAATATCAAATCTGGCTTGAGAAAAATCTGTATAACAGTACCTGTTCTGAGGGCAAAATAGGCACCTATATTGGCTATAATAAGGAATTTATTCAGCCTTCAGCAGATCAGGGCAAGCAGACTTCTGAAAGAAAGAACTGGTCAAAATGAAGTTTAATAAAATACTTGACTGACCACACTAAATAACTTCATTGATGCAGACACTGTATTTCTTTTACCTCCTTCACCTGTACAAGCAACTGTCTTGTTCATATTGTTAGTGATACCCAAAACGTTGAGCTTATTGGTGTGTTTAATTCTTTGTAATAAGAGCAGTGTGCCAAAAGCTATTAGAATAACTAGAATAAAAATTAAGTAGAAGAGAACTGTAGCAGAGTAAAGTGATACACCAAAATTAAATTACATTTCTGGGAAGTCAGTGACCATTGCCTTGCACTGGAATTGCTCTGTGAACCTGTTTAAACAAAGAAAGGGATCTGTTTGGAATTACAATTTAAAAATATTGACAGCAGTGTTACAAGTAACTCTCTTAGCTCCTAAAAGACTGTAAGACTAGTAATTCAGGTTCCCACCACATACCATCAGAATGCAGTGCTATTAAATATACTAAGTATGTAACAAGAAGTGAATGAAATTATTTGTTTTACAGTTAAACAAGAAGAACTGACCAAAGAGGTGACTGCAGCTTTTGAAAAAGGTAGCTATTTCTGTTTAGTATTTAGCTGCTACACATCAGCTCTAAATGCTTAATGTGTTTTCCTTGGCAAATACTTCCTGAAGTACAGAACAGAAAAAATGCAAAAACAAGTGTTCTTTGTGTTTAGGGACTTCTGTTTACCTGTCAATGTAACTTTATTCCACAAGCAGGTGATAGGCAGGAGCTTGAACCATTCCAGACTAGCTTCTTGTTCTGGGAAGAAACCTTTACATTTCTCTCCTGGGTCCTGGAATGCTTTTCTTGTTAGGTTTATGTAGTAGTGGTAAAGCAGCAAACATAAAGCAGTGTTGGCTAGGCCTGACTGAAGAATTATAACCTGTCACTCTACTATGAGAGTGAAGGATTGTGTGACATCTGTCCTTGTCAGGAGGTGATAAACCATCTTTCCCTTCCAGTTGTTTAAGGAGAAACTGCTTCAGTATCAGTTTTGGAACTGACACTGCCTCTAGCAGAGTACTTCAGCACTGGCAGCTGGTCTAGTTACATACACTGAAAATAAATAAATAAGCATTTGTCTTGTCTGTACACTTCAGATTCCCTAGTGGCTACATCAATACTAGAGCCCCTTCACAGAATAATCATTCAAGGCTATTCATTGCATGGTTGGTTTCTAAATTGTACATTTTTACATGTTTTATATAATACCTCAGTTGAGGTGTTCCAGAACCATCTGAGAGGAAAGTAATAGGCACCACAGTTTTAACAACCTGCAGTTCTTGGCACTGAAACAGGTGCTGTCATTGAAATCTTGAGATTTATTTTGAAAATGAAAATTCAGCCCTTCCTCTGTAAACCAGTAATGTTTTATTTTCTTTCATTTCAGATGATCTTCAAGAAGCTAAGAAGCTTCTGGCCAAAATGAAATACTTTGCAAACTTAGAGGATAAACTAAAGAAGAAGAAGATCCCTTCCTGACACTGCCTCCTTTACCACTGAGAGTTAATGCTGTTTGCAATTAAACAGCTGATTTAGTTACCAAAAACTGGAAGAATTGTTTCCTGTTTTCATTAAAAGCTTTAGCTCTGAGAGAATGAAAGTGAATGTAATAGAAATCCAGGGCCTGCTGTAGCCCTTAAGGATCAGATGGTATGGGGAAATGCTTCCAACCAGGGCAAGATGAGCTAGGTAAGGTAGGCCTAGCATCCTAGCAATGGCAGGTATGGCAATGAGTATCAGAGAGGCACACAAACACCAGCTGTAGCTAGCATTTCTTACTCTTTGGCTACTCAAATATGAAGAATTTATTTTAAGCTGTGAAAGAGGCCCGGGCAAGATGTTGGAGATGAAGCACAAAGCTCATTCAATAGCTCCCCAAGCTCTCTGTAGTCTCCCTGTGTGTGTTTTTTCATGCCATCCTGAAAAATCACTAAAGGTGGAAATATTTAATTCCTATCTGATGCTTAATGTTTTTTTGTGATGTTGATCTCAGTTTGCCAGAAACTGACCTTCAAAACTAGAAGAGGTTTTACCCTGCTGCACAGTTTAAAGTGTTAGGATGCTATGTTAGGGGGAAAAAAATAAACCCAAACTCAAACCCAGAAATTGTTTATTAGTACCCTTCTAGGAAACAAGTCTTTAGCTATATTACAAATAACAGTAACTCAGGTGGGTGCTGTACTGTCTCTGTACAGTTACAGGGGTAGGACTAAAGCAGTAATGTCCTTAATCTGTCAAAGAAGTTATTTCAGTGAAAAATGCCAACTAAATACTCCTATTTATTATATATATATATCTAGTTCATATAACTAGAGTATTTCACATACCGGTTTCTCAGTAGGTCCATTCTTCTTCTGGCTTTAATGCCTGAGAATGTTTTATTCAATAAATCATTAACATATGCTTGATTAAACTGAAGAAGGAGCTTAGAAACATGAGAAGAGCTAGTGAATTATCTGAAGAAATCTTCCAGGGGGAGAAACTCATTGAACATCCTCTCCTGGCATTTCTGTGTCCCTACAACATCAAGTTGCATCTAAATATCAAGTCCTCTGTCTCTAATAGATTGTTGATAGCATTTCAGCAATATGGTTTAGCAGCTTTTCAGAAAGATTAACTTGCCTTTAATTAAACTTCCTCTAAATATACAGGAGGATTTAATAAACTATTTGTTCATGGTATTACACTGCTAAGTTAGGAGTTGCTGTTTATAATTCTTATTGAAGTTCTGTTACAGCTCTGAAATTACACAGAATTTTTCTTTAATTCCTCACGGAGTTGTCTTCTTTCATAAAGCTCTGTTTCCTTTTTTTTGGTATTTCTTCCAAAATTAAGCTTGTGAAATTCCTTTCTGATTTCCAGGAAAGATTTGTTTTTTGTCTCAGGAATTACAAGGAAGATGAAAGCAGCAACTGAGGAGCATTCCAGTAAGAACACCAGGAAACAATACTGCTTCAGTCCATTCTGAAAATAAAATTTGATTGCAGCATATTTCAAGTATAACAGTGGGTTTGGGGGAAAAAAAAAGGCATTTTGTTTCCATCTGCACCTAACAGTGCTGCTCAGGTATTGTTAATAAAAACATATTCAACTTATCCTTACTTGACATGGAGCTTCTTTAAAATTCTTTTCATTTTTAGATAAAAGACTGACAAGTGCTGTGCAATACAATAAAAAAATAAACCATTTAAGACACACTGAACAATTCACAATGTCGTGACAAGTCAGCATTTGCCACTTGGCTGTCTCATGTTGTAAGATAATATGATTTACCTTTCTTTGAATGCTGGTAAATATTTTCCAGTGCTATACATTAAAAACCCCAACTATCTTATGGAGAAGTACAGTTCAGCCAAGAAGAAAGGGCTGTCAAACCAAGAGACCCTGCTGCCTGCTGTTCCTACAGGTTTTGCTGTCAAGAATAAGTGCTGAAACTGAAAACAAAGCTAGAAATGAAAGCCTATATCCTTTTTCCTAACAGTCTTCCTACTCACAGAGCTCTCTGTGTGGAAGCTTAGGGAGCTTTCACAGAAGGCAGGAACCACCAGCCCCAGGTACTACTTCTGCTTTATTTTCAGATAAAAGTACAAGGCACTGTTGAGAAATATGTTCTTGGAATCTCAGTGTCCGATTTGAAGTTTTTCTAGTTTTGTTACCTTCTCCATTTTTTTTTAATCTGAACATGAAAATTGCCCCCAAACATTCCTTTTTATTTACCTTGATTTATTATTTTTTGTTGCTATCTAAGAAATATTTTCAGAGGGACTGAATTTAGTTCTACTCAGTTGAGGGGCAGTGTGCATCCTGTGTTTTAAGTGTTACTAAGAAAAAGCAATTTGATGGAACCTGAGAGAAGGTTCAATGGGAGGCAAATAGGAAAATGTTCTGCATACTTACCACTATAAAGGGAAAGAGCATTCCAATTGTGAAGAAACTAATCCAGCTAATAGTCCCTCCTATCATGTAAGCAGCAGGACGTGAAGACTGTATAAATAACTCAGCTGTCAGGGTATTTGTAATGCCACCTGGGGAACAAGGGGCAGAGCCAAAGAGGTTATTACACCGGAAAACCTGAGTTGCTTTTCGACATGCCACTAGCTGATCTCATTCTACTAAAAAACAACAAACCAACCTTGAAAATTATTCTTAACTGCACATTTTTGATCCCACTACCCCTGTAGTAAGTGTCCTTCTTAGAAATGGTCCTATTTCAGCAGCACTGCTGAGGGAGAACGTGCCCTCTCAAAGCATCACAGGCTGCTTCTTGCACAACTTGACCAAGCTGAAGGCCAGAACTGAGACCTCCTCCCACCTAGCTCATGGAAAGCCTCAGTTTCAGGTGATGGGAGACGAAAGTGCTCCAATGGGACAGGCTCACCTGTGCTCCTCAGCCCTGCACTGAACAGCCAGTGCCTGCCTCAGCCAGCAGAGCTGCCCACAGCACCACTGTAAAATATTGCTCACTGTGCCATACCTGGTCCCAGGCCAAAGCTCAAGATGAAGGCAAATATAGATGCCATGCTCACATAAGGCACCCATGAGTATAGTTCCTGGAACAGAAGAGAATGAAGCTGTTAACTTCAGATTCTGATCATCCAGTGTTAAACATTTGGCTTAACAGTTATATTTCCTTTCGCTATTTTGCAACCAAGACCAACAGTCATTCGTGGATGTTTACAGCTAATTTATTTAACAGTACTGCTTCAGATGAATTAAATATTGTTCATTTAATAATTTTTACTAAAAGGAGTCTAGTACTTCTGTCAAAAATTGTAATTAGTCCTCCAGGGCTAAAAATTTACACCAATGTTAACATAACAATTATCTGTTGTTACTAGTTGAACATTTTGCCAGTGTATATTTTAGTACTTCATACTGATCCCACAAGTCTGCTATCATTAAACACTTTCACAGCAGCTTTTACTTTAAAAGCTAGACTAAATGCTGGTTTGTCATCACTTAGTTTTCTCAGCATAAAACACAGCTGCAGCTTTAAGACAAATACATGATCAAATCTTATCTGAGAGCATCCTCTTCTTTTAGGGAAATATGTCTGTAGAATTGATCAAATCTTTCAACTGCTGTCATTTTTTATGCTGCTCTTTAAACCTATGCAGCTCTTATCTTCCATCTTCAAGTGGCACAAATTTGCACTCACTATAGTCCTATCAAGAAATAAAAATGAGTCCTTCTTTATACCTGGTAAGTCAGAGAGAATGTCAGGACAATGCTCCAAAGGGTCATCAGGAGATAACCCCCAATGATGAGGCATCTTCTTCCCACGTAGTCTATCAGTAAACCCTGTGGACAAGACATAATCTTCTGTTACTACATTGATCTCCTAACTTACCAGTGTTGTTCTTCAAGAATCATTACTCTCTACACCAGGAGGTAGAGTAAGTTGTTACTTACACAGGTGAGAGCTGTGAGGCATTCACAAGCTCCAGTGCCAAGTGTCACGTATGGGATTTTTTGTGTTGAGATCCCAGCTTGTTCAAAAATGTAAGTTGCATAGAAATATATCTACAACAGGAAAAAAACAGTGGGGCATTCACAGTAGTTCTATCATCAGCTGGAAAGAAAATCAAGTTCATACTAAACATACAGTTATTAATTTGCCATAAACAGCAAGAAGAATCTGTTAAATCCACGTCTAAGCAAAACATATTGCTATCACAAAAGCAAATATAGTTATTCAACTTACTGAATGTAATACTTCACATTCTTAAACCAGACACAATGGGGTAAGCTGATGCACCTTTATTTCCTTTTTCAGAACAATATAAACACAAGCACTGAGTCATTCTTTAAAGAAATTTACATGCCAGAAACACAGAAATGAAAAAAGAAATAAGAGACACACAGAAATAATACAGAGATGTTCTTTCCCACTTATCCCCCTTCTCTGAGCTTCTCTATGTGGATCCTTTGTGATCACAAAAGGTTGAAAACCAGATGGAAATGAAATACTTATTTAAGCTGTTTATGCTTATGAAGTCTTACAGCATTTATCCCACTGAGCTGTTGGCCCATAGTCATCACAATGACAGTAATGAGCTGCCATCTCACACCACGATCAGCAAAGAGTTCCCAGGGCTTCTTGGGCTTCTCCCCATCCAAGGCAAAGCATTCCCTCTGGATGTCCTCCATCTCCCTCCGGTACTCTGCAGAACCATGAAATCGCTTCAAAGCTGAAAGAATAAAAGCAGTTCTTTTGTGTTTACCTCTTGATCACAACTTAGCAAAAATCAGCTCTTTCCACAGTGACTTGGCTTTTGCTACATCATGAAAACTTCCTGCTTTGGGAAGATGGGAATAAAGTCATTACCTTTGGCACAGCTCAGCTCATCGCCTCTGTCAATAAGAAGGTATCTGGGACTTTCAGGAAACCATGGCAGGAATAAAAGTTGGGCAAATGCTGGGAAACAGCTGCTGGATAGCAACAGAGGCCAATATGCTTCTCCACCTAATAATTCCCTGGGAGAAGTGTAGAAAAAGAAGGAAAAAAAAACCCAAGTAATAGCTAATCAGAAGCCTTATGGGAGCAAGCTAAACAGCTTCAAGAAAGGTTCCCTTGTAATCAGTTACCTATATCTTGTGAATCTCAGCAGAAAGAGGCTGGGAAATACTTTCTGAAATCCAGTTTCACTCAGGAAGAGACAAGCAATGCTCACTAAGGCAATGCTACTTTAGTGCTGCTCACTGCTATGCTGGTCCTAAAGCACTGTTTTCATGTTTGCCAGAGCAGCATTTCCTAGCAATGCAGGAAAAGGAAAGCATATGGACTTCACCTTAAGGGCAGCAGCAGCATTTGCTTTTGAGACTCATACAGTAATTTAGGATAGAAAAGACCTCAGTCATCTGATCCCTCCTCCATTAAAACTGGGATAGTTAGAATCAGCAGGATGAGGTGTTATGGGCAATGTAAACTTTTTGAAATAGAAAGTGTACTGCATTTTAAATACTGACCCTAATGTCCAAAACTGACATTCTACCTATTTTGTAGCACTTCACACCTAAAGTATCTAGCAAAACCAGTTAATTCAGAGGCTAGTAATAAGGAAAAAGAGAAGTCTAAGCACTTTTGGTAGAGCAACAAAGGAAAAACAGGTATGTGCTGTTACTCAGGGTACCAGCAGTTGGTTTTAGGGTGATGGAAAGATTCTAGCAGACTCTCTGAAAGAGGCAGGGAGCTGCAGGGATTCCATTATTTACATGCAAGTAATGCAAGGCAAGGAAAAAACTGCATTTCTAACCTCAAGCCAATTATTTGTCCTGTCAGAATCCCCCCAGTCAGAAAGATGGAAGTCCCCATGGCCATGCCACCTCTAAGATGTTTTGGAGCAACCTCTCCAAGATACAGAGGCTGCACACAGATCCCAATACCTGCAAGTAAATGGAAGAACATGTCCCTGTTAATAGATTTTGCTTTGAAAATAGTTACTGAACCAAAACATGCAGGACATCAGACTTAGTGAATTTCCTATTAATTTAGCCATCTTCAGATTCCAAGATAGACTACAGGACTTAGTTGTCATCATAGCTACAAACCAGTGTGTAAACACATATGCTTATACCTAAAGAATCAGCAGTAACAACAACTTATCATTCACCATTGTTTACTGAAAGTAGGAATAGAAATCTTTCACCTGAATTTATGCCAATCAAAAACCTTCCAACAATCAGTAACTCAAACAATCCTGTAGGAAAACTGATCCCCATTAAAATGGAAGCCAATATTGCTATAATATTATTCACCAAAAGAGCTCCTTTCCTAAAGAGGAGGAAAAAAAAAACACAAAACAACACATTACAATTACATTGCAATTAGCATGGCTTTTTAAAAAGTTTTCCTTTAAACTTTTTCCCTTCTGGTAATAAAGAAAAAAATGGGCTTATACTGAAGAAACGTGCTATTCACTGGAAATCCAAGTCTGATACAACCATTGCCTCATATATTTAAAAGGGTCTAAACATAAGGATAATGCATAAATCTGAAAGAAAAGCCTGAGAAGGCAGCAGTGAGGTTTTGTTCATTTATGCTACAGCTACACAAAACGCATATGAATTTTTACAGATTATACAGCATGTCCTTACTGGCAAAATTCTACTAAAAACTCTGCCTTGAAGTGAAAAACATTTATAGTCACCAAAGGTACATTTTCTCCCACTCTTTTTTTCTCTTTATTTACTCCACCCAGTGAGAAAGCAGAAGAGAAGCCCTGTTGCTCTGGGCCTGCTGCTGTAACTCACCTGCCCAGCCGAATGGCCATGCTGCCTCCCAGCAGGGCTCCACACAGACCTCCAAGGGAGAATATAGAAGCAATGACAGACCAAAGAAAGGTCAGCAAATCTGGGTTCAGGTCCTTATGATAACGACTAGCCCAGGTTTCATTTAAGAACCTGTGAATGTGCTGCAGGAGAAAAGAAGGATGAATGCGTAGCCCTACAGTGTAGCACTATAAGTAACTTGCACCTCAATCTTGCAAACCAGATCTGGGACCTAACAAAAGACAATCTGAGTTGGATTAAAAACACCAAAGAGTAGTACAAACTTGCTTGACCACACCATTTCCTACCCTCCATACATCTCAAAGACTGCTGAGCAGTTTTGCTTTCATACCCTCCCTCAGGAGAGGCTGTATTCCACCAGAGGAAAAACAACCTTTCCATATACTGCTGCAAAAGAGCTTTGAGGTCCTTCTGAAGGGAAGGGGGACAGGGTGGATGGGTAGATCCTACTGGTTTTAGGAACATCTCAGAGCACAGGGGTCTCACAAAGCCTAAAAAATCTTACTGTCAGGAGACTCACTCTGACACTTGATTTAAATCTTCCTGCCTTAGTGTAATCCAACAATTCATGGTAAAAGCCCTTTCTGCAACTCTAATGTTCCTCTGCCTTTCTTACAGTATTCATGTGTCAGAACGTTTAAACTGCTGCTTTTCTAAAATCCACCTTCAGGGACTCTTGAACTGACACCTATTTGTAATCACAGGCTCCTCTTCTTAGCCAGCAAACAAAGACCTAACAGAAGAACAAACTTGGACTCTCCCTCTGTCTCCAGCATGTTACATGTTCTTTCACAAACAGCTTATTTTAAGCATACAGTGTTGTAGCAAATTTAGTCTTTATAGTTTCACAAGAAAATAAATCAGCTGACAGCAGGAAATTATACTAATCACTTTCACAAGACCATTTGCTGAGATCCTCGAGTCATCCACAAAATATGCAGAATCCTCAAGGCAGTGGCAATGGATGCAGAAGAAATAAGTAGGTGAAAATACCTACGAGATATTCAGACCCTACAGATGCAACTTTTTGACTCTTAAGATCTTTCTCAGTAAGTTGCCTTGTAATAGATAACTGTAGCTATCCTTTCTCCCTGTTACCTGTGGGAATGGTTTGAAGCTGCCTCAGAGGAGGTTTAAACTTGGCATGGGGAGATACAGGGGTGGCATTTTAGAGAAAGGGTGGTCAAACACTGGAACAGGCTTCCTAGAGAGGTGGTTAATGCCCCAAGCTTCCTTTACAGCTCCATACTGTAAAACAACCCTGTGAACAAGAGACAGTGTTTTACCTGGGTGGGTGCATTGATAATGGAAACATTATACCCATACTGAAAGGTCCCTCCAATTCCAACAGCACAAACAGCCAGAAACAAGGTCCAGCTGGGGAACTAGAGAACAGAAGAGAGTAAAGGACATGAAAAGCAATAGGGCCTTGAACCCACATGCATATGGTATCTAGGAGAGAATCACAGTGAAATATATCATGCATTTAGCTTTGAAGAGTGAAAACATATGTTTAGAAAGCTATATAAACTCTCAAACATCTGCAGCAGAAGAAACATTTCATGCAGACTTTGGCCATGATCACTAATGTCTTTTAGAGATGCAACAATTACAACTATCCAAACCAAGTGTGGGCAGCACAGCCAATGAACTGCTGATGGCATATTCACTGAACTCAGTAAATGCTTTCTGCATGAACCACCCTGCTCGTGGTATCTGCTTTTTAGTAAAGAACGTTAGGTCTATTTATGTTTGGTATGACTCAGTATAAGAATTAACCCAATCCCAATTTCTATTCTACAGTTAACAGATTTACAAACATAGCTTTTAAGGTCAATAGGAATCACTATTATGATACACCCACTCAGACCTTTCTATTAACCAAATACCGTCAATATGTTATGTGTGTCTTATCAGTACAGCCTGGAATCTAGATCAGCCAGAAACAACCTAACAAAAACCCCATAATGATTAACATACAACACATAACTTACATTTTGTTATGATGGCTCCGTCCTTCTTCCTGCCCAAATCAGTCTGTTACACTAACATGTTTTGTCACAGCAGAGTCTGGGCTCCAATTTCTTAGCGCAGACAATAGCTTTATCTGTTCTGTAAGCTGCTTAATTCCTGACAGTTTATAAGCACTCTCACCTCTTCAGAAACACTCCACAAAAAATTCAATTTACATTCAATGTAAAAATTAGAAAATGTGCTTTTACAGCTACATATCCAAGGGAAACACAAAACTTCACAAGCCTGATCATCTAATGTATTTTTATTTAAAAGTAAACATGAAACAAACAGAGAATTTCACATTTATGATCACAATTATAGCTACAGGCTCTCTGCAGAATCCCTCCTCAGAGGCCCAGGCAGTTCTGCTTACCTTGCTGCGCGTGCTAGACCCTCTCAGCAGGGGCTGGTACTCCATTCTTAATATGGGCCGAATTTGATTTCCTTTGCAAAATTTAGTAAACTACACTACAGGAATAAAAGGTGCCAAAAAAATGAAGTTATTTTTGTATTAAACCACAGATTTTGCCTTTCATCTCTAGCCACTGGGATTCTTTTATGACAGGGATGCCCAATACTCACAGAGCCCTACAGAGGCTGCAGAGCTTTCCCTTGTTTAACACCACAGCACACGCACTTTCTCCCCTGAGGCCAGAGCAGAAAGCTCACTCCTCATGTCACCGCGACCCGCTACCTCCAGCTCCTACAGAGACTGATGGTCGATTACCTTACGCTCCGGTGTCATGCCTCCCGGCAGCTCACGACCGCANCGAGGCAGGCAGCGGTGCCGCTGGGCCGAGTGTCCTGCGCCGGCCGCCAGCGCCGCTGTGTACGGCCTCCCGCGGGAGCGCCGCGGTCCGGGGCACGGCGGTAGCCGGCGCCGGGCCCCGCTCGGCCCAGCGGTGTTGATGCCCTCTTTCTCTTTCTAGCAGCAGGAAATGGCAGCGCTGGGCAGATCCTGTCAGGGCATCCCGGCGGGCCCTGCCGTGGAGTTCCCGCAGGCCCCGGCCGCGGCCCCTGACCGCCACGGACCGCCGGTAGCCGCGCGCGACGACCCGCAGCCCGGAGCCTTCGGCGAGCACCGTCTGCAGCCGCCCGTGATGATCATGGCAGGGAGCGGACACGACGGCGCCGACGGTAGTTCCTCCGGCCTGTACCTGCGAAGCAGCTTCGACGTTGCCTCTCTGGCCGCGCTCGGGAGTTACAACGAGGGACTGCCGGTGGCCCCGGTGGGCTCCTTCACCAGCGCGGCACTGCCGCAGGGCCTTCCCCCGGGACACGGCCGGTGAGTGCTGCAGCAGTTACTGAGGGGACAGGGAGGGAGCGCGTGTCTGTGCTATGCTACCAGTGCGATCTCGGTTTTTTTTGTCCAGGGGAGTTATAATTTGTTTTCTTTCAATAGCGTTTCGCTTGTACAGTGTTAGGGTTGTGTTGCGCTTGTCTCGCCACCATGAAGTTTGTTGGTGGGGGATGTAGGAGCCTTCTAAAAGGAAAGAAATGTGATTAAGTTTACCAGCATCTTGACATGCTTTTAAGACCGTGTACTTTTTTCTACTTTTTTTTTTTTTACTTGCTCTTTCTTATACGTGAGCACAAAAAAATCGTTCCATAAAATGTTGTTGTTTAGTCCTACTTAATTCAAGTATGTTGCTGTGTGTTGCATCTTGAAACATTTGAATTTTAGCAGAAATTGGTCTTGCCTCTTGTGGAAAAAATAAATAATACAAAAGAGGAGAAATTAGCACAGAATTCTGCTCAGAGAACTGAGTAATGACAGCTTTCTTTGGAACAAAGTGGTTGTTTATTGTCCAAAACTTCCACTCCCTTCACAGCTGCTGACATGCTGGGACTGTCACTCGTAGCAGCAAGTGAAATTTTAAAAGGGAAGAAAGTATTGCTTGAAAACCTCAGTGTCACTGGAAGATATGTAATAGTAGTTAAATAACCATTTGTTTTCCTTCTGCAGTGTTTCTGTTCGCTGTGGAAAGAAGCATAAGCTCGAAGAAGAGGCAGAAGGGTAAATTAAATTTGTCTCTTATAGCCTAAATAATCTTAACTTGGTTTTTATTTTTTATGAAGATCTGAGCACATCTCAGCTACAGTGTACACAGGAAGGGAACTTTGTTGTTTCTATTTGAAACTCTTCCCCTGAATTGCCCAAATCCATTTCAGTTCATTAACTGTGTAGCACTGATTTTCTTGCTTGGGTGCCCACATTTTAATAAGAGCAATGTGGATTTATTTTCTCTGTAGAGGTTGTATTTCTATAGTTTGTCAAATCTGTTGAAATGCACATGACTTTACATATTTTCCTGTACAATGGTAGGTTTCTCTTTTGACAGTTGTAAACTTACTTTGTTTCCTAGTTGTCCTGTGCGGAAGAAGAGACTGACAGGAGCCAAAAATTGCCCCTTGAACCCCAGCACTGAAGAATGGATTCTCTGTGCAGGTCAGCAGGCAGCTGGGGAGGTAGCAAGTCAGTATGGTGGCAGCTGTCCTGAAACTGCCATGTTAGAAATTCCCTGTGAAGAAATGGATCAGACAATGGGGGAACAGCAATGCGAGGTTGCTCGCAGGAAGCTTCAGGAGATTGAGGACAGGTAAATGCAGGGATTGACTAGACTGGCTTTGTTGAGCTTTCCCTTTTTTGGTGGGCATTAAGGGGTAAATCTAGCACTTAGCAGCATGCTAGCACTACTATTAAGTCTCAAATGAACCTTCTGTTCAAGGGATTTCTTTTTAGGCTATCTATGAGTCTTGGGACTGATACTATGATTTGAAATTGAGGGTGCTAGAGCAAGAGGTGCTGAATAAGTAACCACCTTTTGACAATCATTATGTAGCATCCATCTACCATAATTGAGTTTTATGCTCTTTTGTGAGTATCCAGAGCTCAAATTTTAACTGATATTATCTCGTAAGACTTGAGCTCAGCTTTTCTCAACCAACTGCTTCTTGTTCTGTGATTGCTACTTAAAAATGCTCAAGACAGATGTGAATTTGTCAGTGTAGAGAACAGTGTGAACCAGAGATCTCTGGACAAATGCAATAAGACCGAGGTTCATCTTGCTGTTAAATACCAGGTAGCTTGTTGTCAGGGTGATGGGGTGGCTGTGGGCAGACTGTTGCAAACATTTAATAAATGTACCATGCATTCTTGCCTTTGAAAATTTTCTGGGAATGTCACATGTAGATCTCAGTTGATTACAGCTGAGGTAGTCTTCCAAAATACCTAAAATAACCACTGCAGTTATATAAAAAGTTACATAAATTATAAAATGAGATTTTTTTTTAGATGATTACTCCATAGATGATGCGTGAAGGGAAGCAAGGTACTGTTAGATTGTTTTATTTTTTCATGGGTAAATAAGAGTAGTGATATATATCTTTATTATATGGCTATACCTGCATTCCAGAGTCTGCTTTGGACCTCTCAGAGGATTGTTCCCCATCCTTCTCAGCTACTCTGCTAAATTTTCTGTAAAAGATTTACCAAAAACAAAGGAGATAGTTCCAGTTTGTTCTGAATGCTAAACTTTTTGTGCCATTTTAAACTCTTAAGAAATTGGTGCAACATGATGAAAGGTTATGAACTACATTCAGTAGCTTTTCAGTGAGTCTGAAAGTTAAGATAGAGGGAATTGAGCAGGCAAAGCTACTGCATAGCTGAGACTCTGTCTTGGAATGTGGCTGAGTCGTACAGTCTCCCTTGAAGGGAATGCATGTCGTTGCTCTTAGTGCATGTCTGCATCCCACACTGCTGGGCCATGCAGGGATAACAAAGCTAGCTCAGGTACCAGAAGTGGCATAGAAGCTGGTGTGGCCTCTGTGGTAACATTATTAGGGTACATTGGCCCAAGAGAGACCCAGGTTAACATGGCCCTGCTGCTTCTGGTACCCAGCCAAGGCCAGACACGTGCGCTGTGCAACGCAGCGCACGGAGATACAACTGTCGTCTGCAGTGGATGTGCCTGTTACAGTATGCTCAATAGTGTTTATCTCCCTCTTCCCCCTCCATTCCTAGGATAATTGATGAAGATGAGGAAGTTCATGCTGATGGAAATGTTAGCAATCTGCCCACTCTTATCCTGTCAGATACCCTTAAAAAAGGGATGAAGAGGGATTTTGGTGAAGTCCTGACAAAGAAAATAATAGAATCTATGTAAGTTCTGGAGGAAATCATGGTGCTATATAGCTAACACATGCAAATGAAAAGAGAGACCCACTGATGTTTCTGGAGGTGTCTTTAATTGCTGCATGATGCAGCCAGTGTTGTACAACAGACCCTTCATCTGGTCAAAACTAGAAAAAAATAATCCTAATGTAGAAGGGAAGTAAGTGTAACTGTGGTGGTCATTAAGCTGTCTGCTTTGTACTCCTCATTTGAACAGAGTGAAATTTGTTCAATACACCATTATGTCTTGATTTTGATGTATGCAAGTTTCCAAAAGAAGAAGGTCCTGAAGTGTGACCAACAGTGTTCATCAAGTTTGGTGCAAAAGAAAAGAAAGAAAATACAGGGTTAGAACTAGAAGTAATGGAACTAGTTAAGGAAGAGGAAATTTAAGGGGGGGAGGAAGGTATATGGGTTCTGGAATATAGTTCCAGACTAGCACAAAGCATGAAGATACTTACTGGTCTTCTGCATTTAATAGTTGTGATTGGAGAACTTAAATCTAACTGAGACTCCATCCCTTCTAGGAGCCGTCCTTCTATGGAGCTGGTGCTTTGGAAACCTCTTCCTGAATTTCTCACAGATAAACTGAAGCCTGTGTCTGTTAAGAACGTCAAGCATCAGAGTACAGAAGGGTGTCAAGCTAAGCAGTCAACACCAAGAGCTGCTTTTGACCCACAGACTGAAACATTCCCTGAATCACAACAGACTGCCATGTCTTCGGATCCATATGCTGGTTTGGGAATCTCGGGGTGTGCAGAAGAAGAAATGGAGTTGTAGATGCCAGATATTAGACTGGAAGTGGTGAGCTTCTGATGCTTTTTGTTGCTGTTTTTTGATGCCCTCTTTCTTTCTGGATTGATGTGTGAATCTGAAGTTTTACTATTTGTTTTTGTTTTTCCTACCAACAATCCTAAGAACATGGATTGGCCAGACACAACTTAATGAAACTGACAAAAAACCCAAGATTCCTGTACTCTGTGGTCTGTTAAATATTCTTGTTTTTACTGAGAAGGTAATCCGGAGGCTTTTGGAATGAGGAATTAGTTTTCCATCTTTTTTTAATGGTGAAATATCCTTTTAATTGTCCTTGGTAAAGTATAAAATACAAGTATTGAATGTAACTGTGGCTTAAGCCACATCTTTGACTTACAGCTTTGGTGCACATACTATGCTTGGTCAATTAGTTTAATTTGAGTTACAAAAAGGTATGGAAAGGAAGAAACAATGAGTCTGGTTACAGATAAGANACATACAACACATAACTTACATTTTGTTATGATGGCTCCGTCCTTCTTCCTGCCCAAATCAGTCTGTTACACTAACATGTTTTGTCACAGCAGAGTCTGGGCTCCAATTTCTTAGCGCAGACAATAGCTTTATCTGTTCTGTAAGCTGCTTAATTCCTGACAGTTTAGAAGCACTCTCACCTCTTCAGAAACACTCCACAAAAAATTCAATTTACATTCAATGTAAAAATTAGAAAATGTGCTTTTACAGCTACATATCCAAGGGAAACACAAAACTTCACAAGCCTGATCATCTAATGTATTTTTATTTAAAAGTAAACATGAAACAAACAGAGAATTTCACATTTATGATCACAATTATAGCTACAGGCTCTCTGCAGAATCCCTCCTCAGAGGCCCAGGCAGTTCTGCTTACCTTGCTGCGCGTGCTAGACCCTCTCAGCAGGGGCTGGTACTCCATTCTTAATATGGGCCGAATTTGATTTCCTTTGCAAAATTTAGTAAACTACACTACAGGAATAAAAGGTGCCAAAAAAATGAAGTTATTTTTGTATTAAACCACAGATTTTGCCTTTCATCTCTAGCCACTGGGATTCTTTTATGACAGGGATGCCCAATACTCACAGAGCCCTACAGAGGCTGCAGAGCTTTCCCTTGTTTAACACCACAGCACACGCACTTTCTCCCCTGAGGCCAGAGCAGAAAGCTCACTCCTCATGTCACCGCGACCCGCTACCTCCAGCTCCTACAGAGACTGATGGTCGATTACCTTACGCTCCGGTGTCATGCCTCCCGGCAGCTCACGACCGCAGCGCTCTCTCGCCCGCTGCTTCGCCAGGGCACAGCCCAGAGCGCGGGGAGAGCTGCTGCACCAGCTCCTCACCTGACTGGGATTTGGCTGCTGCGCGGCGGTCCGCCCCAGCCGCTGCCCCGGCCCCTACCCTTACTCCTGCGCCGGGGTGCTGCCTGCTGCCCGCAGAGATTAGCCAGGCCGTGAACAAAAGCGGCTCTGTCTCGACGCTCCCTCAGGAGCCGGGGCGGGCAGGGGCTTCCTGGNCACTACTTCATTCATAGCTAGCTCATACTTGAGGTGAATTCAAATGTAGAAATTGCACATTCTGCAGTGTGGTAGGGAGGGAATGGTAGAGCTAAGCATAAGCCTCTTGCTTTGTAGTAAGTAAAACCAGCTCCTGACTTACAAGAGGTCTGCTAACTTTAGTCATCTTTGATTCATTGGCTCCTGAATTGTGTTTGTGGGGTTTTGATGCTCCCTTCCCAAACAATGCCAAGTCTGTAAAAAAGTGGTTCTCAGCCACTTTATTCACATTTTACATTTTGCTGTGCTTCTTTGTATGCACTGAGCTGGAAAGTCAGTTGGAGACAGTGTAACTTCAGATTAAATAATTGGCATCCTTTAGTTTTGATAAACATGGTAAGTAAATCAGAAAACAAGGAGCTGGGGTTTTTTTTTGTTTGTTTTCTGGCATAACAAGGGTCAAGTGCTGATTATTGTCTGTAACCAGGTCACAAACTTGGAGACTGCTGCCATTGGTGGTGAAGTGTATTCTTCCTGAGGGAATCTAGACTTAAAACTTAAGCCACACCGTGTGCCATTAACATAATATCACATAGTTTATACAGATGTATGCCAAAAGAATTCTGTACCCTGCTTAGGTTTTAGAGTCCTCAGTGAGTTACTGCTTGTACCTTTCCTCAATGCACAACAGTTCTATTATTCTTAAAACTCCTAAAGTAGAGTCTTGCATTCTGTTTTTAAATCCTTGAGCTTTCTCAGACATAATGTGAATTGAGGCTTTTCATAAGAAATTCCTTTCCAAGTAATAGGTTCTGTTCAGAGTTTTAGCATTGCAGTCTGTTGGTGACATCTTGCTAACATAAAGGAGCAAGTACACATTAATGCAGCTGTTTGCTAAGAAAAATCTGCCCCTAGCAGATAGTTTAAAATAGAGCTCCTCTTCCTGCAGTCATCCTTCCTTTCCTTTTGGCTGACAGCAGAAGCTTTGTTCAAAAGATACCCTACTTGTTAAACCCTGTCTAACTTGCTGCTCTTGTTGAAGGTGGTGTGAAATTTGCTGTCTCCTGCTACAACATTTCAGAGCTTCACTAAAAACACTTCAGCATTTGAACAGGTGTTGCTCTGGACACCCCTGTGTGACTTCACCCTTTGGCAAGTTTTAAACTGGAGAGCCTATGCAGCTTTATCTTGCTGTTATGTCTAATTTCATTTCAGGGTCTGCTGTAAATCTCTTGCATGTACTATGTAAAAGTTCTCATGTATTATTAAGCTGCTGAACATGCTTAAAATCTACAACCTTTGACATGCTAGATTGCTTAAATATAAAGTAAAGCAGTGCAGTTTGGAGAAGGCTTTAGTCACTGCTAGGAGAAAATGTGCCTCCAAATAATTACCTAGGTTTTGGTTTGCAGGATTATAGTGAAAGTTAAAGGTTGGAACTGTTTTAGCTGATAGCTCTGAATGCTAAATAAACTGAAAAGAAAGGATAAAAACATCAAAAAATTGATGAAACCATCTCAGCAGCACTAGAATTGCAGCTGGGGGAAGACCTTAATACATCAAATCTAGATTTTCCTCTTAAAAATGACAAGTTGTGTATCAGATTTGCAGAGGAAGTAATTTTTGTAGATGGCTTTTATGCACACTTTTTTCCTGTTATGTTTGTACCAAAGGTTGACCTTCAGAGGTGTATTTTCTCTTGCTTGTTTGATGTTAATAGACCATCACTGACCCCTGTTATTTTGCCATCTGAAACAAGAATATAGTGGTGGACTGTTGACAGAAGACCATGAGATGGGGAAAAAATGCATCCAAGAAATTTGCTTTGATAGAAAACATTTTTTTTTTCCATAATTCATGTCTGGCCTTGTGATAGAAGAGGGTTCAATTGCTTAAATTGAAGGGGGGAGAAGAGTGGGGTAGAGCAGGAACAGTATCCAGGAAGATGGAGCAAATGCTTGCTATAGCAACAATTTGGAGTAGATTCAGAGAACAAGTTACTGGATGTTTTCACGCTTTTAACAGTTTGGTTTGTTGTTGGCTCCCTTAAAAAAAGACTTCTATTAATGGTGTTTACAAGAGAGATGGCAAATGTGATGCAGTATTAGGGAAAAACTTTATTTTGAAATACAGAAGATCTGATTCTGGTCTGTCTTTTCTTGGGACCAAATCACCCTTTGTATTTGTCTGTTTTCAATAAATTTTCTGAAGTATTTTTTAGATGGCTCTGTTTCTTTCTTAATAAAAGTGAAAGCCTTGAGAGCTTCATCTAGTCACTCAACTGGATGGTAAAATACTCTTCTGGCTGAAGATTAATTTAACTACACATCACTTTTTTCCCCTCCCCCGTGTTCAATAGCACAGGGGTGGAAGAGAGGAACAGGAGCATGGTAGAACAAACCCATAAAAGGAAAGGAAGAGTTGCTGTAAATCTGGAATTACCCAAAGGCCTCTAACAAAGTAAAGGGGAACCAAAAGGTGTTGCTATAGCATGTGTTTTCAGATCTTTTTTACTTCAGACTGAAATGAAGAGTGCCTAGCTTGTCTAGTTCTGTATAAAAATCAAAAAAATGTTTAAGGAGAATTTCTAAATAAATTCAAAGTTTTTATTTTATTGGAATGTGATACTTTGCTCATTTAACATTTTCTGTTCAGGAGTTTTTCAAGCAGCTGAAGGATAAAGATGAGTGCACTACATTTACTTTGAAAATGAGGGAAAACCAGCACCTCAGATTTATACTAAAAAGTAAAGCAAGACTGGTTTCTAGGCCAAGTTAAACATTGACTCAAGTTATACTGCAGATTTAGACAAGACTTAAATAATTCAGCACTGGAGAGAGGAAAGAAGAGTGTAAAATCCAACCCATTTAGGATTGTGGAAGGCTCTCTTGGCTGGCTGAGAGTCTCCTGAGGGATGTGGCATGGAGATGGGAGGAGGGTCCCAGTTAGAGAGCTACCCCTGTGGAGGACAGAGCTTATTTTGGCATGGACTTGGAACTGAACTTGTAATTGTTCCAGAGCCTGTGTCTTGGATTAGATAGCTAGATCAGATGTATGGCTTCTATCACAGATGAGTTATTTAATCAAAAGCAGGTAAGTAGGACTCCAGAACAGAAGACAGTGCAATCAGAAAGCAATCATCTCAAGGAAACATACAGTAGAGGAGAAGTCTGCTGCCCTAACAAGTTAGGTTGCTCAAGTTTGTAATCCAAAGTAGTCCTGTGACCTTGAATGTTAGCAACCCATACCCTCCTCTCCCACCCCTCATTTCCTTCCCTCCCTTGCCTGAAGTTATTTTTGTCAAAATTCAGTGCAAGAGATGAAGTAGCACTGAAACCAAGACCAGCTGTGCAGACACCTGCAACAGCTCTCATGCTTTCAGAATAAAATGTTGTTTTTTTCTGTCAGTCCAAGTGTTTTAAGTACTGTGATAACAGAACAAACAGATGAGGACAAAGAGCCCTACTGTGGTGTTTGAAATCAGCTCCTGCAAAGTTAATTTTAGGTTAATAAACTTTTTTCACCTCACACTCCTTCACTAACAGTAGACACCAGTTGGAATACACCCACCTTCACACAGACCAAGCATTTTGAATGGCATTACTAGTTTAACAGCAGATAGCATTCCCTAGTCAGGCTGCATATTTTCTCTACCAGCTCTGGCCATCATACAAACTCAGCTGTCCTGACATTTGCAACCCCAGGTGCTCCCAGAAAGAAGCTGATGATGCATCAAGCTACATAGAGCACTGAAGTGCTGCTGGATTGGTGCATTAAGGTGGTACAAGGACAAGACAGAGACCTCATTTCTTAAAATGTCTATAGCTTCTAATTCTGCAAGGCCCAGATACTCTTCCCCTCCCCATTGAGATCCAAGGCAACGAAGGGTCAGCGAGCTGCACTGCACTTTAATTGCACCAATACAGTTAAATATTCAATAGAGAGCAACTCTACATAGCAAATGGAAAACAAGCATTTACATAGTAAATCTCTAAGATGTACAGACTATTGAAGTTTTGACCCATTTGTCCATACACAAATACCCCACTGCAGTTTTGGGTGTTCAATTTTAAATGAAAAAAATGAACATTTTCAGATTTCTGTAAATTGGCAAGTTATCAAGAAACAAACTTTCTTCCCTCATAAAGCCAACACTGACAGGGGTGGAAGGGTGGGGGAGGATGTGACAGGACACCCTAGGCTTTTTCCATACCAGGAGAAATGCAAAGGCCATCATGCCATCTGCTTGCATGGTCTGGAATAAGCAACACTTTTCTCAATGCACTTCATTTCCCTCCTCCCACCCCAAAGGAGCACATATCCTGTTATCCTGCCAGGACAGTTATCCAAGGGGAGTTAACACTACTGAGTTAGACACTGATCAGTTGGGGAAAGAGTTCATTGGCAAAGCTATCCTCCCAAGCATGGTCAGTGTCAAGTGGAGAGGACATGTCACTGAAGGGTGACAGGGATCCTTCATATCCAGAGTCACTACAGGCATCCAATAGATAGCTTGAGGCTGCAGGGCTATGATGAGAGGAAAGGAGGTGAGAGATGCCCAGTTCAGGCATGAAGCTGTCTACAGGTTCCTCTTTCACAGATACTGGGACATCAGGGATAGCTTTGTCTTCAGATGGAGAGAGAGATACTTCCTCAATTTTCACTAGCATATCTGTTTGGTTGCCCACTTTAACAGGAAACTCCAATATTAGGGGCTTTGTGTACACATGATCAAACCTTATCAGTTCATTAATGGCTTCCAGCTTAGCTGATGGGGACCCCAGAGAAGGAGAAGGGGAGGGGGGTATGGAATTTGTTTCTCCACAGAATTCTTCCTCCAGCTTTTCCAGGCAGGTTGACTCTGAATCAGCACATTTGAGAAACATGTCTGGATCCAGACTGTCCAGAAAGCCCAAAAGGAGATCAGACTGCAGAAGAAAAGACTGTTTTAGAAAGATAGCCTACTAATGTTAAAGCAAAACCTAAGTTGTGGCATTTATTAACCCTCACCTGAAAGTTAAAATATGCCAACAACATGATCACAGAACTAGATTGAAAACAAGACAGAACTACCAGAACAGTTAAGCAATTATCTGTTAGAAAACCTTTGTCCATTAGCTTTTTTTTTTGTAAGTGTACTGGTAATCCCCACAGAACGCTACATGCATTTTGTATTCACAGCCTCTATTAGAAACTCCAAGATTTCAGACCTACCAGGTACAAACACCAAACTACCTGCTGGCTCCACACAGCAAGTACCTGAACCTGGCTTAGGCAGACCCCAAAGAAAGTTGGGGGTTTTGGTTGGGGTTTTTTGTTTTAGTTTTGTTCAGGGGTTTCTTGGTTGAAAACTGCCTGTCCTTACATTTCTTGAAATCATTCATAAGGGACAGGCTTTAAGTTCAAACAACTAGCTAAGTGCCAGGACCTCAAGAAAAGTGATCAAGTTTATTTTCAACAGCAGTAACAACACTGTAAGCTATTGATATTTGTAGGCTCCTGCTGAAAGAGCCAAGAGACTGTTTCAGGTAACATCCTCCAAGATTTTATAGAAACTGGACTTGTTCAAGTTGCATGAACTCCTGTACTCACAGGATATAGCCTAACAGCTGTTTTAAGTCACAGGTATAGTATTCCAAGTCTTGGAAAACAAGCCAGTTACGGAAAGTCAAGCAACTTTACATCAAGAAGTTACAAGACTTAACCCTAAATCCACAGTGATTCTGAATTTTATGGACATTTTGTACAGGAGTTAATACTCACCTCTGAGTCTGAAGAGTCACTGCCATCAGAATCCATGTGGAAGCTATCAGAAATGGTGACTGCTGGGCCTGCACCTGCTGCAGAGGAACACGTAGTCTGAGTGCTGCGGACTCAGCGGACCCGGTCACCAATCTAATCTCATCCACCTGTGATTCCTTAACAACCTGTACCTAAGAAAAAAACTCCAGTCAGACACCACAGATGTTCTGGCAGACAGTACAGTACATAATCCTGAAGATCATGCTCTTCCTGCAAAGACTTCAAAATTATATTTTCCACTTGCTCATGCAGTAGGAATCTGAAGGTAAGACCAGTGCCAGAGTTGGGTCAAGCTTCCAGACATTTTCAGATTTCTTTTGTTCACCATTTTTAAATGGCAGCCAGACCCCCTCTGCTAGAGCCCCTGTTCCTTAAGACAGGCATATGTCACCATAACAGTAATTACTTTACTTCAAGGACATCACACAGATTACATGAAGTAATCTTAGCAAGCTGAGTAGTTCCAAGCTATTTTATCTCCCACACTACCAGTGGCACCCACTTCAGGGTCTGTAGCTGTTTGGTCTGTAAGAAATGTCTCCATTTCGAGAAGACTGCTTCTGGCACATGAAGTCTCCCTCTTCACAGCAGGGAAGTTGGAGCCCCAGAGCTTTCCCGTCAGGGTTACTCCTCCCCACTCACTGCCCACGCAGTTATCTCGGAGCAGGACAGCTCTTGGCAGGTCCTGCCCAGAAAAGAGACCAGCCACCAGCGTTGCAGAAGGCTCACCTTGTACTCGCTCTCCTCCTCAGTCTTCAGAGCACCTAAGCCCAGGCGGCAGCGAAGCTCCTGGTTCTCTAGGGCAAGGTCACACGTCTTCTCCCGCAGAAGCTGGTTTTCCAGCAGCAGCTTCTGGTTCTGCAGAGAGCCGTGAGCCAGGGAGGTGGCAGCGCGGCCGCCCCCCGCCCTCCAGACTCACCCAGTCCCTTACCTCCTCCTCTAGCTCCAGCACCTGCTGCTCCAACTCTGTCATTCGCGCCTTCTTCCTGTCCCGGGCGCTCTGCGCGGCAACGCGGTTCTTCAGCTTCCTGCAGGGCAGGGCAGGGCAGGGCGCCGGTCAGCGCGGTAGGACGCAGCGCCAGGCCCCGCCGCACCGCAGCCAGGCCCCTCCGCCGGCCCCACTCACCTGCGCAGCGCCTTCTCCTCCGGGCTTAGATGGGTGAGCCGCTGCCGCTTTCGGGCCGGCGGCGCGGCGTCAAGGCCCGGCGGGCTGGCTCCCGCCGGCAGGACAACGGAGAGCTGCTGGCCGGCCGCGTGTCCAGGGGACTCGGCCCTCTTGCCGTGGATGAGGAGCAGCCGGGCGGCCGCGGCACCGGGCAGCGCCGCCATGGCAGAGTGGACGACAAGAGAGACAAGGCGCTGCCCGGCACCACAACGCAGCAGCCTCTGCACTCCTCCCGGCCCCGCCCGGATTTCTACCATCGTGGCTCTTCCTGATTGGCCGGGACGGCGTGACGATAGTCCCGGGCTAGCCCGTGATTGGCCTGCGGCTGAAAGCAAGCGGCGGAATGAGTTGCATCAGACGCGGGGGTTGGGGCGTGTGAGGTGTTAGCGCGTGGCGGAGGGCGCGGGGAGCGCGGGGGCAACGGCTCGGCCCAGTTCGGGCAGGCCTTGCCTGTCTTGGCTCGGCCCGAGGCGGAGGCGATCTGTCCCAAAGCAGTCACAAGCAGAATCCGAGGGAATACAAGTGCCAGGAACGGAGCTATAGCAGGTGCCGTGAGAATGCGCTAAAAATGAGCTCAAATGAGCAAAAAAGCAAAGAGGAGGTTAGTGAGTGATGAGTAGAAGTCGCGGGAATCCCTGAGAGGTTATCCCCTGAGCCTGGCCAGTGCCTCAGGAGCAGCAGCGCTGGCTGAGGAGTGATATGTGCACTCCAGGTCATGTCTGGGGAAGGACCTCAGAGAGCCCTGGTGGGTCGGTGTCAGACCCGACAGACTCTGGGCCCAGACAGGTAGAAGCTGTGCAGGTAGAAAGCCTTGACATTCTGTGCCCATGAGCATGTGCCATGCACCTTCAGCAATGTGTGAGCAGCTCTGGAATGTCAGCATGAGCTTGCTGCCTGAAGCTTTCCATGCTTCACTCGTGGCAGTTGCCCACAATCTGAGTTGTTATGAAATGCTGAAACTTTGGCTACCCACGTTGAAATCCATTTATACGCTGCACTTAAATTAGTTAAGATGTTAAGCAGTAAAGGGAAGAGGTGAGCTTTAAGCGTTCAAAGGCACTGGTGCTGGTTTGGCGTTAGTCCAGTACCAGGGCTCTGCCAGGCTTTCATCATACAAAGAACAAACTGCATTTGTAAGTTTGTGTTTGTTCTTTCCATAGTCACTGCAGCGTGACATTTAGTTAAGGCTGAGAGTTCACCCTTTTTACTTTGACACCTTTGTGAAAAATAAGGCAAGTTTTTGGTAAGCCCTTTAGTCTGAATGCAAGAAAAGTTTTTTCTGGTCCTCCTAAGACCCTCAGATATCTGTCAGTGAAAACTATCTGCCTCTCCTTTAAATGTCTCTTCTGGATCTGGACATATGTTTCATCTGTAGTTCTGATTCTCAGTTTAAAAGTTTACTGTTTTCTAACAAAATGCAGGTCTAATATGAATACGTTTTTCTGAATTCAGACATTAATTTTAAGTTGCCCCTTTTTACAACAAACAAAAGCATGGAACAGTCTGCCCCTGCATGTATTTTTGTTATGATATTTGTAACAGTACTGCTGAGACTAGCCATGATGTGGTTTATCATATAGATATCCAGATTTCTTAGCATTATGGCTGGAGAAAAACCCTAACTTTCTGTCTGTGTGTGATTTAATTTTCCTATTCAATTTTATATAAAGCCAAAGCAAAAGCTTTTTTTTTCTTCTGCGACAAACAATTGTGATCATGAATAAACTTCAGAAGTGTGAAGTCATATATACTAGTAGTGGTAGATGAGCCACTTCACAGTGATATATGACCAGGCACAGAACTGGGAGCTGCACTTGGCACTGGTGGTGTCCACTTCTTCCGAATATAACAATGGCATCCATCACAATGTCTAGTGTTGGCAGTAAAAGCTGGCAAAAGAAGGGCATGACACCCTGAAATCTAGTCTTCTTGAGTAATTTTAGTAGTGTTGCTGAGACTGGCTATGATGTTGTTACTGAGAATACATTCAGGGTCATAAGTCTTATACTACTACCATTTTGACATCAAGTTTTTTATTAAATATATGGTTAAGCCACTGGGTAGAAGAGTAGCAAAGAAAAGTTCAGTAAAGCTGGTCTTGCACTGAGGCACACTTTCAGGAAGGTTTAATTGAAAAACTTGAAGTTTGTTTCTGACTTCCACTTTTCTAAACTCTCTGTTTACACATTCTGTTTTTTCTATGTTTTGCTAGGTTTTTTTTTTAGTCATTGGATTCAAGCCTGTGAGCCACATGACAGTGCTTTAGTTACTCAAGAATGGTTCTCACCCACCACCATCCATCTAAAGGATGTGCCTGCCAAAAACAACATTAGCTCCTGCTATACAGGTTTACATTGTATGTTCTAAGTGGCCAACCCACCAAAGGAAATTGTTTTGTTTAACAAAGGCTTTGCCCTTGTGTGATATCAGATACAGAGAAAGTAATATGAGTTGAATGTTATCTATGTAGGAAAAGGGGGGAATAGAAGAGGGAAAGAAAATGGAAGAAGAAGGTGTAGAGAAAGGAGAGTTTAACTAACGAGCATAGTCTGAGAAAGAGCTTGTTTGCCCAATATGAGTCTGAAAACACTTGGAAAGTGGCCCAGGACCCCAAGCTCATGTCAACAGCTGGAAATATTCCCAGATTTGTATCAGTGGCTGATTAAAAGAGAGTAGGAACTGTTCTGTAACCTAAATTGAAGTTATTCCAAACCTGCAATGTTTGTAATGAACTTTGTAGTCATTTAACTTATTCTTAAATTTCATCATTACAGATTAAGATTCAAGAGTGCATCTCTCAGCGTGCTAGCACTCTCAGCCTTAAGGTGGAAAGTAACCAATACCTTTCTTTAAGAGACTCTACTAACCTGGTTGCTGAGTTCATTGTCAGCTGGAGCAGGGGAGGACTGTCACTTCAGCCATGTGTTTTAGTTGCCTGGGCTACTGGCAACACTTCCTTCTAGTCTTAACAGCTCAGATTTTTTTGGAAACATATATGGGGTTCATGCTGCTCCTCTTGCTCTGAGTGGAATTGTAGTGGGAGAGGACAATTTACAGGCAACATAATAATAAAGGATATAGCACTTTTCAGCAGTCTGGTAAGGCTAGTAGGAACAATGACACACCTCTTCTTCAGCAAAAAGGTGATACTCACATAGTAAGAGGAATTCTATGCAGGAGTCTACCATGAGGAGCTGCTGCCTACCCACGTGCTGTAGGATGTGGTGTTGCCTTTGCCTTCTCTTAACACTGCCAGAAGCAAGTCATGCAGAAGGTGATTGTTTTTGCTCAGCTATCACCCCTTCTCCATTAACAATTAGACTTTGCCTCATTGACCTCTATGATTGTTTCTGGTATACCACCAGAGAAGTGTGGAAAAGAACCAGTGAGTCCAGCTTTAAACTCTGACTTTCCTGCAAGCATCTCACAAACATGTACCTTGTATTCCAGTTCCTTGTCCTCATGTTTCACCCACATACATTACTTGTACCTGTTGCTACCCAGAATTAGAAGGAACAGTGGGTAGGTCTGCCTCAGTTCCATCTTAGGTCTGTGTCGTGGGCCACAGGCATACACCGGAAATTCTTACTTGGATCATCTTTACAACTCAGTCCTCTGTCCTAGCTGATTTTGTGGTGAGGGAGAGATTCTATCACACTTGTACCTTGACTGCTTCCTGTACAACTCTTCCTTCAGAACTTCATGCTAGAGTTCTGTATGTCTATATTTTCTCCACAGTGGTATCCTAGACTCTACAGGCAGCATCAGCTGACTTGTATCTTGTGACAGAGATCACATGCCCATGTAGTAAGCTTCTCTGTCTCCCCATCCCAATAGAATTAGTTCTCCCATCACTGTAGTCAATGAAGCCTTGCTTCTGATTCACAAGGGAAGTCTGCATTTAACTTGGACAATACTGTTAGTGTTTTTATAACAAAGATATTCCAGAAGTTGGCTAGAGGTTGGGCCTTTGGCAAGGCTTTTTTTTTCTTTCTTTCTTCCTTTTTCTTTCTTTATTTTCTTTCTTTCTTTCTTTCTTTTTCCCCAGGAGGGTCTCTTTTCACTGTCATTGGAGTTCCCAGCAGCCACAGCCACTGAAACTCACCTTGGAGCTCTTCTAGGCTGTTTAGAAGCATTGCCTACATTCAGAGAGATTGTGCTCTGTTCCAACTTTAGAGGTAGCTCAGTAGCAATAACTTGCATGCAGTATCTCATTAAAAAGGAAGGTGGGAAGAAGACTTCCCAAAACTGTAGATGCATGTATAGCAATTGATTAACTTAATGTTTAGAAGAATACAAACCTCCATTGTTGACCTCTCCTGTAGTAACCTGTCTGCAGCACAGATTTTTGGCAGCAAAATCATCTCATGCCTCATGGTTTCTAGCATTTTGTGTATGTGATTTCTTTTTTTAAATGTTACTGAATACAAGATAGCAGATTTTTCTTAACAAGGTCTAGTGATGTATCATCTCTTTTTGGAGTGATAATAGTAAATTTAAGGTTTAACAAGCTACAAAAAGACATCAGAATGGTCTTCTTTTCCCTGAATTTCACTTGCATTGTAATTCCCATTTGCTTCATTTTGTTAGACTCCTCTGGAACTCAGCAATTCTCTGGTCTCAGTCGACACCAGGAGTTAACTAACCTAATTAATTTTGTAGCAGTTGCAATTTGTTACCAGTTTATTACTTTTTCCAGAAAACTGACATGTTTCTCATACAGCAGAGGTCTCAGTGTGGAGGCTGCCAGCTAATCCCCACTCACATCTGAAAGCTGATCTCTCCCTCCTGCTGTCACAGAATGCTGATTATGAAGGGAAAGCCTACCTGTTTACAAGGACATTTCACTGTTTTGAGATAAAGATCTCTTTAAATGATTTGCTCTGTCAGACTGAGAAACAAGTTTCTCTTGCACGTTCAGAGTTTGGAGCACACCACCCATGGGGACTGACAGGAAGACAAGATACTGACACCAGAGTCAATGGAAAGACTGGCTTTTCCCAGCAACCCTGTGCTACTGCTTCTGTAAAAATGAAAGCTTACTGGAAGGCTTTGCAAACATTGGTCATGTAAACAGATCTTTACACAGAGCAACTGGATGCCCATGGGGAGAGTTGTGTCATCTGCCAGTCCCTGAGATCAGCCACCTGGGAATCACACAGCATTGGATCAGCTGGCCAGGGAAGCAGGCTCAGGTCAGGGTGTCTGTTTGGTGGGTGCCCCAGCTAAATTATATCTGAAAGAATCTCACAGGTCAAGGGCAGGTCGTGGCTATTCAGTGTCTTACCTTGCAGCTTTGCTTTGTTGTTCTGGCTTCTGTTTCCAGCCAGCTTGCTTAATGCTGAGCCCATCCCCTTCTCACAGCATTCCTCTCTCCTTGACTCAGCTTCACTGCATGGATCCCTTTCCCTTTACAAGGTCTAGCTGTCAGCATCTCTGGTGATCAGCTGTGATTTGTCTGATTGTAATGCCTGTTTCCATGCTGTAGCTATACTTCATTTCTTTGGCACAGTGTTTCCCTGCAGTGTTGGTGGGGAAATACGGATGGGAGAGTTGCGCAGGTTGTGCAGGATTTGGAGGTTCTGGAGGATGCCATGTTTTAGCATAGTTTCCAAATATGATTAAGGTCTTGGCTAAACTAGAGAATAGAACTGTGCATTGTGAGTTCTATCTTCAGAAGTGTTGTTACTTGAGAGGTATTGTGTCCACCTTTGTACATTGATGCATGCTGATGCATTGGTAGTGGCAAGTCACAAGTGAAAGAAAAAAGGTGAAGGTACTACACAGTTGAGATGGTGCACTGAGTGCATTCATTGGGAGTGATGTTGCAGCACATGCTTGGGTAATGCAAGAAAGGCTGAGCTTGCTGTTGTGCTGTCCCAGTGTGCTGACTGCCTGAGCTCTGGATCCCCTCTAAGTGTTGAGCAAGCTCCCTGCAGAAAACAGCCAACTGTTGAAATTTCACATGCCTACAAGCTCCTGTCCCAGTAAGTTTTTCTGTTTGCACATCCTGGTTCAGGACTGGAACACCTTCTTGGAAAATACCCTGGGAGGTAGACAACTGTGCTTAGGAAAAGTTTATGACTACTTCCTGTCGGCAGAAGCTAGCTCTTCTCTGGAGCAGTACTAGCTTTTGACAGGAAATACCTTCTCTTATTTCTTAGTCATTCCCTAGGCTTTGAAATTCCTTTAGATGTTCAGAGCCCCTGAGAGTCCTGGCAACTTTCTTGTTTTGTAGTTTTGAAATTATTTCCTTGTGTTCTTTCATTTGAGTGTCTTCACCCAGTTCTGCCTGTTGTACACAGAAGCCTCCCTCCAGCTGTCTAAGAGGCTCTGTGTGAAAAGAGGCAAAGTTACCCAAGTTACCAGGAAATGTTGAGTTAGGAATTAGTTCTGTCTCAACATAGGTTTATCCAAACTGTGAAGGGTATTGTCTGAATCATCTGTGATCTGCCTTATCCATTTCTGATTTGCTGAATGCTCTTGAGGGCACAGGTAACAGCTGGTGTTCAGAGACAGACAAGTCTATTATGCTTCCTTCTTGGAACCTTCATTTATTTGCTCTGTTAGCATTGAACTTTAATAACTCTTATGTAAATGGTCAGGGACAGTTGAAGCCCTTTATATACTAATTAAATAGCTCATATGCTAGTATTTGTATGTGAAAAATGCAAGTGCTTTAAGGTGATTTTAAGTGCTGGTCAGATCTTGTAACTTAGATGAGTCTTTAATATAAAAGATAACCTAAGATGAAATAGAGTAAATAGTTTCTTAACTCACCCTCTTCACATGAATCAATCAGTTGTTACTGCAGTGATTCCTTCATTTTAGCCAGTCATATTTTAAGAGGGTTTTTTGCTTTTGGCAGTGGAAAGTGATGAAATCTATTTGTTGGCTTTAATCATAGGAGTCCTTCATATTTCAGGGGCTATCCACTAAAATTAGTATTAGCTGATGCGTTAGACTCTTCAGTCATGTGCTTCAAGTTTATTTTCTATTGTTTACATATTGTACACTTTAAATAGTGTGTTGCTTGAAGTAGGGCTGTATGAACAGCAACTTTTACCATATATTTACTCCAGAAACACTAATAACAATGTTGAATTAAATACAAAAGTGTTAATATTTAGATTGTATGTTGTTGTGGTTGAACCCCAGCCAGCATCTAAACTCCACACAACCACTGGCCCCTTCTCAGATGGTGGGATGGGGGAGACAAAGGGAAGAGTAAAAGTGAGAAAACTTGTGGGTAAAGAGAAAGAAAGTTTAATAGGACAGGAAAGGAAGGGGAAATAATAGTCATAGTAATAGTAGTAGTAATAATAATAATATACCAAACAAGTGATGCACAATAGTATGCTCACTGCTCACTGACTGATGCCCAGCCAGTCCCTGAGCTGCAGTGCCCCCCAGTTCATGTACTGGGTGTGACATCATGTGGAAGGGAATATCCCTTTGGCTCATGCAGGTGAGCTGTCCCAGATATATCCCTTCCCAGCTCCTTGTGCTCCCCCAGCCCCTGCTGCCAGGGCAGCATGAGAATCCAAACAGTCCTTGACTTAGTATAAACTCAACAACAACTAAAACATTAGTGTGTTACCAGCATTAACCTCATCCTAAATCCAAAACATTATAACAGCTACTAGGAAGAAAAGAAACTTTATTCTAGTCAAAACCTAGGTGTGTATAAATATGATTTCCAGAAATATGCAGGGCATGTTAGTTACACTGGATGCTTCTTTAGTATTGTGAGAGAATAAATTGCAAAGTGCTGACATAAAATGTGAACTGCTGTATAAAAACAGATAAAATTGACAGGAATTTAGGATTTAGTGGGGTTGTAACTGGAATTGAGATGATATTGAGCAATCTCAGAGGGTCAAGAAGAGAGTGAAAGACATTCCTATGGATGCATTTGAGGGTCCTCCTTGCAGAATGAATGAATATTGAGAATCATGGAAAATATGGCTCAATTTTTTTCCAAATTCTTTCTATTCCCATCTGTCCTTGCAGAGATTTTAGATTATCAAACAGTATATAGCAATAACTTCCAAAGCTTATTTCTTAGTATTCTTTTTTCTTTCTGTGGTAACATGATCTGCTGTGCCTGCATGCTTGGGGCAACCCTGAAGGGATGCATCATGCATGTCTGTTGCAACTCTGATGTAAAACTGTACTGTGTATTGGGCAATAGTTTGCAAAAAAAAGGCTTTGGTTGTCTTTATAAGGATATTTTTAGTGCAGTTTAGCATATTTCCGTTTTATGGGCCTGATTCCTTATTATATGTTCTCTTCAGTGGACAAATTATGTCTACAGAGAGAGTGAAGAGTTCCAAAATCAGAATGATTCCCCTTCATACAGATTTGAAAGACTACACATTGTATAAGACATTGGAAAACTTAGGTTTTCAAACACTGGCAGAGAATTTTGTTTCCAAATAATTTTTATAATTAAAGCTGTCATGGCTAGTCTGTTGGCTAGTTTGGATTGCTTCAGTGCTGGTTTAATTGGGTAAATTGTGTTTCCAGACTTTAAATAGCAAAAAGGCACAGCCACAGCTGCAAGGCACTTTTTCTTAACAGAAATTACTGATTTTTCTTTTCTGGTCTTTAACTGAGCTGACAAGTTACAGTAGTTTGTTACTTTAATTTAGAATCATTGATGGTAATGATTAAAACATGGTTTTCATAAATATGAAAACATTTGTCCATTACACTTGGGTTTCTGTTCCAAACTGCAATAGTAAAGTTCAATGGCATAAAAATGAAAGGCAATGGGAGACACCTTTAATTCGAACTGGAGATACTGTGGCATGTCTGACATGTCCTTGGTGAGTTTGCCAGAGGGCAAGGGAACTCGCTGGCTTTCCGAGCCTGGGAGGTCACCTGCTGGCTGCTCTGCCTCGGTGCATCGGCAGCTCTGCCTGCAGCGCAGGGCTGGAGATGCATCTCCACGTGTCGAAAGATGAAACCGTTGATGCTGCTGCAGGACTGGAAACTCATCGAACACTCAGAGATGTCTGAGTAAAGCTTTCAGTCAGTCCTAAGCCTTTGCTTATGCTGTGCAGTCATGTCTCCAGAGGCACAGAACAGCAATTTTACGTGGTGATGGAAAAGGGCAGGCATGCACATGGCCTTGGATTTACTGGGGAAATGGCAGCTCTTGTTTCTGCTGCTTATTAGGAGGTACCAATTTCATCTGCTTATGAAATAAGCTGTGGTAGTATTGACCTGTGCAGAGCATGATGTTAAACCATGTAGGGAATGCACAGATTAGTCAGAGTTACTGAAATCATATGGAAAGGCAAATGTGGGAGTATGAATGGGACAAACAGCTTTTCTCAACCCAAATTGGCCTCAACAAGAAATCGCTAGTCTCAGTTAATCAAAAACTTCTAATACTCATAAACTATTACAAAGAATGCCAATTTTTAAACAGGAGTTACCAACAAATCCATGGGGGCTATCCAGACATTCTTATTTTGGTGTTTAAAATATAATTATCAGTATTCTTCCATTTTAATCCTGGTGTAGTGACTTGTTTCTTCTTGAGTAGTCAGTTTCTTCTTGTTTAGTCAGATTAGTCTTTTGGGGAAGAAACTGTTCCCAAGATCCAGTCTAAACCTCCCCTGGTACAACCTGAGGCTGTTTCCTTGTGTCCTATTGCTTGTCACTTGGAAGAAAAGACTGAGTACCTAGGGCATGCTTTCTCTGACCATTTGGCATTATGCATAATTTCATTATGTTCAAACCACAGCTCTTACTGTCTTCAGTTGCAGTTATAAATGCTTGAGACTTTTGTATTTCAGACTCTGGGCATCAGTTTGTTATGTAGGGAAAATAAGAAAACTTATCTGAAGTATTAACTGAAGTATTAACTGAATTGTGAACTGTATGCTGCCAGCTGGGGCAGAAGCCAACTAGAAATATTTGATTGCTTTATGATAGACAGTCCATTATCTTCCTGCAACCTCCTGCTTGGATTTCTGCCGAAATAGAGGGAACTTGGTGACCTAGTGCCTCAAGTCACTCCTTGATACTTGACTCTGAGGCTACTGCAAAGGTAGTTTTGTTGTGCCTGCAGTCCAATGATACAGATAGTTTACTGAGGTGGATCAGATCTTAAGCAGCTTTTATTTTAGGGGTAGGATGCTGACTACTTGGTATATAGAGTACCATTTCCACATTTTTCACTAGTTATGTTTCCAGATTTATTTGACCAGCCATTTCTGCATTCCTAACCCTCAGCATAATCTGGAGAGGACCTACTTCTAGGCCATTTCCTAGGGAATATCCCAAAAGTACCAGTTATGCCATTAAAAACGGAGGCAGGGGCCTTATCTGTAACATTTTTTCACTATACTTGATTGATTTTTTATCTACAGTGGGATTCTCCTGTGAAGCAAGGCTGCAGGAAAAATGTACCTATGTAAAAGAAGAATTTGCCAGTACATGTGGACAGGGGACAGGATTACTGTTGAATTGTCTAATCTGGATAAACCCTGTTTTCTTGGTATTTAAATTTTAAATCTAATAATATCTCAAGATACAATGTTTATGTGATTTTTTACTATTCAATAGAAAAAAGGGGGAAAAATTAAATATATAGTGTTCACTGATACCTTGTGAGGGGCATTTACATTTGATGCAATGAAACTTAGACAGCTGGCTGGTATCTGAGCCCCTACACTGCTGAAGCAGCAGGGAAGGACACAGCATTCTTGAGTTTTCAGTTTCATAGCTAAGAATCAGAAATCTCAAGTTCTGCCCAGTTTCTGTAGGACTAAAACTGTGTTACACATACACTGAGCTCTTATCTTGGTTTCCAATTGCCATCTCCACTCCTAGAACTACTCTTTTCAATACTATTTTAACTTGCTGATTCAGTTTAAAAATAACCTTCTCCACACTATTCCTGCCCTCCCCACCCTGGGCTGCCTGCAGTCCTAATCCAGTTTGCCACAAAGCTCCACAAAAGTTACATTGGCATGATTATGGAGAGACCATAGAAATGAAAGAGGTGGAAAGGGTAAGACTGTTTAAAATAAATGCTTCTCCTGAAACAGGCACTCTTTTGTCAAAATATGGCAAGTTATATTCAGCAAAAAACTCCTCAGTCGGTACATCCAGTGCTAGGGTTGTCCTCAGGCACCAGCTGTGCCTGGGTAACAGAGGGGGGCAAATATTGTAATGGGGCAGTTTCTCCAAGCTGCACAACAATGCCCTACTGGAAGACATTCTCTAAGGGGCACCATTCATTCATTACCTTTTGTGTGACAACCTGCACACGCCATTGTCCTCTGGCACTGAAAGCCAGTTCTTCTTGCTGCAGATAACCTGGTGACATAGCCATTGAGTGTAGGACAGTTGGGAGGCCCTGACCTACAACAACTTATGACATAATCTGTTTACCTTTACTAATAGAACAATGAAAAGACTTGATTACAGTGGCATAAGGACCTTTGCAAGAATAATAATACTTGGTGAAAATAGACATGCTGAATCTGACAGGTGGGGCATAAAAAACATGCCAATGACTGGAAGTGACTTGCCATTGCCTCTTGTGTCCTGTTAACAATGACCCTCTAGTTCTAACAGAACTGCTGCATATATCTCTGCTCTTGCTACAGATTGTGAAATGATTTAGCTGACTCAGTAGGGAGAAAATCTCCTGGAGTTCTCAGTGTTTAACCTGTTCTAGCTAAGCATCAACCATTTGCCTCACAGGTATCAAGTAGAGGCAGTCTGCACTAAGGGATTTCTGAAATCTTACTGAAACATCTATAATCTAAAATGTGCATGTGTTGACCACATCCAAGTTTGCATAGCACATTCTCTGCTGTTACAAGGCTAGAGCACTGCAGGGTTGCCCCTTCCAGATCTCTTTCTGTGCATGCCGCAGCTTTGTACCCTTTGATGCCTTGTACTCAGATTTGTGGATGTGTTTTGTGGCTTGTTGTAGAAGCCCAGTGATCCCCTTTTGACACTTATTCATTGAAGAAATCTTCAATGATTTGTTAACTAATGTTGCTCACTGTATCACACTAAGGATGCCACTATCTTGACTTCAGCAGTAACAAGGTGTATTTTATGAAAAGAGCTGGCAGTTTGATTACTCCTTCTGCCAGTGCGTTAAGGCCTCGCCCCAGAGCTGACTTTGCTTCCAAACATCATGGTTCATAACCAGCAAGTGATCTCACATCAGCTTCTCTAATCCCCCTTGTCACCGATTTATACTTTTAGGTTTCTCAACATCTTGCATTATTGAGTTCCAGAAGTTAGTGGTACACACTTTTAAAGGAAAAATGTACCACTGGCTGCCATCTCCAGTTCTAGTGGCACAAGACTGAATAGTGATTACCCGCACACCTTTTCCACATCATTCATGGAGGTTTCACAGCCCTGCACGCACAAACAAGCCCTAGCGTGCGGGTTGCCTGGTCTCCTCCAGCAGCCGCAGCTGCAGAACACTGTGCCCCAGGAGCCGGCCCGGCCATTCCTACCCTACGCGATGTGTGCGCTGGCAATGGCTGGCGCCAGCAGGACACACAAGCCACTGCTGAGCACCGTCTCTCCAGAGACAAGCGGTGCCTGTGGCACACGTGGTTAGAGGCACGGCTCCCTCCCGCGCGGGGCGCGCCAGTCCAGGGCCAGTATCGGTCCCCCCGCCGCGGCTGCAGCCGTGCCGCAGTCACACCCCGGGGCTTCGTTCCTAACGCAGTCGGGCATTCCGCGGCGCCGGCCAGCGGCGGCTGCGAGCCGCGACAGAGCCAGGAGGCAGCGCCGGCAGGCGCTCCCGCCCCGCCGCTCCGCGTCGGGGGCCAGACACCAGCGGGACGGGCCCCGATGGGCCCGGGCCCAGGCGTGCGCCACAGGACGTCGGGACCGCCGCTCGCATCCCGGACGCGCCCGGGACCCGGTCCGGCCCTCCAGGCCTGGCCGCGTGGGAGGCCGGCTCCCGACGGGGCCTTCTCGAGCGCCGCGCGGATCTACTCTGTCCGCTCTCGGCGCTCCGGTGGCGCTCGGGCCCTGTGCGGAGCGGGGCCGGGCCAGGCCGTCCGGAGCCGCTGCCTGAGCCGCTGTGCTCCGCCAGGC